>CM060923.1:238813195-239413195 GCA_030737875.1 Allium sativum | reverse complement strand
GTAGCAGATGCACTGAATAGACAAAGGATGACCTTAAGTCCTCTGTTTGTGGAAAGGAAAAGCTTGAAGTTCATATCGACTTTTGAGTTTAGACACTCCACCGAGTTTTTGCCTAGTTTGTTTGCACCTCTAGAGATACAACCTACTCTTATGGATCAGGTATGAGCTTCGCAGTGAGATGATCCGCATATTTCAGACATCTTGGATAGGCTCAGTAAAGGGTTGACTTCTAGTCACCTCAATAGATATTCCATAGGCGAAAAAGAGTGGTTGTGACAAGATGGAAGTCTTTATGTTCCCCAAACTGGAAGTTTGCTAAAGACAGTCCTAGAAGAAGCCCATCATTCTAAGATGACTATTCATCCAGGCGGTGATAAGATGTATAAGGATATGAAGAGGGTTTTCTTTTGGGCTGGGATGAAGAAGGATGTGGCAGAGCTTGTTTCTCAATGTTTGGTTTGTCAGTAAGTCAAAGCTAAGCAAAAGTAGCCCATTGGTTTACTTCATCCTTTGGAGGTTCCACAGTGGAAGCTAAGCAAAAGAAGCCTCTTGGTTGGTTTACTTCATTCTATGGAGGTTCCACAGTGGAAGTGGGAGAGCGTCTTTATGGATTTCATAGATGGTTTGCCTACATTAAAGAAAGGCAATACCAATATTTGGGTCGTGGTGGATAAACTTACTAAGAGCGCCCATTTCATTCCAGTTAGGAACAAGAGGACGGCAGCATGGTTGGCAGCAGTTTATGTTTGATAGATAGTCCGTCTTCATGGAGTACCTTCTAGTATCGTAAGCGATCGCGAACCCATTTTCACTATTGAATTTTGGAGGAGATTGCGAGAAGCATTAGGTACACAATTATGTTTTAGCACCGCTTATCATTCTCAGACAGATGGATAGACGAAGAGGGTGAACAGAATTCTAGAGGATATTTTGAGGCTGTGTATCCTAGACTTCGGAAGGACTTGGGAAGAGCATCATCCTTTAGTAAAGTTCACCTACAACAACAGTCATCAAGCTAGCATTAGCATGGCACAATTCGAAGCATTATACGGACAACCCTGTAAGTCACCAACTTGTTGGTGGGAATCTACAGAAAGGTTATTACTTGGACCAGATATAGTTAGAGAAACGTCCGAGAAGATTGATCTTATTAGACAACGAATGAAGACCGCTCAAGATAGGCAGAAATCCTATGCTAATAAGAGAAGGACCGACATTGAATTTGAAGTAGGAGATATGGTTTTCGTTAAAGTGTCACCTTTGAGGAACGTGGTTCGCTTCGGATCTGTTGGGAAATTGGCACCAAGACTTGTAGGGCCATTTCCCATAACAGAATAGATTGGCCAAATAGCCAATAGAGCATTGCTACTAGGGAGACTATCTGGAGTTCATGATGTTTTCCACGTTTCTCATTTGCGGAAGTGCTTGCATGATACATCAGAAGTAGATGAGCCGAGTACATTGGAGGAAGTAGAGGTGGAACGGGAGGCGACAGTCAGACGAGTTCCTTCCCGTATTCTTGGATCAGAAGTTAAGAAGCTGCGCAATAGAGAAGCCAAGTTGACGAAAGTTTAGTGGGGAGATAACCTAGAGGATGCGACTTGGGAGACTGAAGACAAGACTCGTGCTTCGTACCCTTTTCTTTTCGAAGGTTTGTTCTTAGCTCCTTTTTCCAAGCTTTTATTTATGCTTGTTCTTATCATTTAAGTATGTCCTATCGATCGAATCTTCGACCTTTAGGTTAGAATCCCATGGATGTAAACATCTGTTTGAGACATGTTATGTTTGATGGATGCAAGTGGATGCAAATGTTTTGCAGTGGTTGCTCGTGGATGCATATATACACACATTAGGCACTAGATCGGTTCAATCACTCTCATACTGCATATGGATGCGTGTGCATTTTTCTTTTTCTTTATGGACGAAATCGAACGTATCATCATATGGATGTTGCATTTGGACGGATGATTGTGCACACATGTAGAACTTACATGTTATAATAGGATTGTTGCATACATAATGAATTCATGGCACTAACATACTGTAACACCCCGAATTTTCCGTTAGCTGTAACTTAACAAATTAAAGTATAATTAATTCTAAATGATGAAATCAAGGGAAATGGGTTACGCCATTGCGTTCGTCTCGAAATTCTGCTTGAGATAGAGTCCAAGTTTGCGTAAAACGGATATCGTATGAAGAAGATATGGACGAACGAAGTTGGGCAGAAAAACCAGAAACGGGTCAGAATGCACTGGCGCACTTGGGAAGTGCACCAAAACAAAATTGAACTGGCGCACTTGGGAAGTGTGCCAGTACAATTTTAGCACTGGCGCACCTGCCAAGTGCGCTCAGGCCTGAAACTCTGTTTGGTCAGGCCCTGACTGGGCTGGTCAGGGTCTGGTCGAATTCTGAGGCTTGGCTGAGTCACTAGGGCTTACATGTCACTTTCTGATTGGCTTCTCTTGAGATGGATGGTCTGGATTCACTCTAGCTTTATCGACGGCTCTAATTAGATTGAAATTCTATAAATACAACTCAAGTCTAACCCTAAATTCACAAAATAATAGAATACTAAAGCCGTCATGCTGCTGGAAAGGAACTAGGAGTGGCCGTTAGTTAGAAAGCCTAGAGACAAGCCAATACTGAAGCAAAACACGAATCAAAACAACGTTAGTCTACCCAAAGGAAAGCATTTTAAATCCAGAATTCAGAATCCAGAATCCAAGTCCGTCGTTCGTTGTAAGTATAGTGATTTTTCCGATGAGAATAAAACTAAGAATTGATTCGATGTAAATTGGAAGTGGAATTGTGTTATTATGTAACGACGATGTTAATTCATATATATGTTTTGAAATGATTGTGTTGCGAATGAAATTGGGATGTTTGTGATATAATTAAGATTGATGTTGATCCTATTGTACTTTTAGAATGACAACATCACAAGCAAGCTATAAAGTTCATGATTATGTGATTATATAGATCGTTTGTGATTAGAACCTCATGTATATACTTTATGCTAGAAAATCTTTATGCCTAAATGGTTATGTTCATATACATGCCCCTATGTTTATGTAAAAAGTTGCAAGTTCCAAATTGGATCCATGTCAAGATCCACTTTAGTACATGTTTCATGTTGTAATTAGATATGCGATTGGATCTAGTTCACACCCTTGTCATAAAGTTATACATATTTATGAAAAAATCATATTCTTGTCATGTGCTAGTGATGTTCGATGTTATGCCTAGATCCAAAAACAAGTTTAGACTTATGTTGTCTAAATCATATGCTAATTTATGTGACATCTATTTGGTTAGACCCTTATTTCAATTCAAATTCAAATATATGTAAAATTGATTTAGGCTATGTTGGAAATTCACATATATGTATATTGACTATTTTGCAAGATCACATCTATGACATTCATGTTGGCTATTTTGCAAGTTCACACCTATGATGTTCATATTGACTATGCCAAAAATGCCAAGTTTACACCTATGTTATGTTTATGTTTATGAATTCCCTTATGCTATTTGTGTGCGCTAAATTAGGCTTAGTTTTTAGCCTAATGTTTAGATGGGGTAACGTTGGGAATATTAGAAAACTTGTCATAAGAATACATGAAATTGGCATGTTTGTCACATGCCAAAATTGGTGGCATTCAAACGGTATAAATTCTTTAAACCAAAAAGGTTATACTTGGAAAGTGGGCCACAACATTTAATTGTTGACAAATTTACATATATTAAGTGATAAAGACAAATATGTAAATTTAGAAAATACGAATATGCTTAACACGAGGTTGGATTGAGTTGTGATGTAAATCTGCCCGGACCCGCCCGGCTGTCCAGTAGTCACAACAATACCTATCCAATGTGGGTGGTTAAGCATGAAGACCAATAAGGACCCGAGGTTTGACTGAGTTACGGTGTAAATCTACCCGGAACAGACCGGCACATCCAGTAACCATAACAATATCTGTCTAATGTGAGTGGTCGGTGCTTTAAAAGGCTAAGGACAAATGGTAGGGTTAAGTTAACTAAAACACTTAACTAATTCAACATGTTAATGAAATTGATGGGTGGGGTTAGGTAAATACAGACACTTAACCACTTACCATGTTTGACTAGAAAACCCTAGTAATGGGGACCCATTTCAGCAGTAACCCAATTAGGTGTCATGGTACCCTGAAACCAGGAAGGGTGGGGCACGATTACTGGGCTGATTGTAAGCGGTCAAAGCGATGGCGGTGGGTGCAACAGTGTGGATTCTAACGGAGTGCGGGCGTGCACACACTTCGGAGCAGACAAACAGGGCACTGGGGCACCAGTAGTATAACCTATGCATTCTAAGGTTTGTGTCGGGTCGCCACCATGGGACTTGATATACCCCATGGTGGAGTCAGCATAGGTATCAACAATTTCTGGGGGCCGTAAGACACAGATGATTATGCGAGTAGGAGCCGATCTTTAAAATAAGGGGATCACTTTACTCTCAGCATAGGGTGCATCTTTAGAAATGGGATCACTTTACCCTCGGCATAGGGTGCATCTTTAGAAACGAGATCACTTCACCCTCAGCATGGGGTGACAGTTAAGATAATACAAGTAGGTGCAGAGAGATAGTGTGGGGTGCGATAGTATATTCGTTTCAGAACTACCTTATCTAGTTTATGATACTTTCCTGTTCCAGTTTATACCTATCATGCCCTTATTCTTATTTTCATACTGAAGAGTCACTCAGGCTATATGTCTGACCCTATTTTGTTTCGTCTTCTTTTCTTCCGTTTCCCCCCTCCCCAGGTCCACAGGGAGGAAATAACACGGCTTAGTCAGATTCTCTAAAGCTTCAAGATAGTTGATGTACCGTTTGGAGTCTCTTTCCTTAGCTATGGCTGTTGGTCACACTCAATGGTGATTTATACAGTTTTAATCACGTTTTATGCTTCTTTATTTAAAAACCATGGCAGAAATGATGTTGTAATGTTTTGGAAGTTGTTATGAGACAATTATGGAAATGTGTTGTATGAACAAGTATTTTATGAAATAAAAGTTTGATGTTTTCCGCTGCTTATATATATATATATATATATATATGTGTGTGTGTGTGTGTGTGTGTGTGTGTTTATATCTGTCTTGTATTTTATCTGTGACTTTTACTTACAAACCTCCACCAAAGTTAAGGCAGTCCCTTGTGAGTGACCTTAATGGAAGGTGGGGTGTTTCACTTGGTATCAGAGCATAGATTTACCAGACTAGATTAAAAGAAAATTGAAACTATTTTCAAAAAGAAGTTTAAAGAAGCATTTTCAAGAAAAGTTTTGATATTTTAAAAGGCATAATTCGCCAAAAGCCATATGCACTATCTATCTATCCTTCGTTTTGAACCTTTCCTTTTGTTTCAGCATGTCTGGAGACCTTAACCTTCCAGAAGGAGTACCGATCCCCGGCTGGTTCCGAAGGTACCTAGAGGCTAGGGCCAATGGTACGGGCCAAGCAGACATTCCTCCTCTTACGGTGGCAGCAGTTCCTCCACCCCCTCCTCCTCCTCCTCCTCGTGGAAATGCTTTTGCAAAGACATGTAGAGACTTCAAGGCTATGGGAGGAAAGGATTTTTATGGAACTGAATCATTTGTGGTAGCAAGAAACTGGCTGAAAGAGACTGAAGATTTACTCGTTATCTTCGAAGTTGATGACAGGCAGAAGATACAACTAGCAGTGTCGTTGCTCAAGGATGAAGCTTCCCATTGGTGGGAAGTTACGCATGCGGAGAGGCAAGTGGAAACATGGGAAGACTTCAGGACAAGGTTTGAGATGAAATTCCTCTCCCAAGCTGAGAGAAGTCTGCAGATGGAGAAGTTCCTAACTCTGAAACATGGAAGTATGACAATCAGGGAGTACGTTAATCAGTTTAATCAGCTGGCCAAATTTGGGTTGGACTTAGTTAACCACCAAACACAAGAAGGCGCTCTGCTTCATCAAAGGTCTGAATGAGCCTCTACACAGTCTTGCTATGACTCATGTATCCACGGGAGCGATTTATGAAAGCTTAGTGGACATGGCATTGCTACATGAGGAAGACAAGGGCAAGAAAGAGACTAAGGTGGAAGAAAAGAAGGAAGGTTTACAGGCTAAGAAAACGGACTTCAAGAAAGGCGGGAAGAATAACAAATCCCGGGAAAAGAGAAAGTGCAATTTCTGTGGCATTGTGGGACATATAGCAAAAGACTGCAGAAAGAAGAAGGAAAAGATGAATGGTGGTTGCTTTAGTTGTGGCGAGACTAGAAACTTGGCTAAGAACTTGTGACGGCCCGCCCCGTACCAACCGACATTTACTCCAAAAGTGCGTTGTACACATGTCCAGTTAGCACGGAACGGGTCGTCAGAAGAAAAAGGAAAGAAGGAAATGAACTAACAAGGAACCTGTAAAATGTCTCACAGCGCATAGGATAAAATATAATAACAATATACTTGACATAAAACAGGTGAGACAGTGCATAAGCTGAAAACAATTAACATAGCAGCGGAAAATCCAAGTACAACTTATGATCTAAAGTTAACATTATTACAACTTTTCAAACTGTCTCAAAAAGCAAAAGCAAGATAAAGGAGGTACACTACTAATGCCTAAGTAGCGTCCACCAACGACACAAGGAGAATATCTATATATCATACGTGGAAGCCTCCTACTCGCCTCCGAATCAGCTACTCGCGCATCACCAGCTAACCTGTCTCTAGTCTGCTCGTGTGAGCACCCAGAGTAATAAGAGGAGACATAAAACTCAGGGTCAGACATAAAGCCTGGTATGAGCGATAAGCATCTAAACAGAACAATAACAGGTAGACTAAAACATACCTGAACCTGGACCTGCAACCAAAGAGTTAGCACTACATAGTGTACAACACTCTAAGGTGCCATTTCAAAGAGTGTAAAGATAACGGGGGTGGGGGTGTGCATGTCATAATGATGGCAAACAATCAAGCATAGCAACCATCCTCACATCTCTCACACAGTGCGTAAAGCATACGATATCCACTACCTTGGTCACCTAATCCTTTGGGCCATGACGGAATCCAATCCCGTACAACTATCACTACAAGCCCACTATCCGTCTCTCAGTGGTGAACCAAAGTTATGAAAACCGACAACCCCTTTGCACACGTCCCGCAGCAAAACCCAACTCATGAAGTGAACTCATTGGTTCCCATCTGGATCCTGAGTCATAACTTCCAACTTGGACTACCTTTGCATTTCGGGTTATTGGTCTTCTCTCCTGTTCGGGTCGGTCGGTCAAGCACCTTTCATCCTGGTCGGTTTTCATCATCCCTGGTCGGTCGGTATTGCCCCCCCGGTCGGTCGAACACTTTACCAATCCTGGTCGGTCGTTGCCAGGGTCGGTCGGTCCTCCTCCACCATTCCTAGTCGGTCGTTCGATGTCAGGGTCGGTCGGTCCTCCTTCACCATTTCTGGTCGGTCCATCGGGTCGGTCAAAACCCCCCCTGGTCGGTTATCTCGACCCCAAACCTGCACCATTTCAGCAAGCTATTTTCGCCTCTCGACGGCGTTTTCGACCAATCTAACACTTCTAATCAATCACAAAGCATACCATACAGTCATAGAAACATATAGAGAATCAACCACAAACACCAAAACAACAATTTAACCATAACAATATGGATCAAACATAGCCAAAACCCCATATTTTCCCTTAATCCCTCTTAATCATGTCTAAGCATATAATTAGCAAAACTTATCCAAATTAGCCAAATTTCTTATCAGAGGTCTAAAACATTATTTAAGAATTTCTGAATATTTTTCCAGATTTTAATCATGCATAAATTCGCTAATTATTACTAATCACCTCTTAATCCCCTAAATTCCGGGATTAGCAAAATTAGTCGAAATTAACCGAAATTCATATCAGAGGCATAAAATGGTGTTTTAGAATTTTAGGAATTTTTCTAGATTTTTCTGAGCCATAATTTCGCTAATTTTCGCTAATTACTATAACTAGCCATAACTAGTGAAAAAGCAAGCTAATCACTCACCTTAGCCACAAATAAACTATAGATCTGAAATGATTCTCTGTTTGGGTCGAATTCTAATGTGTTCCCGCAGCTCTAAGCTTGATTAGGTGAAGATCTCCCTTGATTTGATGTTGCTAATCCCAATCTTCAAGTTGTAGGTGATTTGGAGATGTTTTGAAGAGATTTAGAGAGTGGAGGCCATGGCTAGGGTTTCAAGAATGAAAGTGGCGGCTCAAAAACTGAAATGAAATGATTTTCCTAACCCTTTCAGCCCTCTCATAACCCTAATCCCGAAATTCCCCTTTGGGCCTAGTTGTTAATCACCCGGTTAAGCCCAATTAAGCAGTTTTTCACTATCTGAAACTTGTTTCAGCCATATCTCCCAAACGGTGAGTCCGTTTGGCTAATGTGACCGCTCTACGGAAAGGTAAACCATCAAACGAATCTAATGGAAGTGGTTTCAGGTCAAAATTCCTTTCCAATCAAAAGTTATGGCCAAAACAATATCGGTTAGGGGCAAAATGGTCATTTAAAAATCAGCAAAAATCATGAACATGTGAAATGACCCCAATAGTTGTCTCACAAAGTTACACGACCATACGACTTCATACGGAAAAGAAATAAATATACTACGATCCTAGATATGTAGAATGCGGGTTGTTACATTCTCCCCCCATTAAGAAATTTCATCCCCGAAATTCCTTAACCCAAAACATATAAAGGGTCCCGCATGCCTACCAACCATATACAACAATAAAACATTCAAAACAAACAGAACCATTCTGCCCTAACATGCGGTTTACTAACAAGGGAAGAATCATCGCCGCTAAAATCTTACCAGGCAAAGAGCTTTGGATACGACTTTCTTATGTCATTCTCTACTTCACATGTACAGTCGTTCTCTCGCCATCGATTCCCATCTCTACCTTAGAGGTAACTTCTACTAGATTGGGATCGTCCCTCTAACTAGAACCGATCCACTTAATCAAGATCGATCTAATCGTCAAGCTTACTACCGTTTCTGAATCCAATTCACACTTAGGTTTGAAGTCATATCCCGTGATATACTCTAGTTGCTTCCATTCCAGAAAAATAGCCTCTAAACTGGCACGTCTCTTACTCAATGCACCAACTATCGCACCCAGTCCGATACTATGGCATTCGTCTATACTGTCATTTTCTTAGGTAATCCAAACCTATATGCCAAATTTTCAACTACATTCCAAATGTCCTTTCAAGTCCAACTTGAGTCCTTACATTCTTATTGCACGTCCAACGTACATTCACTTCCTAGAGGCAGACTAGACCCATCCAATGACCCTAGGCACTACACCAATATCTGCACTGTAAGTCTAACGTACATTCACCTTCTAAAGGTGAACTAGATTCATCCAATGAACCCAGGTACCCTACCCATATTCATACTGCACGTCCAACGTACATTCACCTTCCAAAGGTGAACTAGACTCATCCAATGAATCTAGGTACTCTACCCATATCTGTACTGTACGTCCAGCGTACATTCACCTTCCAAAGGTGAACTAGACTCATCCAATGAATCTAGGTACTCTACCTATGAGTCCAAGTCCAACTGAAACTCCTATATCCATTGAATCTCCAAGACAACGGACGCTCCACAATGCCCAACATACTTCAAGTCTAACGTGAAGTATCTTACACTCGTCATATCACCATGATCAATGATCTTACCCTATTTCCATTCAACAGGATCCTACAGGTGATACTCAAGAGAAGAAAGGTAAGAACAAACACAACAACCATAGCATCCATCAAACAAATCCTATCTATCACCTGCTAAAGCCATGAATACGTCAATACCTATATGTCTGGTCCAACCAACATCAATAACTAATGGAAACTCTGCCTCCAAATGGACTACCGTACGTCCAACGTACGTTTATCCTCCAAGGATAACTAGATCACATCCAACGGATCAAAGGTAAGTGGGCGTCCCCAGATACCCCTGCTTTTAGTCCGCCTGAAATACTTGAGTCCCACCGAAGTCTATCCATTATCTTGCTGCCCTCTCGAGTCCAACTCGAGTCAATCCAATTCCTTGCAGTCTTCTCGAGTCCAACTCGAGTCAATCTATTACTCATAAATTCAGACCCAGTCTTGAGTATCCGTTACCTACCAACCCTAGTCCAACATGAGTCGTCCCCCTATTCGTTGCAACTCCTAGATCAACGAATACCTATTTTCTTTTACGAGTTCAAGTCCAACTTAAATCTTCCTAACCTTCGTTGCATCTTCCATGATCAACGAACTCATCCTATTCCTTCAAAAATAACATCAATATAAGGTCCTAAACAATCCATTACTTTGCATCTTTCTCGAGTCCCACTCGAGTCATCTTATAATCCTATCGAGTCTAATTCGGGGCAGTCCATACCACTGAATAGTCTTATCCTGTCACAGCTGCCCATTACTCCTGAGTAAACCAAGATATCATCCAATGAAAAACACAACAACTACTTATCTCTCACGCAAACCATCCTAGTCGAACTCGACATTCCCCAAGCACAAGCCCCAAAGGCCTAAACCAATATCAGACAAGCACCTAAGGAACATCTCCTCCGATTTCAGACAACCCACGTGAGGTGATACTAGCAAAACAATCTAGCACTGGAGCACTCATTTGCCTCCCAGAGACAAGTAGAACTTATTACAACGATAACCTCTCAGCTTCCTTGACTCCAGTTACTATCGCCATCACTAGGTAAACCCAGTAAATAGAGTAGATCGACTCCCCAAATAATGCTAAACCCAGTAAAGCCCAAAACAAAGTAATCACAAACAAACTTACATCCATGACTTGATAAGACAATGTTATGGTAAATCATATTGGTGCTAGTCGAACCACCAATTGGGTTCGTCACTACTAAAGGTCTATCGACTAACTCAGGTTTGTCAAACAAAACCCGATCAAAACATCTTAAATAGAAAGCATACCTCGAATAACGACACCTTTTTCCTTCTACGCTGCAGTTGGGGCATTCGACGAAGAAGGAACAGCGTTGATAGCATATGCTTTCACGATCTGCTTCTCCCTAGGAGGTTGTGGACATTCATTCTTGTGATGTCCCGCTTGGCTACATTTAAAGCACTTCCTTTCCCCAGGCTTTTCCCGACAATCTCTGGCATAGTGGCCCTTCTTACCACAACTAAAGCACTCGCCATCTTTCTTATTTTTCTTGTTCTGACCTTCCATGGTTTGGTCTTGTTTCCTCTTGTCCTGGGAATTTTTCTTGCCTCCACCGCCTGCTTGCGGCTTTGGCTCCCCTGCAGATGCAATAGCAACCTCAGTCTTTGGCTTAGGGTAAAGACTCTCTGACCTCAATGCTTTCCCCACAATCGATTCAAACGTCTCATCGGTGTGGTTAATAAGATTTTCCCCTAAGTACTGATCCAAGTCTGTTATAAACTTCTCGTTCTTCTTCTCAGGAGTATCGATAAGGGATAATCCATACTTCGACAAGGTGTCGAACTCAGCAATATATTCCGAGACTGCCCTACCACTCTGCTTAAGCTCCAAGAACTTCCTAAACAATTCCGACTTCTGAGCAGCTGGGATAAACTTGTCGCTAAAGCGAGCCTTAAACTGATCCCAAGTAACCTGATCCTCTGGAGTAGCCGTTCTAATGGCATTCCACCAATTCATCGCTCGCCCTTGTAGCTGACGAGACGCTAGCCTTCTTTTCATCGCATCCCCGATACCCAAGTCGTCGAAGATACGATCACAACTATCCAACCAATCTTGAACATCTGTGGCCGACTCAGTTCCGTGGAACGGCTTCCCACCAAGGTTAGTGTAATCCTTGCACAACTTGGCGAAATCGGCCCTAGGCGCCTGCACTACTGGACCACCACCATTACCAGCATTGGGAGCTGCCCTCTGCACATCCCAAAGCATCTCGTTCATGAGGTTAGTAAACATCGTCCTCATGTCAGCGACATTACCATTATTAGCTCCCCTACCAGCACCTCTTGCGTATCGGCTCATCGTTCAATATGTAAAGAGAAAACGATTAACCATCTCCATAGTGGTGCTAGTGCAGTGCAACTTCATCCTTAGCTATACTAATAGTATATGTATATAGCTTTTGAAAACCAAAGTAATCACAAATACGCACTCTCATATACGTACTATCTCTCCCTAGTGTCTTTCCCTAGGTTAACTACGCAACCTGGCTCTGATACCAAATGTGACGGCCAACCCTGTACCAACCGACATTTACTCCAAAAGTGCGTTGTACACATGTCCAGTTAGCACGGAACGGGTCGTCAGAAGAAAAAGGGAAGAAGGAAATGAACTAACAAGAAACCTGTAAAATGTCTCACAGCGCATAGGATAAAATATAATAACAATATACTTGACATAAAACAGATGAGACAGTGCATAAGCTGAAAACAACTAACATAGCAGCGGAAAATCCAAGTACAGCTTATGATCTAAAGTTAACATTATTACAACTTTTCAAACTGTCTCAAAAAGCAAAAGCAAGATAAAGGAGGTACACTACTAATGCCCAAGTAGCGACCACCAACGACACAGGGAGAATATCTATATATCATACGTGGAAGCCTCTTGCTCGCCTCCGAATCAGCTACTCGCGCATCACCAGCTAACATGTCTCTAGTCTGCTCGTGTGAGCACCCAGAGTAATAAGAGGGGACATAAAACTCAGGGTCAGACATAAAGCCTGGTATGAGCGATAAGCATCTAAACAGAACAATAACAGGTAGACTAAAACATACCTGAACCTGGACCTGCAACCAAAGAGTTAGCACTACATACTGTACAACACTCTAAGGTGCCATTTCAAAGGGTGTAAAGATAACGGAGGTGGGTGTAACACCCCACATCCATTAGTGTCACTCACAAAGGGAATGCACTAAGTTCTGTGGAGCATTTAGGGATTTAGGGTAAAAGATGCAGATAAATTACAAGACAGACAAAAATTACAACAGCGGAAAATAAAACTTTGCTTTATTGATAAAATAGTTTGTACATCGATTTCTTTATAATATCATAGTATCATCTATCTTACAAAATAAAGAAGCATAAAACAATATTTATATTCCCCAATTTTAGCTAGAGCCAACCATAGCATCTGAAAAGAGAATCCAAGCAAAACTTCGACAAATCTTCAAGCTGGGGAAGAGTGACAGTCCAACTTAACCTGAGCTATATTATACCCTCCTTTACTACCTGGGGGAGGGGAACGGAAGAAAAGAAGACGAAAGAAAAACAGAGTCAGACATAAAGCCTGAGTAAGTTCAGTAACTTCTAGCATGTGAACATGGAAAAACAAAACGACATGAATTAACTGAATACAAGATAACACCATGATGATAGGATCAGCAAGGTTAGACAAGATTAACACAAGATATGCTAAGACAAGATAAACTGGATATGCTCTAGTACTTTGCCGCTTCACTATTTCCTTGTTATACTGATTTCTATATCTCTGCACCAACTAACTAGTGTCCCAACTAGTAACGATAACGCGATCCCAATCCCTGTAGTTTCCATTGCCTTTAGGCATACATTTATTATTTATAACCTAGATCTAATCTAGGGTTTACTATCAAGTGCTTTCTAGATTCAACTAGAGTTTACGCCTTCTGCTGAACGCTTCTCGGGTTCAGGGTTTATGCCACCTAGTCCAACTAGGGATTATGCTACCTGTCGAACGATGCCCCCTAGTCTAGGACACACTACCTAGAGTGGTATATGTTCCTAGACTTCCCCACGCATGTATCGCGAATCGTTATCGCTTGTCTAGATGCACATGTCCTGTAATGTGCGGCCCGAGTCCTGTGGCAGGGTAAATCAAGAAACACAGAACTCGGTCGGGAGCTTTCAGATATCTGCCGATGCAGATGCTAAGGTCTGTTTTTATTCCAGTGGCTATGGTCCCACTCGACCCCTCCCTCAGCTAATGAAAGGCACACCTTGAAAAATGAGAACTATACGCAGGCCCCCTATGCCCCACTAACCTATGGCCATCCTCACCCATAACTAGATAGCAAGTATATGGTCTTTTGGAGTTCTCCGCCTTTCCTCTTTACGTATCTCGACTGACTCAAGATGGATGGTAGTCGACGAGTTGCTATCACAGGGCTACCGTTTTCTCGCCGAATCATGCTGGTCCATCCTAGTCTTTAGGTTGCCATATTTTGCAACCAAGGCATACCCTTGGTTCTTCTAACACAGACCTTAACCTCTGTGAGCCCAGGAGGATCATCTACAGCCTCACAGAAGGATACCAAGAGTACCCTCACGTCCCCTCGAAGCCTCGGGCTTCGTAACCCAATTCGTTGGAGCCTTCTTTTTTACTCAGACGGACATTCGCTCCTTCCCGTGTTATACTAAGAATTACTACTTAGTTTTGCTAACTAAGGTTTACCACATAATTTCCAGAATCGTTGTTTTCTTAACTAAGGTTTACTACTTAGCTCCTTTTAACTAAGGTTTACTACTTAGTTCTCTTTCCCGTCAATTTGGATTGGTTAAGTGTCATTAGTCAATTCAAGCTAACTTAACCCTCTTCATTTATCCTGTTAAACTGGTTAAGTGTTATCAGTAATTCATGTTGACTTAACCCTACCAGAAACCAAGTTATATTGGTTAAGTATTTCTTATTACTTAATCCTACCCGTTCACCCTGTATTAGTTAAGTGTTCCTTTTTAACTTAACCTTGCCCTTCTGTTTCAACTAACATGTTATTAATGGTTAAGTATTATCCCTTCATGTTTTAGACTTAACCCTATTCCTCTATCACAATCTGATGGTTAAGTGTTTAAGTTTACTTAACCCTACGGTCTAGCCCAACTAACATATCAAATTGGCTAAGTGTATTAAATTTTTATTAACCCCAACCTCTAGTCGAGTTAACATGTTAATTTGGCTAAGTGTATTAACTTTACTTAACCCCACCTTCTAGTCTAGTTAACATGTTAATTTGGCTAAGTGTTCTCTTAGTTACTTAACCCCTACAAATCTTGTCTTGTTACCATGTTAAGTTGGTTAAGTGTCCCTATGGACTTAGCCCTCCCATTCTAGCTTAACTGTGTTAAGTTGGTTAAGTGTTCCTATGGACTTAGCCCTCCCATTCTAGCTTAACTGTGTTAAGTTGGTTAAGTGTTCGTATGGACTTAACCCTCCCATTCTAGCTTAACTGTGTTAAGTGTCTGTATGAACCTAACCCCACCCACCGGTCTGGTTATCATGTTGAATTGGTTAAGTGTTTTAGTTAACTTAACCCTACCATTCTCGTTCTAGTTTTAATTAATAAATTAAAGCCGCAGCCACTCAAATTAGACAGATATTGTTGCGATTACTGGATGTGCCGGTTGGTTCCGGGTAGGTTCGCATCGCAACACAGTCTAACCTCGGGTTAGGCATATTCGTGTTTTCCTAGTTCAAAGGGTTTTGATTAATTTTCAAATCAGGTTTTGAAAGTAACCATCCCGTCCGTCGGATCAGTTAGGGATAGCCAGGGAGAACAGGAAACTTGTATTTTCCAAACCCAAGCCTAGACACTATCCTCTCTGTCACCCTAGAACCTTCTGGTGTGTTATTAAAAGAGATGTCGTTAATATACCTTTAATTTGTCTAAATTTACATTTTCTCATTTAGGACAAATTCTATAAGTAAATCATTCCTAATTTACTTATTTCCTAATTACTCTTTTAATGTAAATTGTCAACATTTATTCTTATGGCCCATTTTCCCCTCTATATCATATTTATGCTTTTTGGTATGTAAACTATACCAAATTAAATGTCACTAACCATGATTTTTGCCAAACATGACAATTACTCGCAATTATGGCCAATTTCAAATTTATGCCAATATACTTATTATGCCAAATTAGCTAATCCAATTCTGATTAACATTCTAATTACAGTTCATGTCGAACTAGACTTATTATTCTAGTTCACAGTTCATGTAAATGCTAGATTTACAAGTCAATACTAGATTCAAATTACACATCCTATAATTCATGTCAAATTCATCCAATTTGACTTTTTATAAACATGCCATAATACATGTTCCCAATTTATGCCAATTTTCAAGTTTATAACTATGTTTTTAGTAAATTTCATATTTTGCCCAAATCGTATTCCCACCGTTCGTATAATCGTGATTCAATCTAGATTATAGATAAATCTAGATTCGTAGAAAATAGGGAATGAACCAAAGATGCTACGAAAAAGATAGACATACTAACTGGCATAAAATGATAATTTACTAATTACAGACCTAACGAATTACACTGAAATTGATCTAAAACATCAAAAGCCTATAGGTCTGAAAATCTTATGACATAAAAAGGGTTGATTAACGACGTAGGTTCAAGAACATGGGTAGACCTAACTTAATAGGTAAATTCCCAAGATCTAAAACCAATGAAAACCAAGAATAGACAGAATAGATAATCAGGTTTAGACCCAATTTCATAGTCACAAAACTTAAGCAACACTTTCCTAGTCATGAATCATAGGTGTTTAATCACAGTTGTCCTTGTTATGTCATAGGCAATAGTTTATGTTTCCTAATCAAAGGCATAGGCTTGTATTCATAGTCAAGGAAATAATTCTCATAGTCATGAGTCACAGTCATAGGCAGTGTTCATAGTCAAAGAGGCATAAGGTTTTAAGGCCCATAGTTGCATAGTCACAGTCTTATTTGTCATCGAATCATAACAGTTCTTAATTAGGTCCAAGGATATGAGCACTGATTCGAAATGAAAGATTTGGCATATTCTTTTATTCCTTTAATTTCTTGTCACGAATAGAGAAAACGTTCAAATCTAAAAAGTAACCGACTTACATTGATCGGTTTTTAGAATAGAAAGATGGTGTTGCTATGATTCGTGCGACGTTGCTCGAAACCGTTTGAGTTAGCCTTTGATTCTTATCTTGAAGCTTTAATCTTGATTCGAATCTCTTCTTGACAAACTTGAGCAGCATAACCTTGTCTTGGATTTTCGTATTATTTTATTTATTTATATTTTCTCAGAGGCAGCATAAGGATAGAAAAAAATTGTGAATAGTGAAGGAGACTAGGGATGTTTATATAGGTTTAGGCGGACGAACCTAGGCAGAAAACGTGACCAAATACACCAGAACGAACCAGGTTCAGAAAGCTGGATTTCGGAGGCTGGTCGACCCCTAGGTCGACTACCCAGTTGACCTGGGTGCCACAGGTCGACTACCCAGTCGACCTGGGTCTTGGGCGGGAAAATTCCCGCCCAGCCCAATTTGGGTCCGATTTTGAATTTTGAACTTGTTTCTGACCTGTTCGAATTTTAAATCGAATTCTGAAACTTCTGAAGACCATAACTCCTTCATACGGAGTCCGATTAACGCAAACCCGGGCTCTATCTCATGCAGAATTCCGAGACGAACGCAATGGCGCAGCTTGTTTCCCTTGATTTTGATTTTAAAATTTAATTCTGTCTTGATTCGTGTATCTTAGTGTTATAGAATTACGGGGTGTTACATTCTCCCCCACTTAAAAAGATTTCGTCCCCGAAATCTTCAAGTTAGGAAGAATGTGTCCTACCATCCAATCACCCATCTACTCAACCATTCAATCACCGGCATTCATTGTCCTTAAAAGATTTCTAATGCTTTAATGTATATATGCATAGTGTGTGTATATGTCTTTATCTAATGCAAAATCAGGCGGTCTACTGATTCAGTTGACCTCCTTAATGCAAATCATGTCAGTGCCATGCATCCAATCTTGTATGCAAGCATCCCTAGTTATGTAAATACTACATGCGTGCACAGCCATTCATCCATATGCAACATCCATATGATAACATATCAAGTTCAACTTACAAACAAATACATATCTGTAAATGCAATATGAAAGCGTCCGAACTGATCTAGTGCCTAATACGTATGCATATGCATTCACGAGCAACCATTAGCAACCACTCGCAACCATCAACCACAACATGTTTCAAATACATGTTTACATCCAAAAGAATTTCTACCTAAGGATCGAAGATACGACCAAGAGGATATACTTTGGAAAGAGGGAAACAATTATGCGTAAAGCTCCTAAAAAAGAAATCAAGGATGCACCCTTAAGGAAAAGGGTATGATGCTAGTATCTAGCCTTCTTGAGCTTTACTCCACTGTATCTTAACTAATTTAACTTCACGATTGTGAAGTTTCTGACCTCCATTTCCAAAATAAACAGATGTCAATTACGGTACCAAGTGTATGTACTAAGATGATTAGAGGTCTCCCTCTTATCCACCAGGCCATAACTATAAGGGTCGAAAGGTCACTACGTGCTTTTTGGAGTGCCTGTCACAACTATTCATCTCTCACGCAAACCATCCTAGTCGAACTCGACATTCCTCAAGTACAAGCCCCAAAGGCCTAAACCAATATCAGACAAGCACCCAAGGAATATCTCCTCCGAATTTAGACGATCTACGTGTGATGATATAAGCAAACTCGATAGCTATTCTCAAATCCCTACTAACCAAAAATAAACTGGTCGGACCACCAATTGGATTTGAGACTCTAGTGGGATCTTTCTACTATACAAGTACTATGGTGTAGAGACTCAACTATGGAAGTGGATATGAACAAATGCGAAGCGCTAAAACCAAAGGAAAGAGTACGAACAGCAAAACTAGACTCTTCCAACAGAACTTTACTACCTTTCTCCTAGGTACGCTTGGTGGCGAAAGTAGGTACTTGCCCTTCTGAAAATCTTGTCCTTTGCCCTTAATTACATGCCCTATTACACCATAGTAAAGATACTTCCTCTTGTCTTAGGTTTTATAATTCCTTCCTCCTTTGTGAGCTAAATCTATATATACATGAATTCCTCATCCTCTTCCGTGTATAGTCATGTTGGCAATTCTCTCGAAAGCTGCTTCCATCGTACAGAAAACTCTATAAGCTTGAAAGAAAACTGGCCGTAGGTGAAACAACTACGGTTATGGATGGAAGCTGGGCACTACTTCACCCATCGATGAGATTACCTCCCAGAAAGAAGGAGACAAGAATTCAAACAGAGGAAGAGAAGATAGTGCGTATGGCTTTGGGGAATATGCCTTAAAATCAAATCTTTTCTCTTGAAAATGCTTCTTTAAAAACCGTTTTGAAAATAATTTTTCAAATCCTTTATCTGATCTGGTAACCTTCAGCTCTGGTACCACGTGTAACACCCCACATCCGTTAGTGTCACTCACAAAGGGAATGCACTAAGTTCTGTGGAGCATTTAGGGTAAAAGGTGCAGATAAATTACAAGACAGACAAAAATTACAGCAGCAGAAAATAAAACTTGGCTTTATTGATAAAATAGTTTGTACATCGATTTCTTTATAATATCAGAGTATCACCTGTCTTACAAAATAAAGAAGCATAAAACAACATTTATATTCCCCAATTTTAGCTAGAGCCAGCCATAGCATCTGAAAAGAGAATCCAAGCAAAACTTCGACAAATCTTCAAGCTGGGGAAGAGTGACAGTCCAACTTAACCTGAGCTATACTATTCCCTCCTTTACTACCTGGGGGGGAACGGAAGAAAAGAAGACGAAAGAAAAACAGAGTCAAACATAAAGCCTGAGTAAGTTCAGTAACTTCTAGCATGTGAACATGGAAAAACAGAACGACATGAATTAATTGAATACAAGATAACACCATGATGATAGGATCAACAAGGTTAGACAAGATTAACACAAGATATGCTAAGACAAGATAAACTGGATATGCTCTAATACTTTCGCCGCTTCACTATTTCCTTGTTATACTGATTTCTATATCTCTGCACCACCTAACTAGTGTCCCAACTAGTAACGATAACGTGATCCCAATCCCTGTAGTTTCCATTGCCTTTAGGCATACATTTATTATTTATTACCCAGATCTAATCTAGGGTTTACTATCAAGTGCTTCCTAGATTCAACTAGAGTTTACGCCTTCTGCTGAACGCTTCTCGGGTTCAGGGTTTATGCCACCTAGTCCAACTAGGGATTATGCTACCTGTCGAACGATGCCCCCTAGTCTAGGACACACTACCTAGAGTGGTATATGTTCCTAGACTTCCCCACGCATGTATCGCGAATCGTTATCGCTTGTCTAGATGCATATGTCCTGTAATGTGCGGCCCGAGTCCTGTGGCAGGGCAAATCAAGAAACACAGAACTCGGTCGGGAGCTTTCAGATATCTGCCGATGCAGATGCTAAGGTCTGTTTTTATTCCAGTGGCTATGGTCCCACTCGACCCCTCCCTCAGCTAATGAAAGGCACACCTTGAAAAATGAGAACTATACGCAGGCCCCCTATGCCCCCACTAACCTATGGCCATCCTCACCCATAACTAGATAGCAAGTATATGGTCTTTTTGAGTTCTCCGCCTTTCCGCTTCACGTATCTCGACTGACTCAAGATGGATGGTAGACGACGAGTTGCTATCACAGGGCTACCGTTTTCTCGCCGAATCACGCTGGTCCATCCTAGTTTTTAGGTTGCCATATTTTGCAACCAAGGCATACCCTTGGTCCTTGTAACGCAGACCTTAACCTCTGTGAGCCCAGGAGCATCATCTTCAGCCTCACAGAGGGATACCAAGAGTACCCACACGTCCCCTCGAAGCCTCGGGCTTCGTAACACAATTCGTTGGAGCTTCTTGTTTACTCAGACGGACATTCACTCCTTCCCGTGTTATACTAAGAATTACTACTTAGTTTTGCTAACTAAGGTTTACCACTTAATTTCCAGAATCGTTGTTTTCTTAACTAAGGTTTACTACTTAGTTCTCTTTCTCGTCAATTTGGATTGGTTAAGTGTCATTAGTCAATTCAAGCTAACTTAACCCTCTTCATTTATCCTGTTAAACTGGTTAAGTGTTATCAGTAATTCATGTTGACTTAACCCTAACAGAAACCAAGTTATATTGGTTTAGTATTTCTAATTACTTAACCCTACCCGTTCACCCTGTATTAGTTAAGTGTTCCTTTTTAACTTAACTTTGCCCGTCTGTTTTAACTAACATGTTATTAATGGTTAAGTATTATCCCTTCATGTTTTAGACTTAACCCTATTCCTCTATCACAATCTAATGCTTAAGTGTTTAAGTTTACTTAACCCTACGGTCTAGCCCAGCTAACATATCAAATTGGCTAAGTGTATTAAATTTTTCTTAACCCCAACCTCTAGTCGAGTTAACATGTTAATTTGGTTAAGTGTATTAACTTTACTTAACCCCACCTTCTAGTCTAGTTAACATGTTAATTTGGCTAAGTGTCCTCTTAGTTACTTAACCCCTACAAATCTTGTCTTGTTACCATGTTAAGTTGGTTAAGTGTCCCTATGGACTTAGCCCTCCTATTCTAGCTTAACTGTGTTAAGTTGGTTAAGTGTTCCTATGGACTTAGCCCTCCCATTCTAGCTTAACTGTGTTAAGTTGGTTAAGTGTTCCTATGGACTTAACCCTCCCATTCTAGCTTAACTGTGTTAAATGTCTGTATGAACCTAACCCCACCCACCGGTCTGGTTATCATGTTGAATTGGTTAAGTGTTTTAGTTAACTTAACCCTACCATTCTCATTCTAGCTTTAATTAATAAATTAAAGCCGCAGCCACTCACATTAGACAGATATTGTTGCGATTACTGGATGTGCCGGTTGGTTCCGGGCAGGTTTACATCGCAACTCAGTCTAACCTCGGGTTAGGCATATTCGTGTTTTCCTAGTTCAAAGGGTTTTGATTAATTTTCAAATCGGGCTTTGAAAGTAACCATCCCGTCCGTCGGATCAGTTAGGAATAGCCAGGGAGAGCAGGAAACTTGTATTTTCCAAATCCAAGCCTAGACACTGTCCTCTCTGTCACCCTAGAACCTTCTGGTGTGTTATTAAAAGAGATGTCGTTAATAAACCTTTAATATGTCTAAACTTACATTTTCTCATTTAGGACAAATTCTATAAGTAAATCATTCCTAATTTACTTATTTCCTAATTACTCTTTTAATGTAAATTGTCAACATTTATTCTTATGGCCCATTTTCCCCTCTATATCATATTTATGCTTTTTGGTATGTAAACTATACCAAATTAAATGTCACTAACCATGATTTTTGCCAAACATGACAATTACTCGCAATTATGGCCAATTTCAAATTTATGCCAATATACTTATTATGCCAAATTAGCTAATCCAATTCTGATTAACATTCTAATTACAGTTCATGTCGAACTAGACTTATTATTCTAGTTCACAGTTCATGTAAATGCTAGATTTACTAGTCAATACTAGATTCAAATTACACATCCTATAATTCATGTCAAATTCATCCAATTTGCATTTTTATAAACATGCCATAATACATGTTCCCAATTTATGCCAATTTCCAAGTTTATAACTACATTTTTAGTAAATTTCATATTTTGCCCAAATCGTATTCCCACCGTTCGTATAATCGTGATTCAATCTAGATTATAGATAAATCTAGATTCGTAGAAAATAGGGAATGAACCAAAGATGCTATGAAAAAGATAGACATACTAACTGGCATAAAATGATAATTTACTAATTACAGACCTAACGAATTACACTGAAATTGATCTAAAACATCGAAAGCCTATAGGTCTGAAAATCTTATGACATAAAAAGGGTTGATTAACGACGTAGGTTCAAGAACATGGGTAGACCTAACTTAATAGGTAAATTCCCAAGATCTAAAACCAAAGAAAACCAAGAATAGACAGAATAGATAATCAGGTTTAGACCCAATTTCATAGTCACAAAACTTAAGCAACACTTTCCTAGTCATGAATCATAGGTGTTTAATCACAGTTGCCCTTGTTATGTCATAGGCAATAGTTTATGTTTCCTAATCAAAGGCATAGGCTTGTATTCATAGTCAAGGAAATAATTCTCATAGTCATGAGTCACAGTCATAGGCAGTGTTCATAGTCAAAGAGGTATAAGGTTTTAAGGTCCATAGTTTCATAGTCACAGTCGTATTTGTCATCGAATCATAACAGTTCTTAATTAGGTCCAAGGATATAAGCACTAATTCGAAATGAATGATTTGGCATATTTTTTATTCCTTTAATTTCATGTCACGAATAGAGAAAACGTTCAAATCTAAAAAGTAACCAACTTACATTGATCGGTTTTTAGAATAGAAAGATGGCGTTGCTATGATTCGTGTGACGTTGCTCGAAACCGTTTGAGTTAGCCTTTGATTCTTATCTTGAAGCTTTAATCTTGATTCGAATCTCTACTTGACAAACTTGAGCAGCATAACCTTGTCTTGGATTTTCGTATTATTTTATTTATTTATATTTTCTCAGAGGCAGCATAGGATAGAAAAGAATTATGAATAGTGAAGGAGACTAGGGCTGTTTATATAGGTTTAGGCGGACGAACCTAGGCAGAAAACATGACCAAATACATCAGAATGAACCAGGTTCAGAAAGCTGGATTTCGGAGGCAGGTCGACCCCCAGGTCGACTACCCAGTCGACCTGGGTGCCCCAGGTCGACTACCCAGTCGACCTGGGTCTTGGGCGGGAAAATTCCCGCCCAGCCCAATCTAGGTCCGATTTTGAATTTTGAACTTGTTTCTGACCTATTCGAATTTTAAATCGAATTCTGAAACTTCTGAAGACCATAACTCCTTCATACGGAGTCCGATTAACGCAAACACGGACTCTATCTCATGCAGAATTCCGAGACGAACGCAATGGCGCAGCCCGTTTCCCTTGATTTTGATTTTAAAATTTAATTCTGCCTTGATTCTTGAATCTTAGTGTTATAGAATTACGGGGTGTTACAGTGGGGGTGTGCATGTCATAGTGATGGCAAACAACCAAGCATAGCAACCATCCTCACATCTCTCACTCAGTGCGTAAAGCATACGATATCCACTACCTTGGTCACCTAATCCTTTGGGCCATGACGGAATCCAATCCCGTACAACTATCACTACAAGCCCACTATCCGTCTCTCAGTGGTGAACCAAAGTTATGAATACCGACAACTCCTTTGCACACGTCCCGCAGCAAAGCCCAACTCATGAAGTGAACTCATCGGTTCCCATCTGGATCCTGACTCATAACTTCCAACTTGGACTACCTTTGCATTTCGGGTTATTGGTCTTCTCTCCTGTTCGGATCGGTCGGTCAAGCACCTTTCATCCTGGTTGGTTTTCATCATCCCTGGTCGGTCGGTATTACCCCCCGGTCGGTCGAACACTTTACCAATCCTGGTAGGTCGTTGCCAGGGTTGGTCAGTCCTCCTCCACCATTCCTAGTCGGTCGTTCGATGTCAGGGTCGGTCGGTCCTCCTTCACCGTTTCTGGTCGGTCCAGGAACTCGGGTCGGTCAAAACCCCCCCTGGTCGGTTATCTCGACCCCAAACCTGCACCATTTCAGCAAGCTATTTTCGCCTCTCGACGGCGTTTTCGACCAATCTAACACTTCTAATCAATCACAAAGCATACCATACAGTCATAGAGAATCAACCACAAACACCAAAGCAACAATTTAATCATAACAATATGGATCAAACATAGCCAAAACCCCATATTTTCCTTTAATCCGTCTTAATCATGTCTAAGCATATAATTAGCAAAACTTATCCAAATTAGTCAAATTTCATATCAGAGGTCTAAAACATTATTTAAGAATTTCTGAATATTTTTCCAGATTTTAATCATGCATAAATTCGCTAATTATTACTAATCACCTCTTAATCTCCTAAATTCCGGGATTAGCAAAATTAGTCGAAATTAACCCAAATTCATATCAGAGGCATAAAATGGTGTTTTAGAATTTTAGGAATTTTTCTAGATTTTTCTGAGCCATAATTTCGCTAATTTTCGCTAATTACTATAACTAGCCATAATTAGTGAAAAAGCAAGCTAATCACTCACCTTAACCACAAATAAACTATAGATCTGAAATGATTCTCTATTTGGGTCGAATTCTAAGAAGGAGGATTTTCAATGCGGGATATAAAAGTTCCCGCAGCTCTAAGCTTGATTTGGTGAAGATCTCCCTTGATTTGATGTTGCTAATCCCGATCTTCAAGTTGTAGGTGATTTGGAGATGTTTTGAAGAGATTTAGAGAGTGGAGGCCATGGCTAGGGTTTCAAGAATGAAAGTGGCGGCTCAAAAACTGAAATGAAATGATTTTCCTAACCCTTTCAGCCCTCTCATAACCCTAATCCCGAAATTCTCCTTTGGACCTAGCTGTTAATCACCCGGTTAAGCCCAATTAAGCAGTTTTTCACTATCTGAAACTTGTTTCAGCCATATCTCCCAAACGGTGAGTCCGTTTGGCTAATGTGACCACTCTACGGAAAGGTAAGCCATCAAACGAATCTACTGGAAGTGGTTTCAGATCAAAATTCCTTTCCAGTCGAAAGTTATGGCCAAAACAATATCGGTTAGGGGCAAAATGGTCATTTAAAAATCAGCAAAAATCATGAACATGGGAAATGACCCCACAATAGTTGTCTCCCAAAGTTACACGACCATACGACTTCATACGAAAAAAGAAATAAATATTCTACGATCCTAGATACGTAGAATGCGGGTTGTTAGAGAACTGCCCAAAGAAGCGGGGTGTAACAGCCCACATTTTACGTATCGGAAGATCGTAAAATAATTTTATTTTATTCTCTGATGGTTGGATCATTCTCATCTTTTAATATGCTGCTTATGGTGATGTGTGACATGTCCATAATTTTTACCGATTTTGTTTGTCACCATTTTGCCCCTATCAGTCTTGTACTGGGCATAACTTTTGACTCAGGTCGAATCAGAGGGTGAGACCTGTGCCATTGGAAAGAAATTGATGATTCTCTTTCCGTAGAGTGATTACATTAAGGATTTGGTTCAGCGGTTTGGGAGAAATCGCTGTTTTAAGGTTTATCAGTTGGCTGTTCAGGTTTTGGAAGGCTTATGGCCTGATTTGGAGAAGGCCCATTAAGGGGTTGGTGGAGGCTATAAATAGGGGGTAAGGGATATGGAGAAAGGTTGGAATTTTCCATTCTCTTATGGGGAGGCTTTGATCTCCTTCTTCCTCTAACACCTTTCCACCATTAAAATTCCAAATCCAAGGAGGGAAATCGAAGATCTATACCATTCGAGGCTAGATCAACATCGTTTCAAGGGCGAATTCATTGGATTGAAGAGTTTGATTCGAAGTGTTCGCTGTCCGGATTGCTTTTTCATCGTTTTAGCTTTGTTTTGGATAATCGGTGAGTGATTTACATCTCTCATTCGGATTCATGAAAGTATGTGAGTTATAGAATGTTAATTTCATCATTTTCATGTTATTTTCTTTAGATCTACACCATGCTAAGTCCATTTTACACATGAATCACCTTAGGATCTGATCTAGATAATTTAAATGGTTAGTTTCATGATTTTTCACAAGTGTATGCAAGTTAGATCCGTTTTTATGTTCATATGATTCACTTATCATGTTTTGGGAAATTTATGTGTTTCGATGGAAATTGTTGGATTGATGATATTGTTGGTTGCATAACCTGTTTGTGGTTGCGTTTGGATGAATCGGATAAGCTGGTTTCGTCGGATTCGTCGTTTGGCGAAGTTTTGGTCGAAATCAAAGTTGAAAAGGAGCTGTGCAGGTTTCTGGTCGGTCCAGAAGGACCAGAAAAGGTTCTGGTCGGTCCAGAAGGACCAGAAAATGTTCTGGTCGGTCCAGAAGGAGCAGAGAAGGTTCTGGTCGGTCTAGAAGGACCAGAAAAGGTTCTGGTCGGTCCAGAAGGAGCAGAGAAGGTTCTGGTCGGTCCAGAAGGACCAAAAGGGAGTCTGGGTGGTTTAGAAGGATTTTGGTCGGTCAGGAAGGACCAGAAGAGGGTCTGGTCGGTCCAGAAGGACCAGAAGGGGGTCTGCCCAGGAAGGGTCGGTTTTGGGTCTTCCCAGGAAGGGTTGGTTTTGGGTCTTCCCAAGAAGAGCAGGTTTTGGGTCTTCCCAGGAAGGGTCCGTTTTGGGTCTTCCCAGGAAGGGTCGGTTTTGGGTCTTCCCAGGAAGAGTAGGTTTTGGGTCTTCCCAGGAAGAGCAGATTTTGGATCTTCTCAGGAAGAGCAGGTTTTGGGTCTTCCCAGGAAGAGCAGGTTTTGGGTCTTCCCAGGAGGGGTCGGTCTTGGGGTCCTCCCAGAGGGCTCGGTGATGGTGTAGCTTCGAGGTGGTTCAAGTAGGAAGGCTCGAAGTGATGAATGTGTTCGGTGACAACTCAAAGGTCGTGAGTTGATGGATAATGGCTGCTCGAGAAGGTTGCTTGAGCTATGAAACATCGTCAAGGTTGGACGACTAGAGATGCGAAGGCCGAGAGGTCATCGTTGTCGTAAGTTCTAGCAGGCTCAAAGCAGGGGTACGATGGGGGCACCCAAAAGACTAGAAGGTTGCTGGTCGAGTACCCTGGGTCTTGGGGAAAGGCCTAGTGTCAAGGTTGGACATTGTCAAGGTTGGACATATGGAGTTCATGCTAGAACTGGGGTTACCATTAGCCCTTGACATATGGCAAGGTTGGCCATCATACGATTAACGATGGTTTCAAAGCAGGATTGGCGGTGATAGCCAGAGTCTGTCATGTATGCTGGATGTTTTGCATGAGATATATAATCTTGATCCCATGATTGCTATTGTTGATTGTTTCTGTTTGCTATGAAAAAATGGTTGTTCTGGTTTCTATGGATTAATGGTTGAAATGCTTGGTGTAAAGGCTATCACTGTCCAATGTGGGGAAGATAAGGTTGAGTTCTTCTTTGGTGTTGTGGGTAGACAAGTTGTTCATTTACCCATTCTCATATAATTTCTTGTTGAAGTTTGTTAGTTGTTTTATCGCTCACTAAGACTATTGTCTGACTCAAGGTTTTATATTCCCTCTTATTACCTTGGGCTGTTCATCCGGTTGTGGATGGGCAGACTAAGTAGCAGGTTACAGGTATTGGAGCTTAGTGAGACGAGGAAGCTGAGCGATGACGAGCAGGAGGTTGGCGTATCAGTTTTATTACTATCGAGTATTTCTGTTTCCGCTGTTTGAGTTGCTTGAGAGTTATAGTGAGGCCTTATGTACAAACTTTGATATCAGTTGGATAATCTTTCTGGATGTTGAGAAAGTTTCAAAAGTTTGTTATATGATACCTCATTGCTATTACCTATTGTATATGTTCTATTATATTTTATCCTTGCGCTGTGAGCTCTACGACAGGTTTCGATGTGTTTACGTACTCTGATGATCGTCCATGGCAGCCTGACACACCTTTCAGCGCATTTTCCACTTGTTTAGTGCGGGGGTTATGGGCGGTCGTCACATTTGGTATCAGAGCCAGGTTAACGACTTTGGCCAAAGTTCAAAGACGTAATTACGTAGGAGAAACGTATTTGTAGATTTCTGTTGGATGTTTACTATATGTATATTAACATATATTGTAGTAGCAGTTGTATCTCTTTAGCAGTTTTCTTGGAAGTGGCTAATTATTCTAGATTGCAGAATTAGAATGAGTAGACGACCATCAAGACACGCTGCTAGGAGAGCTAATAATGGACGGGGAAATGGTGACGAACCAGATTACCCGGCCATGTTTGAAGCCATGGCAGAAGCAATTATGCGAAGGGTACCCGCTCCAGTGGCGGCTACGGTAGATGTAGGTGTGCGAGTTCCTAGAGTAGATTTTGCAAAGATGTGCAAGGACTTTACATCTCTAGGAGGGAAACCATTCAAGGGAACTAAACTAGCTGAAGAGGTTCAGAGGTGGATGGATTCATGTGTTCGAATCTTTAGAGACTTGGGTATTGAGGATGCAATGAAGAGAAAGCTTGCATCAAGGCAGCTGCAGAGCAGGGCTATGGAATGGTGGAATTCTGTCATACTCGAGACTCCGGAAGAGGAGATTTCATGGGAGCAATTCCAAGCTAAGTTTGAAGCAAAGTTTATCTCCACTGCTCAGAAGTCCGTTCTCTTCAAGAAGTTCGTAGTGTTGAAGCAGAATGGCAAAACAGTTCTTGACTACATTTCTGATTTTGAGGCTTTGTCCAGATATGCTCGTTCATACATTGATACGCTCTATCAGAAGAACGAGAAGTTTGTCTTGGGTTTGGATGCTCATATTGGAAAACCGCTTGTGGACCATCTTGATGATTCATTTGAAAAGATTGTGGAAAAAGCTATTCGTCATGAGAGCTTGTTTCCCAAGGAAGCAAATGTTGTCGCTGCAACCAAGGAAACTCAGAAACCACAACAGGGTGGTAATAATAAAAAGAGGAAGCAGCAACAACAGAAAGGAAAGGATGGCCAAAAGAAACCCAAGAGTGAGGTGGTTTGCTTTAACTGCCAACAGAAGGGTCATTATTCAAATGAGTGTAATAATCCCAAAGCTGAGAAGAAGTGCTTCAAGTGTGGAAATCCTGGGCATGAGAAGAAAGATTGTCCAGAATCAGCTAAGGGCAAACAGATTGTGAAGGCATATGCTTTAGAAGCCGTGCCATCTTCTTCAAGAGCTCCTACTGTAGAGGAAAAGGGAAAAGGTGTCGTGTTGCAAGGTACTTTTTCTGTTAACGGTGTTTCAGTTCGAGTTTTGTTTGATACTGGAGCATCACATTCATTCATCTGCAATGAGCTTGTGTGTCGCTTGGGTTTGGAACCCGAGATTTGTGATAGACTACTGATCGTGACTAATCCAGTTGGGGGTTCGTCCAGTTTGTGCATAATTTGCCGTGGTCTAGTGTTATCGAGTCATGGTTGCTCTTTTATGTGTGATTGCTTTGTTCTTAACTTCGTTGGGTATAGGATCATCTTGGGCATGGATTGGCTCAAGAGATATGCGGCAAGGGTGAATTGCGAGAAGCTAGAGGTGAGGGTCGGGGATGTGGAAGGGCGAAAGGTGTTGATTAGAAGTAAGCGCGAAGACGGGGTCTTCGTGAATTATCTATATTCGCTTGGGATTCCACAGGAAGACCTATCATCAGTGCTGATCGCTAATGATTATGTAGATGTCTTTGACGAGGTCAAAGGGTTGCCGCCGCATCGTGAGATCGAGTTTAGGATCGATCTGGTCGAAGGTGCTAGACCAATTGTTATGCCCCTTAGGCGGATGGCGCCTAGGGAACAGCGAGAGTTAGAGGTGCAAGTTCGTGACCTTTTGGGAAAAGGATTCATTCGGAGGAGTGTTTCCGAGTGGGGTGCACAATCGTGTTTGCAACTAAGGCAGATGGCTCGTTAAGATTGTGTGTGGACTATCGTGAGCTGAACAAGGTGACTAAGAAGAACAAGTATCCGTTGCCAAGGATTGATGACTTGTTCGATCAGCTTCACGAAGCCAAAGTGTTTTCTCAGATGGATTTGGCAACGGGATTTCACCAATTGAGAGTGACTAAGGATAGTGTGCCAAAGACTGCTTTTAGGACACCGTCCGGGTTTTTCGAGTGGTTGGTGATGCCATTCGGTTTGACTAACGCGCCAGCGTATTTTGTGGATCTTATGAATAGAGTGTTCAGAGATCAGTTGAGTAAGTTCATGCTGGTATTCGCGGATGATATACTGGTTTACTCCAGAAACGTGGAAGAACATAAGACGCACTTGAGAGTTGTGTTAGAGATCTTGCGAAAGCATCAGCTTAAGGCTAAGTTCTCAAAGTGTCACTTCTGGAAGGATGAAGTGAGGTTCTTAGGTCATGTTGTTTCTGGAAAAGGTATAGCGGTTGACCCCGTTAAAGTTGCAGCAATCCAGGATTGGGATAGACCTAAGAATGCGACGGATGTTCGGAGTTTCCTTGGGTTGGCTGGTTATTACCGAAGGTTTATCAAGGATTTCTCCAAGATAGCTGCACCATTAACAGGATTGACGAAGAAGAATCAAGTATTCGCATGGGATGCGAAGTGTGAACAAGCGTTCAGAATTTTGAAAGAGAGATTGACGAGTGCACCTGTGTTGACCATTCCAAGTGGGAATGAAGAGATGGTGGTATATACTGATGCGTGTGGTATTGGACTTGGAGCAGTGCTAATGCAGAAGGATAAAGTAGTGGCTTACGCAAGTCGACAGCTAAAGCCACATGAGAGAAAATATCCGGGTCATGATTTGGAATTGGCAGCGATTGGGTTTGCTCTGAAGATATGGAGACATTACCTGTTGGGAGTACGATTCGAGTTGTTTACGGATCACAAGTCGTTAAAGTATCTTTTCTCCCAAAAGGATTTGAATCTTCGGCAGCAACGATGGTTAGAGTTTCTGGCATCGTATGATTTTGGGATAGCCTATACTCCTGGCAAAGGCAATGCAGTTGCAGATGCATTGAGTCGAAGACACGCAAGTTTGGGAGCGATGTTTTCGGAATGGAAGGGCCTCGAGTACTTGGCAATGTTCGATTTCAGGCCAAGGTGTGAGTTGGAACCTGAGATATTGGCAAGCTTGTCGATAAGGCCTACTCTTATCGAAAGGATTGGCAAGGGCCAAAAGAAAGATACAAAGCTTGTCGAGTTTATTCAGAAACTGAAACCAGAGGATAAAGAGTTCGAGGTCGACCGAGAAGGTTGGCTTCGAAAACAAGGACGATTAGTTGTTCCTGATGTCGGATTGAGGGATGAGGTTCTGAGAGAATGTCATCACTCGAAGCTAACGATTCATCCTGGTGGTAATAAAATGTATCAGGACATGAATTGAGCCTACTACTGGGAAGGGATGAAAAGAGATATTGGAAAATTCATTTCCAAGTGTATGAACTGTCAGTTGGTGAAAGCTGAACAGAAGAAGCCGAGTGGTTTACTTCAGCCATTAGAGGTTCCTACATGGAAGTGGGAGCAGATATCGATGGATTTTATCGATGGACTACCTAGAACTAGGACAGGGAATGAAGGGATTTGGGTCATTGTGGATCGTTTGACCAAAAGTGCAAGGTTCATTCCTATCAAGACGACTAGGACAGCATCAAAATTGGCTGAGCTTTATGTGAAATGGATAGTTCGATTCCATGGTGTTCCAAAGAGTATAGTAAGTGACCGGAATCCATTGTTCACGAGTGGATTTTGGAAAAGTTTACAAGAAGCTTTGGGAACCGAATTGTGTTTAAGTACGGCATATCACCCCCAAACTGATGGTCAGACCGAGAGACTCAACCGAGTTTTAGAAGATCTCCTGAGGGCTTGTGTGTTAGACTTCGGAGGATCATGGGAGGACCATCTACATCTAGTTGAGTTTGCGTATAATAATAGCTACCAGTCGAGTATTGGGATGGCACCATACAAGGTGTTGTATGGAAGGCCGTGCAATTCTCCAGCTTGTTGGTTAGAAACTGGAGATAAGTTGGTACTTGGGCCTGAAATGATTAGAGAAACCTCGGGTTGTATCAAGATTGTTCGACAACGAATGAAGGCGGCCCGAGATCGTCAGAAAAGTTACGCCGATAAGCGTCGTAAAGATTTGGAATTCGACGTAGGAGATATGGTTTTCGTGAAGATTTCACCGTTGAAGCATGTGGTTCGATTCGGAAGTAAAGGGAAGTTGGCTCCAAGGTTTGTTGGACCATTTCCGATAGTCGAGCGAATAGGAAAGCTCGCATATAGGTTGGAGTTACCCGAGAAGATGTCGAGTGTGCATAATGTTTTCCATGTGTCGTTTCTACGGAAGTTTGTGCACGACTCGAATGTGGTGGTATCTCCAGAACAGTATGAAGATTTAGAAGTCGAGACCGCAGTTGCGAAACCTCATAGGCCACTTCGTGTTGTGGGGAATGACACGAAACAGCTTAGGAGGAAAACGGTTAAGCTAGTCAAGGTACAATGGAGTGAAGATGACGACGATTGTACATGGGAGACGGGAGAGAGCATGAGGGCGACTCATCCAGAACTTTTCATCGGTAGAACCCTTAGATTGTATCGTCGTTATCGTTGTATCTTGTTGTTGTTTGATAGAATTCCGCGTGCTAGGATAAGGCTATGGATGCATGGCTTGATGGTTGCTAGTTTGGATGATAGGATTGGTTTCTCATGGATGATAGGCATGCGGAATTGTTGTGGTTGCTTGTATTTGCTTGGAATTTCGGGGGCGAAATTCTAAAGGGGGGAGAATGTAAAGCCTGCATTTTACGTATCGGAAGATCGTAAAATAATTTTATTTTATTCTCAGAGGGTTGGATCATTCTCATCTTTTAATATGTTGCTTATGGGGATGTGTGACATGTCCATTATTTTTATCGATTTTGTTTGTGACCATTTTGCCCCTGTGTAATAACCCGGAAATCTGGGCCAATTTAAAAAAATTTATTTTGGCAATTTTAGCGAATTTTGATTATTTAAAATGAATTATTTTAAATAATATCGACGAGAAATTATTTTGAATAGAATTCGAACGTATATATTTATATACCTCGTCGTTAGAATATAAATAATTATTTATATTTATAAAAGGAATTGAAAATGGCGCGGTAGTTCGATAATTCGATTTCAAATTTCAATTGAGCATACCGGGTGCAAAACAAACCGGATTTTAGTGAAATCAAAAGTAATAGAATCTAATTGTGGATATCTTTCCAACGAATCCGAAAAATCAAAATTTCATAGCGGGGATAAAAAGATATGTCTAGTTGAAAATTCTGAATAGTCGCTATGGAATTCAGGCCCTTAAAAATGGAAATTTTGCAAACGACCTCGGATTTCGACGAAACAACTTTTGTTGGATCCATGATGTCAAATTATTGCTAGGTTTCAAATTTCGTAATTTTTCGAATCATTATGTGAGCGTGGTAAAGGAAAACGCGTTCGACCAGTTTCAGTTGATTTTAATCGACTGGAAAATGGTCATTTTTCAAACGGTCTCGGAATTCGACGAAACTAGTTTTGTTAGGACCGTATCGTCAATACGAAGCTAGAAATATTTTTCTGGAATTTTTCGAATTAGTATGTGACCCCAGTAAATTGAAATGCGCGTTCAAACTCAATATATAGAGTTATATGTTGATTTTAACGGAAACTGATCGAAACAGTTGAATCAGCCGACGATGCATATCCCATTGTGTTCGGAATGGGGGTAATTAGCTATGGACGACAGGCGGTGGGTCTCGTTTAGAGGCCGAAATTAAAAGTTACTTTTTGAAAATAAATAAATTAAATTAATATATATATATATATATATATATATATATTTATATATACGTTGACTTCCTCTCTCCCTCCCCTCCCTTTCAATTCAGATCAGAACGGAATAAAAAAAAAACTAGCCTACTGATCGCACCCCCCTCCTGCTGCACCGCGATACCCCCCCTCCTGCTGCGTCGCAATACCCCCTACCTCGAACGACGCGCGTGACCCCCTCCTCCTGCTGCTGCGGTCGCTTCTTCTTCTTCCACCCTATTCCGACGCCAAGAAACCCCCCTCCCCGGCGAGCATCCACCACCCGAACGAAAATGACCAGTAAGTTTTTATTATTTTAATTTAATTTGATTACTTATCTTCTATGTAATGAGTAGGATAAAAACTGAAATTTTTATGAAGGAAAGAACCATATTTTGTTGAAGGAAAAACCATATTTTTGTTATACGAAAAACCATATTTTTGTTAAAGAGAAAGGCGAGGTTTTCAGCAAGTGAAAGGCGAGATTTTTAGTATGTAAAAGACGAGATTTTTAGATATGAAAGAACTGATTTTTATATATTGAATAGCAAAGTAAAAATTTGATTTTTATATATTGAATAGCAGAGTAAAGATTCGATTTTTATATATTGAATAGCGAAGTAAAAATGTGATTTTTACATATGTAGAGAATACGGGCAAAGAAAGTGACAAAGGGCGAGCGGCGAAGATTTCTACATAAGAAGAGTCGTGGGTTTGGATTAGCTAATCTGTGAGAACTCCTCACCTTTTATTTAATATTCTAGTTAAAATATATACTAGGATGCAGACGGTGTTTAGTAGCACCCGACACTCGTCGTCCACAGACCATGGACGGCTTGTATGCTTGTTTGTTTGATTTTGATGTGTAGTTGATTGTGTGATGTGATGGGAAATGAAATAAAATATTTATATAGTTAAAAATATTTTATAGTTAAAAATAGAATTTTTAACGTGTACATGAAAGGAAATAAAAATAAACAAATCGGACGGTTTGTTTATATACACATTTGACTGATATTGATTGGGACGATAAATTTTACACATCGCCCAACTGCACGAATAAAATCTGTGTTTGATTGTTTGAAACCCCACAGAGGCATTGGGATGATATTTGACGTACACTAATCCCGATTGTTTAGTTGTATGTCGATTGATTGATTGACAGACTGTTATAAGCGTTGAATATTTATATCTGATGATTATACAGTGTAGAATGCACTTTGGATGATGGTTGATTATTCATCATTGTTATTGTATACATGTGCTGTAGAAAATCCATATAATTAACATTATATGGTAATTGATTGGGCCTCATTCCATAGTTGAAATAGAAATATTTGAAATAGAAATATTTGAAATAGAAATATGTTGAAAAAGAAATATTTGAAATAGAAATATTTGAAATAGAATATTTGGAAATAGAAATATATGAAGCCGTGTTGATTAGATTGACGCCATTTTGACGTGAACGATATTTATATCGATTTTATTCATTTTATAATGAATATCGAAAGTGATTTCAAAATATGATATTTTGAATAGAAATGAATTCAAATTAAACTGAATAGAAATGAATTCGAATTGAAATTGAATAGAAATGAATTCGAATTGAAATTGAATTGAATTGAAAACGAACTGAAATTGAATTCAAAATCGATTTGAATTGAAATCAATTTGAAATGAATTTAAAACGAATTTGTAAAGGAAAATTCAATTTTGATTTGAATTTGAAAAAGAAGTTGAAATCGTTTTGAAAACGAATTTAAAACGATTTATATAATACGTTTTAGAAAGGAAATCGACGAAGTATATATTATATATATAATATAATGGCATGAATAGAACGCGCCGCGCTGCAGTAGTTCGTGAATTTCGACCATTGACTTCGAACGGATATTGCGGGAGATCCGACCGTCGGATTCTCCTAAAACTGGAACCGTTGGGTTCATATCGAAAAGAGCTTTCTAACGAATATTAGAAATTTGAAATCTAACGGTTGGATTTGGAATTATGCCCAAATCAAAAATGGAAAAGGTCGTTGTAAGTGCAGTTCGATGGCCGTTGATGGAAATCAACTGTACGGGCCTTGATAAAATTATTAAAAATAGTAATAATTTGTGTAAAATCATAAGAAATGATTTGTGAAGAATTGGAATGAAAAACTCCATATTTGAAAAGATAAAAATAGATTTCTATCGAAATGAACTAGTTTGAACTGGAATAGTAATTTTTTTTTAAATAAATAAATTGGAGTTGAAATGGTTTTGAAAATAACCAGAATTTCCAATAATTATATTGGAATGGATCTGAATCGAAATTGTCTTCGGAATATTTCGATGTTGGATTTCGTGATGATAGAGATATTGTTATGGGAATTTGAAAGATATAGATATATATATATATCGTTATTCCCAATACGATATTTGTTGGTCATAGAATTTGATATTGAATATAAGGCGGTATATTTTCTATTCAGAGCCTTGTATTGAATATCAAATGTGATTTTGGGTTCATCGTGAATCGTGTTTTAAATGACACTGATTCTTTAACCCAGTTAAAGATTAAAAATAAGTGGATTTTTAATGAATCTTTAATTAGATTGAAAAGATCGAGAATGGAGTATCGCCAGTTTTACTCCAGGCGATAGTTAAATCTTTAATTAGATTTGAACGTGAAATGGTAATTGAATTTACCGATAACACCGTGGTGTTAGATATGAAGTATTGCCAGTTTTACTTCATGGGATGAATAGGTTGGGATTGGAAAATAAAATAAATGATTACTTCGGTGTGGTTCGCTAATCCCGACTAGTTTGAATTGATATTCAAAAAGGAGATTAAAGAATAAATTTAAAGAATTTATCTTTGATAAAATTAATGGGAACCTTTCCCAAAATATAAGAATATTTGAATAAAAGAATATTCTGAATTGGAATGAAGCGTATGTTGTGTTTGTGTAACACTTGTTTATTATATACGCGAGTTGTTCAGAAAGACCGGGTTTATCCCATTCTGAATAACTGATTCGACGTGGTGTCGAAGATGAAGACGGTGGTCGAAGACCGGAAGTCTTCACGTCGTTTGGGAGATTACTGATGATCTTGATTGGGCTGTACACCCAAGAAGATGGAAACAGTTGGTGATCGTCCAAACGTACTTGGAGATCGATGGATATGCGGGGGGTACTAGGTGCCTCCGGTTTCGTTCAGACCCAGAACGGACTTGTAAATGGACTGTGTGTCTGACATTGGATTTTAGTCTGTGTGATTGATTTCTATTAAATATATATATCTGTTTGGCCGTGGAGAATTTATTATCTTGCTTAACGCCCTTCTTTGAGACGTACGAGCTCAGGGGTTATATACAGATGGATATCAAACGCAAAGAGTGAATTGCCTGTGTGGCATGCCTAAGTGGCGAATGATCAAGGCTTCTGTTGAAAAGCAAAGTCTTGTGGTTGATGATCGAAGCACGGCCTTTGTGGCGTAGCTTTGTGTAACGTTTACTTCGCGAGTTTCACACCCGGTATGAACCAAAAACGGGAGAAGGACCTCAGGGAGGGCATGCGTTTCTTTCTAGTTAGAAGTGGCGTCAGTGGTTTTACACGCCCTGACGAGTTTGACTTATGTGGTTGTTGCTGTTGCGAGGCGTCTCGGTTTGATCAGACGATCCGGGTCCGATGGAGTCATTTAGTTGGCTCACCTACGCCCCATAGGGCGGGGAAACGCATGTTCAGGCATTTTAATCCACATCGGTGAACCGGCCCTGACGATCCAAAGGCTTGACTGAGTACTTGCCTGAGGGGCGGACTAGAGCGTCTCAAATCGGTTGAGGACTATCTTTTGCCTCGGTTCATAGTTGGAAATCCAATTTCCAAATACGTGACATTTGTGGTTTTAATTGTAGAGCCTAGTATGGCGACATGATATATGGTACCCATGCCGTCTATGATTGATACTTATGATTTGAAGTTGTTTTATACACTATGCACTTATAATAGTATCAAATGATTTGTTTAAAACGTACTAAGCATGTTTGGCTATTATAAGGGAAAACCCTATCCCCCGGCTTGCGTTGCATTGTGTGATAGGACCTGGGTCTTATAATAGCTTCATTTTTTCCAAAAAGCATTGCGCTGTTTTGTTATATGCACTGGTATTCTTGGGAGGAAACCCGTTCCGTGTTATACGGCGTGGTCCCTTGATATATCTGATTTAAAGTAAATTTTTAAATAACTGTTTTAGTTCTCACACCAATCCCATGACTGACCTGGAGTTTATTGTTTTAACCTAAACTCTGGGTGCCCTTATTTTGACACGGGCAGCTAGTAGTTTTGGTTTTGCATATTTATATTCACAGAATTCTGGTTTACAGCTGGAACGATATCCGGAAAGCTTTGTATCCGTATATCTCTTCTAGTTGTGTATTGTATTATTTTCCGCTGCTATGTATTTAAATGTAATTTAAATCTCTGATATTTCTGTGTAATATTCATTTATACTCTGTATATTCTTGTAATCTGATGCATTGTTGTAATATACAATGAAATGTTCTTCCGTCTGCGTTCTGTTGTGGCTTGTTCTCGAACTATCCGCGCTTTCCTCACCGGGGAAGTTACGGGTCTTTACACCCTGTCAGTCTTGTACTGGGCATAACTTTTGACTCAGGTCGAATCAGAGGGTGAGACCTGTGCCATTGGAAAGGAATTGATGATTCTTTTTCCGTAGAGTGGTTACATTAAGGATTTGGTTTAGCGGTTTGGGAGAAATCGCTGTTTTAAGGTTTTTCAGTTGGCTGTTCAGGTTTTGGAAGGCTAATGGGCTGATTTGGAGAAAGGTTGGAATTTTCCATTCTCTTATGGGGAGGCTTTAATCTCCTTCTTCCTCTAACACCTTTCCACCATTAAAATTCCAAATCCAAGGAGGGAAATCGAAGATCTATACCATTCGAGGCTAGATCAACATCGTTTCAAGGGCGAATTCATCGGATTGAAGAGTTTGATTCGAAGTGTTCGCTGTCCGGATTGCTTTTTCATCGTTTTAGCTTTGTTTTGGATAATCGGTGAGTGATTTACATCTCTCATTCGGATTCATGAAAGTATGTGAGTTATTAAATGTTAATTTCATCATTTTCATGTTATTTTCTTTAGATGTACACCATGCTAAGTCCATTTTACATATGAATCACCTTAGGATTTGATCTAGATAATTTAAATGGTTAATTTCATGATTTTTCACAAGTGTATGCAAGTTAGATCCGTTTTTATTTTCATATGATTCACTTATCAAGTTTTGGGAAATTTATGTGTTTTGATGGAAATTGTTAGATTGATGATATTGTTGGTTGCATAACATGTTTGTGGTTGCGTTTGGATGAATCGGATAAGCTGGTTTCGTCGGATTCGTCGTTTGGCGAAGTTTTGGTCGAAATCGAAGTCGAAAAGGAGCTGTACAAGTTTCTGGTCGGTCCAGAAGGACCAGAAAAGGTTTTGGTCGGTCCAGAAGGAGCAGAGAAGGTTCTGGTCGGTCCAGAAGGACCAGAAGGGAGTCTGGGTGGTTCAGAAGGATTCTGGTCGGTCCGGAAGGACCAGAAGATTGACTGGTCGGTCCAGAAGGACCAGAAGGGGGTCTTCCCAAGAAGGGTCGGTTTTGGGTCTTCCCAGGAAGAGCAGGTTTTGGGTCTTCCCAGGAAGGGTCGGTTTTGGGTCTTCCCAGGAAGGGTCGGTTTTGGGTCTTCCCAGGAAGAGTAGGTTTTGGGTCTTCCCAGGAAGAGCAGGTTTTGGGTCTTCTCCGGAAGAGCAGGTTTTGGTTCTTCCGAGGAAGAGCAGGTTTTGGGTCTTCCCAGGAGGGGTCGGTTTTGGGGTCCTCCCAAAGGGCTCGGTGATGGTGTAGCTTCGAGGTGGTTCAAGTAGGAAGGCTCGAAGTGATGAATGTGTTCGGTGACAACTCAAAAGTCGTGGGTTGATGGATAATGGCTGCTCGAGAAGGTTGCTTGAGCTATGAAACATCGTCAAGGTTGGACGACTAGAGATGCGAAGGCCGAGAGGTCATCGTTGTCGTAAGTTCTAGCAGGCTCAAAGCAGGGGTACGATGGGGGCACCCAAAAGACTAGAAGGTTGCTGGTCGAGTACCCTGGGTCTTGGGGAAAGGCCTAGTGTCAAGGTTGGACATTGTCAAGGTTGGACATATGGAGTTCATGCTAGAACTGGGGTTACCATTAGCCCTTGACATATGGCAAGATTGGCCGTCATACGATTAACGACGGTTTCAAAGCAGGATTGGCGGTGATAGCCAGAGTCTGTCATGTATACTGGATGTTTTGCATGAGATATATAATCTTGATCCCGTGATTGCTATTGTTGGTTGTTTCTGTTTGCTATGAACAAATGGTTGTTCTGGTTTCTATGGATTAATGGTTGAAATGCTTGGTGTAAAGGCTATCACTGTCCAATGTGGGGAAGATAAGGTTGAGTTCTTCTCTGGTGTTGTGGGTAGACAAGTTGTTCATTTACCCATTCTCATATACTTTCTTGTTGAAGTTTGTTAGCTGTTTTATCGCTCACTAAGACTATTGTCTGACTCAAGGTTTTATGTTCCCTCTTATTACCTTGGGCTGTTCATCCGGTTGTGGATGGGCAGACTAAGCAGCAGGTTACAGGTAATGGAACTTAGTGAGACGAGGAAGCTGAGCGATGACGAGCAGGAGGCTGGCGTACCAGTTTTATTACTATCTAGTATTTCTGTTTCCGCTGTTTGAGTTGCTTGAGAGTTATAGTGAGGCCTTATGTACAAACTTTGATATCAGTTGGATAATCTTTCTGGATGTTGAGAAAGTTTCAAAAGTTTGTTATATGATACCTCATTGCTATTACCTATTGTATATGTTCTATTATATTTTATCCTTGCGCTGTGAGCTCTACGACAGGTTTCGATGTGTTTACCTACTCTGATGATCGTCCATGGCAGCCTGACACACCTTTTAGCGCATTTTCCACTTGTTTAGTGCAGGGGTTATGGGTGGTCGTCACACGGGGGCAGGGACAGAGAGCTGGATCTACCTCAGGCGGACAAGTTCACACGCTGGTGGCACCTCCACAGGAACAAGGTAGAAATATTTCTGTAGAAAGCTTAGTTTATCTGTACGATCATCCAGTTCGCACTCTCTTTGATTCTGGTGCATCACACTCCTTTATTTCATCTGCTTTAGTAGAATCTCTGCACCTAGACACTAGTATGGTAGAAGATCCCTTGGTTGTTTCAAATCCAATTGGGGGCTCGGCTTATTTGTCGATGGTTTGCTTGGATTTGAAAATCTCTATTCTAAGTGTTGAATTTAGATGTAGTGCCTTTGTTTGGGCTTCTCAGGGTATGGATTGATCTTAGGCATGGACTGGTTATCTAGTAATGGTGCCATTCTTGATTGTGAGAAAAGAGTGGTTAGGCTCTTGACTCAGCTCGGTAACACTCTAGCAATTTCTTGTAATCCCTTGAATGCTGTTATGCTTAGTTATCTAGAGTCGCTTGACGCTTCTGTTGAGAATTTGTAGTCGGTTAGAGTAGTCCGGGAATATCCGGATGTCTTTGAAGAGGTGAAAGGCTTACCTCCGAAGCGGGAAATAGACTTCCGCATATATCTTGTTGATAATTCAAAGCCTGTAGCTCTTCCTGTTAGACACATGGCTCCAAAGGAGAGAAAGGAGCTCAGTAAGCAAGTTAAGGAGCTTCTCGAGAAGGGGTTTATAAGAAGGAGTATCTTGGAATGGGGTGCTCCAGTGGTGTTCGCCACGAAAGCAGATGGTTCACTACGTCTTTGTGTGGACTATAGGGAGCTAAACAAGCAGGCTAAGAAGAATAGACACCCGCTTCCCCGAATAGACGATTTGTTTGATCAGCTTGTAGGTGCGTCGGTCTTCTCCCAACTTGATCTGGCTACTGGGTTCCGTCAGCTAAGGGTAGCTGAAGATAGCATTGATAAAACGACGTTCAGAACTCCAGATGGTTTCTTCGAGTGGCTTGTCATGCCTTTCGATTTGTCGAACGCACCCGCTTATTTCGTAGACCTGATGAGCAGGGTGTTCAGAGAATTCCTCAATAAATTCGTGGTGGTCTTCGTAGATGATATCTTGATCTTCTCAAAGAATGAGAAAGAACATGCTCAGCATCTAAAAGAGATCATGGATACTCTCCGTGCACATCAGCTAAGAGCCAAATTCTCCAAGTGCCACTTTTGGAGAAAGGAAGTAAGATTTCTGGGGCATATAGTGTCCAAAGAGGGGTTGGCTGTGGACCCCGCGAAAGTGGTGGCAGTGCAAGATTGGAAGACACCAAGAAATGCAACCGAAGTTCGAAGCTTTCTTGGGCTAGCCGGTTTTTACCGAAAATTCATTAGGGATTTCGCGAAAATCTCAGCTCCACTCACAAGGCTAACAAGGAAGAATCTGGCGTTCACTTGGGATTTGGATTGCGAGTTTGCTTTCCAACGATTGAAAAGGGCTCTCACAACAGCCCCAGTTCTGACTTTGCCAGATGGAAGCAAAATGTTCACAGTATATACGGATGCTTGCGGTACGGGGCTAGGCGCTGTTCTGATGCAAGAAGGGAGGGTAGTAGCTTATGGTGGAAGACAATTGAAAGTGCATGAAAAGAACTACCCAACCCACGATCTTGAGTTGGCCGCCATTGTCTTTGCGCTTAAGTATTGGCGCCATTATCTCCTAGGTGTGAAGTTCGAATTATACACTGACCATAAATCGTTGAAGTATCTTTTCTCGTAGAAGGATCTTAACTTGAGGCAGCAAAGGTGGATGGAGTTTCTTGCCTCATATGATTTTGAAATTTCCTATACTCCCGGCAAAGGCAACGTAGTAGCAGACACGTTGAGCCGAAAGAAACTGACCTTAAGCCCTCTCTTTGTAGAAAGGCAAAGCTTGGAGTATATAGCCAGTTTTGACTTTAGGCCCTCCTCAGATTTTATACCTGGTTTATTGGCATCCCTAGAAGTACGGCCCACTCTTTTAGACTCGATAGGGGCCGCACAACGAGAAGACCCTCAGCTTGTGGATGTGATTGATAAACTAATTGGGGGTGAAACGTCCAGTCACCTCAATAGCTACTCCATCGATGATAAGGGTTGGCTGAGACGGGATGGAAGACTATGCATCCCACAAGCTAGGGATTTTGTGAAGAAGGTTCTCGAGGAGGCACATCATTCCAAGATGACAATACACCCAGGTGGAGACAAGATGTACAAGGACGTAAAGAGAGATTTCTATTGGAGCGGCATGAAGAAGGACGTGGCAGATTTCGTTTCTAAGTGCGTGACATGCCAACAGGTCAAGGCGGAACAAAAGAAACCTGGAGGACTGCTTCATCCTCTAGAAGTCCCGCAATGGAAGTGGGATAGCATTTCAATGGACTTCATTGACGGGTTGCCTAGGTCAAGAAGAGGCAAAACTAGCATTTGGGTAATAGTGGACAGGCTTACTAAAAGCGCCCACTTCATACCTATCAAGAGTAGAAGAACTGCTTCGTCACTAACTTCTCTTTATCTCAAGGAAATAGTTCGACTCCATGGAATACCCTCCAGCATAGTGAGTGACAGAGACCCCATCTTCACGAGCGAATTTTTGCGAAGTCTGCAAAAAGCTATCGGCACACAATTATGTTTGAGCACGGCCTATCACCCTAAACTGATGGTCAGACAGAAAGGGTGAATAGAGTACTAGAAGATCTTCTATGATTGTGCATTCTTGACTTCGGAGGGACTTGGGAGGATCACGCTCCTTTAGTGGAATTCGCCATAACAACAGTTACCAAGCCACCACCGGTATGGCGCCTTTCGAAGCTTTGTATGGAAGACCTTGCCGATCAGCAACTTGTTGGTGGGAGTCCACTGACAAGAATATACTTGGGCCAGACATGATTAGAGAGACTTCAGAAAAAGTGGACTTGATACGAAGGAAAACGAAGACTGCCTAAGACAGACAGAAATCCTACGCCGACAAAAGAAGGACCGACCTTGAGTTTGAGGTTGGGGACAGGGTTTTCCTTAAGGTATCCCCTTTAAGGAACGTCGTTCGCTTTGGATCCGCAGGAAAGCCAGCACCAAGATTTGTAGGACCGTTCCCTATCATCGAGACGATTGGGAAAATGGCTTATAGAGTAAATCTACCTGAAAGATTGGCTGGAATTCACAACGTCTTTCACGTTTCTCATCTCCGGAAATGTCTACATGAATCAGCGGAAGTGGTGGAGCCTAGCATTCTAGAAGAAGATGAAGTGGAACGTGAAGCAACTGTGAGGAGAGTTCCAACTCGAATCGTAGGAACTGAAATCAAAAAGCTACGCAACCACGAAGTGAAGCTCGTCAAGGTTCAGTGGAGCGACACCAAGGAAGACGCGACTTGGGAAACTGAGGATAGAATACGCATGGCCTACCCTTTTCTTTTTGAGAGTACATCTTTGACCTCTCTTTTTCCTTAAGTTGTGCTTGTATCTATCTTTTTAGGTATATCTCCTCGATATTATCCTTTATCCTTTGGTAGAAACCCCTTTGGATGTAAATATGTATTTGAAACATGTTATGGTTGATGGTTGCAAGTGGTTGCAAGTGGTTGCTAGTGGTTGCTCGTGGATGCATATACACACACAACCTAGGTCTTAGATCGGCTCAATCACTTCATACTGCATATGCATATATGTATTCATATTTGTATATGTTTGAAACTTGATATGTTGTCATATGGATGTCGCATTTGTATTGATGGTTACGCACTCATGTAGAATTATGAGTGAGGAAAAATTTGCATACATAATGGATTCATGACACTTACATGATTTGCATTAAGGAGGTCAACTGGATCAGTAGACCGCCTGATTTTGCACTAGTTAAGGACATATACACACACAGTGCATATAAATTATAAAGCATTAGAAGTCTTTTAAGGATAATGGACGCCTGTGTTTGTTGGTTGAGTAGATGGACGATTGGATGTTAGGACTTACGTTCTCCTAGACTTGAAGATTTCGGGGACGAAATCCTTTAAGGCGGGGAGAATGTAACACCACGAATTTTCCGTTAACTGTAACTTAACAAATTAAAGTATAATTAATTCTAAATGATGAAATCAAGGGAAATGGGTTACGCCATTGCGTTCGTCTTGAAATTCTGCTTGAGATAGAGTCCAAGTTTGCATAAAACGGATATCGTATGAAGAAGATATGGACGAACGAAGTTGGGCAGAAAAACCAGAAATAGGTCAAAATGCACTGGCGCACTTGGGAAGTGCGCCAGAACAAAATTGAACTAGCGCACTTGGGAAGTGCGCCAGTACAATTTTAGCACTGGCGCACCTGCCAAGTGCGCCCAGGCCTGAAACTCTGTTTGGTCAGGCCCTGGCTGGCCTGGTCAGGGTCTGGTCGAATTCTGAGGCTTGGCTGAGTCACTAGGGCTTACATGTCACTTTCTGATTGGCTTCTTTTGAGATGGATGGTCTGGATTCACTCTAGCTTCATCGACGGTCTAATTAGATTGAAATTCTATAAATACAACTCAAGTCTAACCCTAAATTCACACAAATAATAGAATACTAAAGCAGTCATGCTGCTGGAAAGGAACTAGGAGTGGTCGTCAGTTAGAAAGCCTAGAGACAAGCCAATACTAAAGCAAAACACGAATCAAAACAACGTTAGTCTACCCAAAGGAAAGCATTTCAAATCCAGAATTCAGAATCCAGAATCCAATTCGTCGTTCGTTGTAAGTATAGTGATTTTTCCGATGAGAATAAAACTAAGAATTGATTCGATGTAAATTGGAAGTGGAATTGTGTTATTATGTAACGACGATGTTAATTCATATCTATGTTTTGAAATGATTGTGTTGCGAATGAAATTGGAATGTTTGTGATATAATTAAGATTGATGTTGATCATGTTGTACTTTTAAAATGACAACAACATCACAAGCAAGCTGTATAGTTCATGATTATGTGATTATATAGATTGTTTGTGATTAGAACCTCATGTATATACTTTATGCTAGAAAATCTTTATGCCTAAATGGTTATTTTCATATACATGCCCCTATGTTTATGTAAAAGTTGCAAGTTCCTAATTGGATCCATGTCAAGATCCACTTTAGTACATGTTTCATGTTGTAATTAGATATGCGATTGGATCTAGTTCACACCCTTGTCATAAAGTTATACATATTTATGAAAAAGTCATATTCTTGTCATGTGCTAGTGATGTTCGATGTTATGCCTAGATCCAAAAACAAGTTTAGACTTGTGTTGTCTAAATCATATGCTAATTCATGTGACATCTATTTGGTTAGACCCTTATTTCAATGCAAATTCACATATATGTAAAATTGATTTAGGCTATGTTGCAAATTCACATATATGTATATTGACTATTTTGCAAGATCACATCTATGACATTCATGTTGGCTATTTTGCAAGTTCACACCTATGATGTTCATATTGACTATGCCAAAAATGCCAAGTTTACACCTATGTTATGTTTATGTTTATGAATTCCCTTATGCCTATTTGTGTGCGCTAAATTAGGCTAAGTTTTTAGCCTAATATCATATGTTAAAAATTACGCGAATGAAAATTACGCTAAGATTGTTAGCCTAATGTTTAGACGGGGTAATGTTGAGAATATTAGAAAACTTGTCAAAAGAATACATGAAATTGGCATGTTTGTCACATGCCAAAATTGGTGGCATTTAAACGGTATAAATTCTTTATACCAAAAAGGTTAAACTTGGAAAGTGGCCCACAGCATTTAATCGTTGACAAATTTACATATATTAAGTGATAAAGACAAATATGTAAATTTAGACAATACGAATATGCTTAACACGAGGTTGGATTGAGTTGTGATGTAAATCTGCCTTGACCCGCCCGGCTGTCCAGTAGTCACAACAATACCTATCCAATGTGGGTGGTTAAGCATGAAGCCCAATAAGGACCCGAGGTTAGACTGAGTTACGGTGTAAATCTGGCCGGAACCGACCGGCACATCCAGTAACCGTAACAATATCTGTCTAATGTGAGTGGTCGGTGCTTTAAAAGGCAAAGGACAGATGGTAGGGTTAAGTTAACTAAAACACTTAACCAATTCAACATGTTAATGAAATTGATGGGTGGGGTTAGGTAAATACAAACACTTAAGCACTTAGCATGCTTGACTAGAAAACCCTAGTAACGGGGACCCATTTCAGCAGTAACCCAATTAGGTATCATGGTACCCTGAAACTAGGCAGGGTGGGGCACGATTACTGGGCTGATTGTAAGCTGTTAAAGCAACGGTGGTGGGTGCAACAGTGTGGGTTCTAACGGAGTGCGGGCGTGCACACACTTCGGAGCAGACAAACAGGGCACGGGGGCACCAGTAGTATAACCTATGCATTCTAAGGTTTGTGTCGGGTCGCCACTATGGGACTTGGTACACCCCATGGTGGGGTCAGCATAGGTATCTATAATTTCTGGGGGCCGTAAGACACAGATAGTTATGCGAGTAGGAGCCGATCTTTAAAATAAGGGGATCACTTTACCCTCAGCATAGGGTGCATCTTTAGAAACGGGATCACCTTACCCTCAGCATAGGGTGCATCTTTAGAAATGGGATCACTTTACCCTCAGCATGGGGTGATAGTGAAGATAATACAAGTAGGTGCAAAGAGATAGTGTGGGGTGCGATAGTATATTCGTTTCAGAACTACCTTATCTAGTTTATGATACTTTCCTGTTCCAGTTTATACCTATCATGCCCTTATTCTTATTTTCATACTGAAGAGTCACTAGACTTACCAGGCTTTCTGTCTGACCCTATTTTCTTTCGTCTTCTTTTCTTCCGTTTCCCCCTCCAAGGTCCACAGGGAGGAAATAACTCGGCTTAGTCAGATTCTCTAAAGCTTCAAGTAGTTGATGTACAGTTTGGAGTCTCTTTCCTTGGCTATGGCTGTTGGTCACACTCTATGGGGATTAATGCAGTTTTAATCACATTTTATGCTTCTTTATTTAAAAACCAAGACAGAAATGATGTTGTAATGTTTTGGAAGTTGTTATGAGACAATTATGGAAATGTGTTGTATGAACAAGTATTTTATGAAATAAAAGTCTGATGTTTTCCGCTGCTTATATATATATATATATATATATATATATATATATGTGTGTGTGTGTGTGTGTGTGTGTGTTTATATCTGTCTTGTGTTTTATATGTGACTTTTACTTACAAACCTCAACCAAAGTTAAGGCAGTCCCTTGTGAGTGACCTTAATGGAGGGTAGGGTGTTTCACATACATTGTATTTAGGAGGTCGACTGAATCAGTAGACCACCTGATCTTCACATTAGTATTGGGACATATACACACACCTTTGCATTAGATCATATAAACATTAGAAATCTTTTAAGGAAAATGGATGCCTGTGATTGGTGGATGAGTAGATGGATTTGGATGGTAGGATATACATTCTTCTTAACTTGGAGATTTCGAGGATGAAATCCTTTGGGTAGGGGAGAATGTAACACCTCGTAATTTTAACAACACTAAAGAGGATAAATTAAAGAATAATTAATTTAATAATTCAGAATTAAGGGAAATAGACGTGCCATTGCGTCCATCCCGAAATTCTGGTCAAGATAGACATTTAATTTACCTAAAACGGACAACATATGAAGAAGTTATGAAGGTTTGAAGTTTGTATATGTGCAAAAGAATATATGTGTATATATATATATATATATATATATATATATAGGGCCCAAGAATTCAAAATTTCTGTTCAAAATTCAAAATAGCGCAGATTTCGGGAGAGCGGGAAAAATCCCGCCCAGGGAGTCGACCACTTAAGTGGGGTGTCGACCTATGGGTCGACCCCCAAAGGGGTGGGTCTACCCTCCTAGGGCAGATGTGGCAGTAGGGTTTGGGGGGCTATCGGCTATAAATATGGCTCCATTTCTCTTTTTTTCTACAATGAAAATTAATGGAGGTCTAGATGTTGTCTTTACCCAGACAGAACCAAACCTTTTCCTTCTTCTGCAATCAAGTTATTCAAGTGTAGATCTGTGATTTAACCTCTGCTATTCTTCTTCTACATTTCTAGATCCAAACGCTGTGAGTTTAAGTTACTTTTAGATTTAAATAATTAAAAAGTAAAACATGATATGACTGTAATTTGGATCTATGCCTGTGACTGCTTGAATTATGTCAGATATTTAATAACTTGTGAATCTATGATATTCTGACATAACAATGACTTGGATCTTAACCTTTATCATGTCAGATCTACCTTTGGTTATAGATCTAATTTATTATTTATATCATCTTGCACCTATCATGTTCTAGTTAAATTGGATCAATTATTAGTTGGACATCTAAATTATTATTTAGTTCTTATCATGCCTATTATGACATCCCTGCTATGTTAGAAATATTTATATTATCTTGTGCTCACTAGATCTATCCTTATATGCCCATCTTATCAATATGCCATTGTATGTTTATGTCAAATTTTGTTAGTATAATCATTTCTGCCATCTTCCCTTCAGCTTTTCCTTTTTATTTGATATAGCCAGGCTACTTTTGAGCCAAGGCATGCTGCTAAAATATGCGATCGCATTAAACGGGGAACGATGGGAAAATATTGAAATTGGTGATAACTTGTAAATGTGGAATTTGGCATAACCTGATTAATGTGTATGAATATGAATTTAGGGCATATAATTAATTGTGAACATAATTGGGGAAAACGGGCATGAAACCTATAACGACATATGTAAAAATTGGTTAACAATGAAATGCCTAGAATTACAGTAATTAGAAACCGTAATTGCGCCTAGACAACAGGTTAGATTACACTTATGGCGGAAGTCTGCCTGAAACCGCCCGGCATATCCAGCGACCACAAGTGGTGAATCTAATGTGAAGGGTCTAGGTGCACAAATACGAGATGTGCTATGGCACGAGGTTAAACCCAACTTGTGGAAGAAGTCTGGACGGAGCCATCCGGCATAACCAGCATCCGCAAGTAGTAGGTTTAATGTGGGAGGTTTAGCACATTATAACCATAAATGGACATGGTAATGAATTGGAATACTTAACCTAATTGAATCCATAGGGATTGTATGAACATAAACTTGAATAGGGGTTAAGTAAATTTGTTTGAACAATGGGTGGGTTAAGTAAATCTAAGGGTATGAGTAATATTTATATATAGGCCCACAAACTTAACCCGAGGGGGTAATGTAATTAAAGACACCAATAGGTATACATAACATGAGGAAATCCTAGTGGGGATACAAGACAAGGAGGAGAGCTTGTATCATCTTGTTTGTGGGACCCGTTTCAGTCAGTAACCCATATAATGGTATCAAACGAGTACTCTGCCCTAGGTCGGAGTCAGGACAAACTTACTGGGCTGATTGTAAGAGATCCAAACGTAGAGGACAACGTGGGCCGCACAAACCGACCAGGACATGTGCTTGCATGTCTGGGTAGAAAGGGATAAGACGATCGTGACACCAGTAGATATGGTTATGCACAAGGGTTGCCACTTTAGGAAGTGATACATCCTATGGTGGGGACAACACAGGGTATCTACGGAGTAAGGAGCCGATCGATTAGAGTAGTAGTTAGGGTACATCTAGACTCTGGTAAAAAGTTTAGGAGCCTGTTAGATTGGGCTGCCTGTGGATTGTATGGGGTTAAAACCTCCCACCAGAAGTATGCCTACGTCTACCATCTTATAGTTGTTGGGATCATCCATTCTTGGTATACTAGTATTACCGGAGAGAATAAGAGTAATCTTTAGAAATGCAATATACCCTACCATTTTATCCAGTTTACCTTGTCATACCTGCCTTTTGTGATGTTATCTTTCTTATCCATTTTATATGCCTGTCATGCTACTTTTACTTATCTACTTGCTAAAAGTAACTAGACTCGCCAGACTTTATGTCTGACCCTTTTTGTTTCCTCTTCTTTCTTCCTTTTCCCCCTAGGTTCTCAGGGTGGGAATACTCAAGCTTGACCAAGATTCAACTATCATTTTGCTGGAGCTTCTTAGATGTATTGCTCAAGCTCCTATCTTTACTATGACTATGTTTTTATTTGGGGATTATGCTTCTTTTATTTTGTACTCTGATGTTCAAGTGCAAGACAGAAGATTTTATGATGTACTAGTTTTTATATAATTCAGACATATGATGTTTTGAACCACGATGCTTTATGATTAATACAGGGTTTTTTTATTCTGCTGCTATTTTTATATCTGTCTTGTAATGTTTCCGTTTTTGTTTACCTATAATGCTTCATGATACTTAATGTATTCTCTCAATGAGTGACATTAACGAACGTGGGGTGTCACACGTATCTATTTCGGAAATATAATTATGAGGTGTGTCCATTTGTTACTTCGTTGATTTTCCGAATCTACCTTTATCGAAACATTTAATTGATTTCTTGGCCTTGTATTCGAGGAAATTTTATTTTAAAACTATTTGGAGAAAATAAAAATGATTTTTGAAAGTTTTGAAATACGATTTCTGAAGGAGATTTTTTAAAGGCCTAGTTTTATAAAGATATGGTTTTTAAATTTTAATCTATTTGTGTTTCAAAGTTTTTAGGGCTTAGTGTAATTTTAATAAATATGATCTGATTTGTAGGAAAGATGGAATTAAAAATGACAAGGAATATGCCACTAAACTCAAGAATAATAAATATCTATTCCTTGTGAATTTTTAGTATCCCTCTCCCTATATATATTGGATAATTTATCGAAATTCTAACAATTAATCCTTAAGATTTTAAAGCTTCAACATTTTTGAACACGAGAAGGTTTTTCAATTTGTAATATAAACTAGAATATAAATAATAATAATAAACTTGGATTTATAAATACGAAACCGATAGTTTATAATAAAAATCCCATTTTTGAAAATTTTAATTTTTTCTTCGAAAAGGCTGAGGAAAATCCTTCATCCTTATTTTAGGGTATTTGATTTCGAATCGTTTAGTTTATGTCGGCTAGTAAGGGGAAAATTTCGTTTTAATTTTATTTTAGATTTCTAACTGATCTCCTATTTTAAGTTCGTTCAATTCATTGGTTGCAACCTTTTTAGAGGCAAGGGAAAGGCATTGGGAAATTTAATTTCTTGACTCGACGAGTGGTGGAAGTCGATACGAGAACTTGCTTAGGGTCGGAAGTTGTTTCGATGTAATAGAAATTTTATTTTAATTTTTATATAATTTATACGGGCCATTGGGCCGAGGTTCGTACCACACCCTTTAAAGGGCAAGAGGTAGACCACCCTTCTAGGGCCAGGTCGACTGCTCCCCTTTAAGGGACGTGACCTGAAATCCGATCCGTTTCGGCTGAAACCATATGTATATCGTTCCAGCCGACTTCTCCTCCCCCAAACCTAGGGATGTCAACGGATATTTTCGGGTGCGATAGTGCCATATCTACATCTGCGTCTGCATCCGAAACCATTTTTGAATATTGAATATCCGCATCCGCGGATGGAGAGAGATATCGGATAATTATCCGCTCTGCCAACGGTCGATAAATCAATGAACATAAATTATTATTTTTTAGCTTAATATTAAGCATTTTCAACTCAATTGATTACAAAAGTACTAAAAATAAATAAATGTGATAATAATATATAATTTTGAGAAATTAGCATGCGTTTGTAGACTTTTACTTTTGCAAATGAATATATTAGTATATTTAATAATGTCAGAACACACACAATTTAAGCTATAATCGTGGAAAAATGCGGATGGATAATTTTCATATGCGGATATGCCTATATCCGCATTCGCATTTATGGATATCAGATACTTATCGGCTTTTCGAATGTAGATGCAAACGGATTTTGGATTTTTCGAGTATTCAATGACAATCCTACCCAAACCCCAATTTCCACTAAACCCAAGCCCTCCTCCATTCCCAAGATCTAATCCGAGCAAATTCCACTCCATTTCGTCCCTAATTACCACCAAAATTCTTTACATGCAGGTCTCTACTCATTTATACTCTGGATTTGCAATTTCCTTTGCCCAATACGCCGATTCCTCCATGGCACTTCCTCGCAATGTCATCGGTCAACACCCTGGTCTCAGACCTCAGGAAGCCGCTTGGTTGGACCGCGATGAGGTAAAGATCAAGCAATACTTAGCCACGGTTAGCTATGAGTTTCATTGTGGTTGACCAGTGAAGTTCGTTGATTATGCCACTTTTGGTTTGGAGGAGCTTTTTTTCGCCGCAGGCCTAGCACTGATCTTGCGCTTCAACACCTTTGTGCGTGATCTATATCCACGTTGTGTCCGCCTGTTTGATGCCCAAATGGATGCCGACATCGATGACGAGTCCTGCATCATCCGATCTGAGGTTGTGGGACCCACATTGAGTTCAGCGACGATGACTTAGCTCAGATTTTGGGTATCTCGGCGGTCGGAGTTGAGCTTGATGCTATCGTGGTGGAGGACCCTCAGATCCTTCAGTGAATCTTCCTTGAGCCCCCGGAGCCTGGACCACCGCCAATCCACGACCCATCGCTCGAATAGTGGTGCGCATCCTACGACACAACATCATCCCGAAGATGGGAAGCTTGGAGCTGATTTGCTCTTCTGTTCGCCACGCCACTTATGCTATTCTTGGCGGCATATCCGTCAACTGGGCGCGCGTGCTTATGATTCATCTTCATGAGCCCATCATTGGAACCCCATGTAGCCATTTTCCTTACAGTCACCTTCTCGCCCGTGTCTTCCGACACTTCCAGGTGAGACTTCTTGGTAGATAGCAGTCAAGATGACGTCGACCGCCATTATCCGCACCACTCTCCGGAAAATGGGCATTCAGCTGCTCGATGCTCCTATCTCTGCACCACCCGCCCAGCTCAACAACCTAGCTAGGAGAGTCTAAAGCTCGCCGCCCTCCGCAACATCCAGGCCGAGATCTGAGAGGTTCGCGAGGAGAAGTGCCGACAGGTGAATGAGATTGGTTGCATCTCCGCCATACTATGCTCCTGGCTCGAGCGTGGTAATGGATTAGGTTCCAACCGCGGAGCTCGACCAACCTATAGTAGGTAGTCGTAGTCATTGTTTGTGTACGCTTGCGCATTTGGTATCTTTTGTTTTCTTTTCAGCATTTTCTTTATCTTTGTTGTTGTTGTAAGGTAGTAACTCCTGGTATTGAAAAAAAATCGCACGACTTTGGTTAATAAGATTTCTGTGTTCGAAATTGTTTTGTCATTCACGCATATTTATTTGAATGAAATCTTATTTATAAAATAGCATTTGTCCTAGAGCTGGAAAGAATAAAATTCTATGTTGGATTAATTTTGGTAAAGGATCCGGTTCAACGTCATGGGTATATAAATAAATAACCTCTCCTTATTAAAGCTAAATTTTTTTTTGGTCTTTTGTGTGTGACTTAAATTTTCGCATTTTTGCGTGATTAACTTCCTTCTTCACCAACATGTGACTTGAATCATTTAAGTTTCCACAAAACACATTTTTGAAGTTTTGGAAAACGTGGAAGAGAAATTTTTTTATCATGTTCTTATTTTTATAGGAAAGTGAAACGGTTTTGAAAACAAATTTTCAAAATAAAAGGAAGAAGTTTTCAAACGGAAATTTACTTTTATGAAATTTTTTGATTTTTGGTCACATAAACGGTGTAAGGAGGATTTTCGAATGTTGTGCATGCACGTTATTAGCGGTGCAGTAGGATCGATGATATGATAAAAACGTTAATGATAATAAGGAAAATGCTGTTTAGCCTTGAGAACATTGTTTCCACACCTTGTCAACGATGCAAGCGAGCTATTAATTAACTCGTTTTACATCTTAGAGCTTGTCTTAAGCCTCCTTCACAGTCTATAGATGGAAATTTTGGAGTATCTTGGGTAACTGAGGTGGAAATCTCACTGCAGGATGGGAAATGGAATATTTGTAAGCGGGGAAAATGTTAAAATTTTTCCTCGATTTCTTTTTTCCGTTTTAGGAGAAATTAAATAGGAAACAATTAGATTTCCTGGCGTTTTAGATGGGAGGGTTTGGATGAAAAATTGGTTGCTTCACACCTTTATTCGTAATTGTGTGAAGGTAATGGATGAAAAAGTAACTGCCAGTATATTTAGGATGTTTTGCATTATGTGTTCATAAGTGTTTCAAAAATTCAACGCATACATATAGGGGGATCCGATAGAATCATCTTACATACATGTTTTATGGTTGAAATTGCATTACGTACACCATACACATATACACATGGTTGCAAAGTGAATGCACAGAAATTGCTTGCGTAGAATAGGACAATAGGCGTCATAATTTCAGAACGAAATTTTTTAAGAAGGGAAGAATGTAACAACCTGAAATTTTGGCAATAGAAAATAATTATTAGAATTTAAAAAATAGGAATTTCTGTAAATGATGGGGTTTGACTACGAAACTTTAACCGATGTATTCATCTCGGAATTCTGGTCAACTTTCATGTTTGGAGTTTCGCGAACGGAGTCCGTATGAAAAAGTTACGAACGAAATACGTTAACCGATGGAAAATAAACAAATTAGAATAATTATATATACCATACTTAACTAGGCTTACTGGGAAGCTGGCGACCCAAGCGGTCAACCGGCGGTCGACCCTAACGGTCGACATACTGGGCGCCAAAATGCCCAGTGACAGCTAGGGTTAAGGGGTAAGTTTATAATATTTTATTAAATGAATGGACAGATATAAATTAAAATAAATCGAATGGCTTAGGGCCAATTTCACTCCTATAAATAAAGAGGTAAGACCTCATTCTTTTCCACACCAATCTGTAGGCAACAGTGAAGCTCTTCCATTTTCCTCCTTCTTCAAACCTAATTTCTTAATTGAAAATATATTCTTATACAAAAAATCATATAAAATTGAGAGGATTATCAGATTCAATGGAAAACAATGTGAATTGGCGCGCTCTACATCAAATTCTCCCCTCTCTTGCTATTCTCTTACATATCTACAGATCTGAAAGTTTCCCAATTTCAGATAAATTGTAGATTTATAAGAATTTGGGAATTGTAGGCCTAAAAGATTATTCAAACTTCAGATTTGGATGTTATCAGGTGAGTGGGAAATCTACATATGTAGTTAAAATTGCCTATTTATCTCTTTAAATTAGATCTCAAAGTATATGCTTGTTTTCGTAAAATCTGTTCATAATATTGTTGTAATTAAATTGACATCTATTAGATCTGATTGCAAATGTTGTTAAAGCTTGTAAATTGAGAATTGTTCTTAGGAATAATATAAATTATAGGATTCTTAAAAAAAATTATACATATTTTCGACAATTATGTTGTAAAATGTGTTGTTGTTTATTGTAAAACACTGAGGATTTGGAAATCAGTCCCAATAACACTGTTTAGATGTAATTTCCTCCCAATCCCTAGTCTCAGTATAAGCTGGTGAATCATGATTCTAAATCTAAAGGAATTATACCTATTTGCATTCGATGTTGTTGGGGTTTTGGTTTAATTTTTGTAGATATGGTGCTTTCTTCTTTTTGAACATAAGAGACATTACTTTGAATTCACAAGCGTTATGATAAAAAGATTTAAAAAGGGAAAAGTAGTGCAAATGTACGTATAAATATAAATATACATATTTGTGCGTAGTTTGCATCAACTATTCCAAAAAAATATGCATATATATATATATATATATTTCTTGTGAATTTTAAATATGGATATTCGACTAATCACGCATAATTTACAATAATTACAACTAACGGTCTTTTCATAAGATTTGGAACCTCGTGGCAGGATTGAATGCAAAAGAAATGTTTGGATATTGATTAAACCAAATTATTAAATTTAATAATAATAATAAAGAAAGATAACTATGTTGATTGCGCAAAAATATAAATATAAGTATATACATATTATCCATCCAAATTTGCATGAAATGGGAAAATGTACATGTTATTAATGTTTGAACGATATTCAATTATGGGAATTATATATGAAATCCATATTGAATTATTATTTTTGTGGTGACCATTGTAGTTATTAGTATAACTAATTGCCATAAATAGGGCCGCGAATGAATAATTAACAATTGTAACCAATGTTGATTGGGGAAGTGAATATAATAACATATGGTTACAATACTTAAATTAATTAGGATTAATGTTGTAAACCCCAATTAGGGTATTTGAATTGTAATCGCATTTAGACACATGATTAAGCTTAACTTTGGTAGAAGTCTGTCCGGAACCGACTGACAAATCCAACATCCACAGGTGGTCAGCTTAATATGAGGAGTTTAATGCGTAAATATAAATGTACTGAGGCACGAGGTTAATTTCAACTTGTGGTAGAAGTCTTCCCGGAAGCAACTGGCAAATCCAGATTCCACAAGTGGTCAACTTAATCTGAGGGGTCCGGTGCATAAAAGGCAATAAACTAAGGGATAGAAACAAATGGATGTAAAAAGGAGATTAATGGATATTGATTGTTGTTTAAATACTAAGTCCAATTATGGAAGTAATCAAATATATATCCTAGCGTAAGGAGGATATAACTTTCCTTATTTATACTAATGAATATAGTACTTATAATTTAAAATTAAAGTTGGACTTAGTAGGTCAATGATGAAAAATATTATTAACCATATGAAACCATGGTGATACTAAAGCATGTGCGTATAGTATTTCCATGAAGAGGAACTGAACGGAAAGGTTTTAATGACGTAGCCCACATTATCCTAATAGGGAAAGGTATTAAAGTCTAATGGGGTATGAACTTAATAATCTTCGCGTATAGTCCACTCCCTTGGGTCTTAAGTGACTTGGGTCGAGAAGTCCACCTAGGAATAGGTCTTTTAGTTTAGGGGTTGTAAACGGCATGTGTGTATTGCCTTCCCAAACCTAAAAACTTAAAATGTTATATATGGCTACCTATCTTAAGGGAAGTAATTAGTAACTAAGGAGGTCATCCAATAAGGTCAGCTAGATGGTCCATCGAATGATAAAATACCACCTGTCACCTTACACGGGGTAAGGGTATATGCGTGAATAACGGAAGCCTTAACTAGTAGGGTCTGTAGCTATTGCCCTCTAGTTTATGTAAATTTTGAATATACTATCGAGGAATAATAAGTGATCAATAAGTCTGCCTAGGGTCTTAAGCTATCAGGTAGAATCCACCCTATCTATCATTGATAGTGAGGCATTAAATAATGAAGGATGAGCGAATAACGTTATATATATATATATATATATATATATATATATATATATATATATAAACTCCGTAAACAGTGGCCAAACCTTGATTGAATAATCAGCCATGTCTTGGTATAAAGGCTTCACCAATATATGCGTAAACGTTCTATCACTGTATTATATTTTGGGAATACTACCTTGGGAAGGGTAGCAGAGTCATGCGTAAATATCTACAAGTTTGGGCTAGAATCATCAACCTTGGTAGGCATACATCTTGGACTGAATCAAACTAGATACATCTGTGAATTATAATCTGTGTTGTACATTTCCTGTTCACTGGAATCTTGTTGTATTGACCCCCTCCTCATTACAACCACCTAGGTTTTCTAGAGAAGGTCGGGTTCTCATAGGTGTTTAAGTTTGGCTTTCGGTCCTCGTTCTCTCTCATGCTCGGTATTGGCAAAGTGAATTACTTCAAAAAGGAAGTTACTTGATGTAATGACCCTTTAAAAACAATGTTATTAAAAATGGTACTCTCAAGAAAATATAAAGGACACTTTAAAAATGGGGTCATTAAAACTGATAACCTTATGCGTGCATAGATGATACTTTTGAAACAATGTGTGTGTAACATTTGCATGTTTACTATTCTGATCCTTGGTGCATGGGTCAACATTACACCCTTGGCTAAGCTAACTCTAATGTGAGTTGAGCCAAGTGTGTCCATGTGCACCACTCATGTTTTTGAGTTTTCTGAAGGAACACACCAATGAACCAGCATATAGACATGTACATGAGCATATTACTTTTCTAAAATGACTCCAGATTGACTAATACAAATAATATTAGTAACTTTCTATAATTCAAAATGTATGCTTCCTCAATTTCAGTTTGTATAATGATCATATAAAATACTGCTTCAGCTCAGTCATCAACATAACACTATACATTAAATTTCCTATCATCTAAGCATAATTCTTCCCTGACTTAGCTTAATATTTACAAAACTGATTCTTAAAACAATTCTCAAGGATTCATGTAGATACAGTAATTTATAAGCTTTTATTTTCTACTTAAGCATGCTAATCATCCATGAAAACCAGCCAAACTCCTAACCCAGATCTTACTTAGCTCCATCATTTCCTGAAAAAGCATTAGAGGCTGCCTCATCATATAATGAGACACCCCATTTGCCATGAGCAAACAAGGTCAGAGTAATGTGTTTGAAACGAGCATCTCAATTAAAACATGATGAATAAAAACCGAGGTTTAATTTATGAATAAGTTCTATTCAAAAAGACACATGCTTTTCATGTTAGATAAATAATCTTGTGCAAGTGCACTTCCACTGGTTTGTTCAATATTTATCATCAGTGCTCAGATTAAAACATACAATTCAATCATACATATGTGCATAACAAGTAAATCCATCCTAATAATATTATGAATTATGCCCATAGCTGCCCTAGGAAACCTTCTAGGGAAACTCAAGTCCCTTATATCTATTTCCTGGCATCTCAATTTGTTTATATACCCTGGTCTCATATGTATAAAGGAATCACTAGGGCATATTGTAGTAATCTAATTCACACTACTACAAAAAGATCTCAGGACCAAAATTAGGCCATGTGCCAGACTTACAACTCAAGGCAAGCCATTCCACAAAATCTTGACTAAAAATGCCTTAGTTAAATTACTAAGTGTTTTCTTATATTTTTCAATGACTACTTACCTAATTAAGGTAAACTAACATAGTTAAATTCACTGCATAATGCTAATGGATTTCATAGATATCACCCAAACAATCAAAGCAAACGTCTAGGCATGAACATAAAACATCCAAGCAAGAATTTAAATCATCCAGAATATACATATATAGGTATTCCAGAAAGTTATTTATCTTGGAGATTTGGTGAGATAAAATCCTTGTCTTAAAATATAGTCACTTACACATAAGTATATGCCTGTCTGGATATAGATCTGATATTAATCTATGGCTTTATGAATATTTTTAAGAGACTTTGCCACTATGCATAAATTGGTATTAAATAGATTTCAAAACCTAGCTGAGACACAGAGTTAGCATTCTTGATTGGAGACCAGAACACAGAAAATCTATTTCTCTCTAAATCAATCATTTATAGAGCCTCATCACCTATACCCAAGTATATTGCATCTCATATATATATATATATTTTTTGAGAGATGGCCATAGGTCAATATCATATACGTATTTCCAGATTTATGGGGTTTTCCAAAGGTATCATAAAAGAGGTTTTCAAGGGATCTTAAAACTGAATAGGTTTAAATAATATCTTTAAATCCATAATGTTAAACTCAACATTGATTTTAGATAAGATCATTAATATGATCACAGTCACACATAAACAGGTAAAACATTTAGAGAATCAAATTCAAAGCAAAATAAACATATAAAGATATTGGTTGCCTATTTAATTTTGGAATTAATACCATTTGTTTTATGTGAGAATACTCACCAAATCTCCTTCTTCTGAGCTAAAGAAAATCAAAGAACCCTTTTTTTATTTCCAAGCTTACCTTCTTACTTTGAAAATAGATTTTTATGCATTTTTACTGGTTTATACTAGGCAGTTTAATTTTTTTTGTATCCACCCTTACTTATAGCATTAGATTCGTAGGGTTTCTCAAGTGATACAAAGTCAGTTTTACCCCTTAACAAATCATGCTATTTGTGTTAGTGTTATTCACATGATTTTGCTTGGTTTTGTTTATAGTGCTCGGTGTAAAACCGCATAACTTTTCAAATTTAATAAAGAAAATGTTTTAATAATCATTTTCCCTCCATAACAAGTCATGACAAAATAGCAAATGTATATAATAATCCTCCCCTTTCTAAATCTGGCTATGCATTATTTAATCTTGGTGCACTTGTCTTTGCCATATACATGTATATGTATTATCTCAAACTTCTTTATATTATACAGTAAATCAGTCCATATGATTTAATTCAATGGTCATCAGAAGCACATGTATATTCACGTACATGAATCATAATATACATATCCTAGAATTATGGTTTTGCCTTGTGCATACTTCCCTGTTGTACACATGTGCACACACACTCATACATGCACATAGTCCAAAACCCCACTAATTCCATGTCAAATTCAATAAACATTTTAAACTATGTTAATATAATTTTTTTACTAAAAGTTTTGGGTCATTACAAATACCCCACCTTTTAGGAATTGTGTCCTCACAATTTTCTTCATAATTGAACAATTTTTTTTTAATATACTCAAAGATTGTAAACCCTAATTAAACACATTCATCCAATCAATTAAACTGGCTAAGCAATCATAAGACATATACTAATGAAGTAATTTAAAAATAAAGATACCTTTAACTTGCAAACAGCTTAGGATAATTCACCCTAACTTTGTCTTCTAATTCCCAAGGGCAATCATTTGGATCAGTACTCCATTGCACTTTCACAAGCTTCAAGGTTTTATTCCCCAACTTCTTTACCTCTTTGGCCAAAATTCCCACCGGTTCTTTTTCATAAACTAAATCAGAATTTATCTGGACTTGAGATGGTGATTCCAGAATATCTTGCTTACCATGAACCCATCTTCTCAATTGTGATACATGAAAAACATTGTGTATCCCCTACATATTTTTAGGTAACTACAGTTTATAAGCCAAAGAACCAATTCTTTCCAGAATTTATATGGTCCTATATACCTAGGTATTAGTTTGCCTTGCTTGCCGAACCTTAACACCTTTTTCATTGGTGAAATCTTGATGAAGACTGTAATAACCTGGAAATTTGAGCCAATTTAAAAAATTTATTTTGGCAATTTTAGCGAATTTTGATTATTTAAAATGAATTATTTTAAATATTAACGACGAGAAGATTATTTTGAATAGAATTAGAATGTATATATTTATATAGATCATAGTTGGAATATAAATATTTTATTTTAATTATAAAAGGAATTGAAAATGGCGCGATAGTTCGAAAATTCAATTTCAAAGTTCAAATGAATGTACCGGGTGCAAAATAAACCGGATTTTAACGAAACCAAAAATATTTGAATCTAATCGAGAATATCTTTCCAACGACTCCGAAAAATTGAAATTTCATAGTGGGGATAAAAAGTTATGCCCAGTTGAAAATTCAGAATAGTCGCTATAGAATTCTGGTCCTTAAAAATGGAAATTTAGCAAACGACCTCGGTTTTCGTCGAAACCACTTTTGTTGGATCCGGGATGTCAAATTATTGCTAGGTTTCAAAATTTGTAATTTTTTGAATCAATATATGAGCGTGGCAAAGGAAAACGCGTTTGACCAATTTCAGTTGATTTTAATCGACTGGAAAATGGCCATTTTTCAAACGGTCTCAGAATTTGATGAAACTAGTTTTGTTAGGATCATATCATCAATACGAAGCTACATAATGTTTTTCGGGAATTTTTAGAGCCAGTATGTGGCCCCGGTAAATTGAAATGTGCATTCAAATTCAATATATAGAGTTATATTTTGATTTTGACGAAAACTGATCAAAACGATCGAATCAGCTTACGATACATATCCCATTGTGTTTAGAATGGGAGTAATTAGCCATGGACGACAGTCGGTGGGTTTGATTTCGAGGGCGAAATTAAGAGTTGCTTTTTGAAATTAAATAAATAAATAAAAAAAACCCTCCTTAACCCTTCAGGCCCCCTCCCCCCATTTCTTTTCATTCGAGCAAATAAAAAAAACGATCGGGGAGGAGCCGCGCCCCCCTAGTAGCGCGCCGCCTTTGGCAAGGCTTCCCCAAGCCGCCGCCCTCAAGATCGTCCCCTTCCCTCCTTCCTCCTCCTCTTCCTCCATCTCCTCCATGCCCTCTCTTCCCTCCTTCTTCTTCTTCTAAAAATCAGAACCCCCTCTGAATAGAAACCACCGCCACCATCCCGGCCTCGCCCTCCGCCTGTGCCACCTCAGCGCGCCGCCCCGACACTCACCAACCTTTAACAGTAAGCGTTTATTTTGTTTTATTTGCATTTATTTATTTTCAGTGTTTAAAACCGTAAAAATATGATTTTCAAATCATATAAAAACCCGATTTTCATATGTGATATTAGCAAAGAAAGGTCGGATTTTTATATGTGATATTAGCAAAGAATGGTCGGATTTTTATATGTGATATTAGCAAAGAAAGGTCAGATTTTTATATGTGATATTAGCAAAGAAAGGTCGGATTTTTATATGTGATATTAGCGAAGAAGGGTTAGATTTTTAATGAAGAAAAGATTTGATTTTTTTTGGCGATGTAAAAATATATTTTTTATATAAGCACGAAGTTAAAAAATATGATTTTTATAGTATAGATAGAATAAAAATACGATTTTTATATACTATAGTTAGTAAAAATTTGATCTTTATATATGTAGTGAAATAAAAAAAATCCGATTTTTATTATATATATGTTGAAATAAAAATGTGATTTTTTATAGCGATGATATAAAAAATTCGATCTTTATATTAGAAGTAGATATAAAAATATAATTTTTATATAGGAAGGAGCGTTATAAAAATATAATCCTTATTATATGAACACAGTTGTAAAAATAGAATTTCTATCTATATAGTAGCAGTGTAAAAATGTGTGATTTTTATATACATAGCAACAATATAAAAATGTGATTTTTATATATGTAGTGGCTACGGACAATGAAATTGACAAAAGGCGAGTGGCGAAGATTTTCTACATAAGAAGAGTCGCGGTGTATTGGATTAGCTAGTCGGTGAGAACTCCTCACTTTTACTTCTATTTATAGTTTGAAATATATACTAGGATGCAGACGGTGCTTAGCAGCACCCGACACCCGTCGTCCACAGACCATGGATGACTTGTTTGTTTGATTGTTGTGTAGTGAAATTTGATTGTGTGATGGTGAATGAAATAAAATATTTTATAGTGGGAAATATTTTATAGTTAAAAATATGATTTTTAACGTATATATAAAATAAATATTTATAAACAAATCGGGCGATTTGTTTATATACACTGATTTGATAGATATTGATTGGGACGATAAATTTTACACATCGTCCAACTGCACAAATAAAATATGTGTTTGTTGATTTGAAACCCCACACAGTATTGGGATGATATTTGACGTACACTAATCCCGATTGTTTAGTTGTATGTCAATCGATGGGTTGACATACTGTGTAAGCGTTAATTATTTATATTTAATGCTTATGCAGTTGTGTGGTGCACTCTGGATGATGGTCGATTATTTATCGTTGCTATTACATACATGTGTTGTAAAAATCCATATAATTAACATTATATGGTAATTGATTGGGCCTCATTCCAATTTAGAAAATAAATTCACGTGTTGAATTGAAAATATATACTCATGTGTTGAATAGAAAATAAATTCATGTGTTGAATAGAATAAATATTCATGTGTTGAATAAAAGTCGTGTTGATTAGATTGACGCCATTTTGACGTGAACGATATTTATATCGATTTTATTCATTTTTCAATGAATATTGAAAGTGATTTCAAAATTCGAATTAAATTGAAATGATTGAAATTCGAATTAAATTGAAATGAACTGAAATTCGAATTAAATTGAAATGAATTGAAATTCGAATTAAATTGAAATTGAATTGAAATCGATTTGAAATGAAATTAAAACGAATTTATATTGAAAAATTCAATCTTGATTTGAATTTGAAAAGGAAGTTGAAATCGTTTTGAAAATGAACTTAAACGATTTATAAAATACGTTTTGAAAGGAAATCGACAAAATGTTTATAATATATATATTATATATATAGAACGGCCTGAATAGAACGCGCCGTGCCGCGGTAGTTCGTGAATTTCGACCATTGACTTCGAGTGGACATTGCGGGAGATCCGACCGTCGGATTCTCCTAAAACCGGAACCGTTGGGTCCGTATCAAAAAGGGCTTTCTAATGATTATTAGAGATTTGAAATCTAACGGTTGGATTTGGAATTATGTCCAAATCAAATTTGGAAAAGGTCGCTGTAAGTGCAGTTCGATGTCCGTTGATGGAAATCGACTGTACGGGCCTTGATAAAATTATTAAAAATAGTAATAATTTGTGTAAAATCATAAGAAATGATTTGTGAAGAATTGGGATGAAAAACTCCTTATTTGAAAATATAAAAATAGATTTTTATCGAAATGAACTAGTTTTGAACTAGAATTATAATTCTATTTATTTTTAAAATAAATAAAGTGGATTTGAAACGGTTTTGAAAATAAACAGAATTTCCAATAATTGAATTGGAATGGACTGGAATCGAAATTATCTTTGGAATATTTCGATGTTGGATTTCGTGATTATACAGATATTGTTATGGAAATTTGAAAGATATATTTATATCATTATTTCCAATATGATATTTGTTGGTCGTAGAATTTGATATTGAATATAAGCCAATATATTTTCTATTCAGAGCCTTGTATTTAATATCAAATGTGATTTGGGTTTGTCGTTAATGGTGTCTTCATTAACACTGTTCTTAAGCCCAGTTGAGAAAAAGATTGAATCTTTTTATTTAGATTTAATGAAGTGTACCAATTAAATTGTATTTAATTGGAATTTAATTTGAATTGATTTTTGGGTTTACCGTGAACGGTGTTTTAAATAACACTTGTTCTTTAACCCGATAATTAATGGAATGTGATTTTGGTTTTATAGTGAACCGTGTTTTAAATGACATTGGTTCTTTAACCCAGTTAAAGACAGGATATTGATTTCTGTGAAGATTAAAACTAAGTGGAGTTTTAATGAATCTTTAATCAGATTGAAATGGTCGAGAATGGAGTATCACCAGTTGCTCCAGGCGATAGTTAAATTTTTAATTAGATTTGAACGTGAAATGGTAATTGAATTTACCGATAACACCGTGGTGTTAGTTATGAAGTATGACCAGTTTTACTTCATGGGATGAATAGGTTGGGATTGGGAAATTAAAATAAATGATAACTTCGGCGTAGTTCGCTAATCCCGACTAGTTTGAATTGATATTCAAAGGAAGATTAAAGAATAAATTTAAAGAATTTAACGTTGATAAAATTAATGGGAACCTTTCCCAAAGTATAAGAATATTTGAATAAAAGAATATTCTGAATTGGAATGAGGCGTATGTTGTGTTTGTGTAACAATTGTTTATTATATACGCGAGTTATTCAGAAAGACCGGGTTATTCCCATTCTGAAGAGCTGATTCGACGTAGTGTCGAGGATGAAGACGGTGGTCGAAGACCGGAGGTCTTCACGTCGTTTGGGTGATTACTGATGATCTTGATTGGGCTGTACACCCAAGAGGAGGGAATCAGTTGGTGATCGTCCAGTCGTACTTGGAGATCGATGGATATGCGCAGTACAAGGTGCCTCCGGTTTCGTTCAGACCCAGAATGAACTTGTAAATGGACTATGTGTCTGACATTGGATTTTATTCTGTGTGATTGATTTCTATTAAATATATATCTGTTTGGCGGCGGAGAATTTATTCTCTTGCTTAACGCCCTTCTCTGAGACGTACGAGCTTAGGGGTTATATATCGATGGATATCAATCGCATGGAGTGAATTGCCTCTGTGGCATGCCTAAGTGGCAATATGATCAAGGCTTCTGTTGAAAAGCAAAGTCTTGTGGTTGATGATCAAAGCACGACCTGTGTGGCATAGCTTTGTGTAACGTTGATTCGCGAGCCTCACACCCCGGTTGTGAACCAAAAACAGGAGAAGGATCCATGGAGGGCATGCGTTTCTTTCTAGCTAGGGTGGTGTCAGTGACCTACCAGCCCCGACATTTATATTATTTTCACCTGTGTGGTTGTTGCTGTTGCGAGGCACGTCGGATATATCGGTCGATCCGGGACCGATGGAGTCATTGGACTCATTGACACCCCAAAGGGTGGAGAAACGCAGTGTTCAGGCATTTTAATCCACATTGGTGGACCGGCCCTGTGGCTACTGGATGTAGTTGCGGCTGTAGCCTGAGACACGGTCTAGAGCGTCTCGAATCGGTAGAGGACTATCTTTTGCCTCGGTTCACAGATGGAAATCCAACTTCCAATACGTGACTTTGCGGCTTTGACTGTAGATCCTAGTATGGCAACATAGTGGGATGGGGCACTTATGCCGTCTATGATTGATACTTATGATTGAAATTGTTTTTATACTATACCCTTATAGTAATACTAAAAGATGAAATTTAGCGTATCAAGCATTCTTTGGCCATTATAAGGTAAAACCCTATCCTCCGGCTTGTGTTGCATTGTGTGATGGGACCTGGGTCTTATAATAGCTTCATTGTTCTTTATTGTAGCATTGCGCTGTTGTTTTATGCACTGGTGTTCTTGGGACGAAACCCGTTCCGTATTATACGGCGTGGTCCCTTCATTTACCTAACTTTAAAATAAAGATTAATAACTGTTTTAGTTCTCACACCAGTCCCAAGACTGACCAAGAGTTTATTGTTTTAACTTAAAATCTAGGTGCCCTTATTTTGACATGGGCAGCTAGTAGTTTTGGTTTTGCAGATTTATATTCACAGGATCCTGGTTTACAGCTGGAACGATATCCGGAAAGCTCTGTATCCGTATATATCTTTCAGTTGTTTATTCTATTATTTTTCCGCTGCTATGTAATTTATTGTGATCTCTGATATTTATCGAATGTATTTTATTCATTCGTACTCTGTATATTCTTGTAATATGATGTATTGTTGTAATTTACAATGAAATGTTCTTCTGTTTGCGTTCTGATTTGTCGTGTTCTCAGAACAATCAGGGGTTTCGAACGGTCTTGGTCGGTTTAGCGACTGATTCGGATCGAGCGAAATTCCCGGTCGTCCCACCTGGTATCAGAGCTTTGGGTTTACAAAGCTCGAGACCAAGACACATTAGAACCATACGAAAGAATCCATCAGAAATTGGATTAGTAATATCTAATGGGAATGACTCGTTAGAGATGGGATCAGTAATATCCTAGAACGAGTGTGAAGAGCATGTTTTTAAAATGAAAACAATTTTTGTTTTGAAAATTTAAATCAATTATTCATATTTGATTGTTTATTTTATATTAATTTGGACAATCCAGTATATATAGATTTTGCGTATACGTCTGATCCGCGTGTATTTGAAGTTTTAATATACTGGGTAGATATAGAATCACGCTCTAGTCGCCCGTAGATGATTCTGATGATTGACTAGTCGTCATCAGTATTCATGTTCGAGTGACGAAAGTGAGATTTCTATATATTTCCAATTGACTGGTGTGAGAACCAAAACTAGATAGGGCTTATTGTTGTGATTTGGCATCAAAAATGTGATTTTTTGACTATATATCAAAGTTATAAATTTGAAGAGATATTCAACTAATTGATTGCTGATTGTGTTGTTTGATTATTGGTTGATTAATTAAATGTTGAACCGTTAGCCAAATTGTACCAAATAGTGAATTGTATTGAAAATTTATCGCATATGCATGCATATACATGTACTTACCTTGAATAGGTCATAGCAAGGTGGCTAGAGAAGAGGAATAAAATTGTTTGCCCGACAAATAGGTACATGTTTATTGTATTTCTTTGGGTTTGGATGATTTTATGAGCCGATTGGCTAGCCGCTTGGCTTTTTCTTTTTCTTTTGGATTGAAGAAGGCCATGGGAGGCTATGTGAAATATCCTGAAGTCCCCTGTGCAGGAGAGGTTATGGCGAAATTTTTCGAAAATTTAGGGTGTTAGCCAAATTTTTGAAAAATTTGAAAAGTTCTTAAAAACTGAAAAGTTGAAGAACTTAAGCCGTAATGAAAATAACGGAAGTTGAGTTGATTAGTTAAACAACTATCGGCTTCGTTCTTTTTTGGGGACGAAAAGTTTTAAGTGGGGGAGATTGTAAAAACACGGAAATTTGAGCCAATTTAAAATTTTTATTTTGGCAATTTTAGCGAATTTTGATTATTTAAAATGAATTATTTTAAATATTAACGACGAGAAGTTTATTTTGAATAGAATTAGAACGTATATATTTATATAGATCGTCGTTGGAATATAAATATTTTATTTTAATTATAAAAGGAATTGAAAATGGCGCGGTAGTTCGATAATTCGATTTCAAAGTTCAAACGAATGCACTGGGTGCAAAATAAACCGGATTTTAACGAAACCAAAAATATTTGAATCTAATCGAGAATATCTTTCCAACGAATCCGAAAAATTGAAATTTCAAAGCGGGGATAAAAAGTTATGCCCAGTTGAAAATTCAGAATAGTCGCTATGGAATTCTGGCCCTTAAAAATGGAAATTTTGCAAACGAACTCGGTTTTCGACGAAACCACTTTTGTTGGATCCGGGATGTCAAATTATTGCTTGGTTTCAAAATTCATAATTTTTTGAATCAATATGTGAGCGTGGCAAAGGAAAACGCGTTTGACCAATTTCAGTTGATTTTAATCGACTGGAAAATGGCCATTTTTCAAGCAGTCTCAGAATTTGATGAAACTAGTTTCGTTAGGACCATATCGTCAATACGAATCTAGAAAATGTTTTTTTGGGAATTTTTAGAGTCAGTATGTGGCCCCGGTAAATTGAAATGTGCGTTCAAATTCAATATATAGAGTTATATTTTGATTTTGACGAAAACTGATAGAAACGATCGAATCAGCTTACGATACATATCCCATTGTGTTCAGAATAGGGGTAACTAGCTATGGACGATAGTCGGTGGGTTCGATTTCGAGGTCGAAATTAAAAGTTGCTTTTTGAAATTAAATAATTAAATAAAAAAACCCTTCAGCCCCCCCCCGTTTCTTTTCATTCGAGCAAATAAAAAAAAGATCGGGGAGGAGCCCCCCCCCCAGCAGCGCCCCGCTTCTGGCAAGGCTCCCCCAGGCTGCCGCCCTAAAGATCGCCCCCCTCCCTCCTTCCTCCTCCTCTTCCTCCATCTCCTTCGTGCCCTCTCTTCCCACCTTCTTGTAACAGCCCGGGTTTTGCCCGGACCCAGTCGATCGCAAAGTCGACTAAGACCATTCAAATCCCGAACACGTTAACTCTGGGAACACAACACATTAGAACAACAACAACAGACTTTTATAAACATTACAACAATGTTGCATCAGAGTACATAATATATTAGAGTACATTGAATAAAATTACAGCAGAAGATAAATTTCAATAAATTAAATACAATAGACAGCGGAAGACTTCTATGCTTTGGACACAGCTTTAGGCTTCGATCCAGAATCTTGCTCAAGAGATAAATATCTGCAAAAAGCTACTCGACTACCCGTGTGGAAAAGAGGGCACCCGAGTTTGCAAAGTGAAACAAACTACGATTCAGTCATGGGACGGGTGTGAGAATTCTTAACTAATATAACTAATAGAAATAAGGCAAATCCGAGGACCACACCGCTAACGTGGAACGGGTTTTATTCCAATGGATTGTCGGTGCATAAATTAAAGTAAATAGTTAAACAACGCAATGCTCTTTAGAAAAATGAAACCATTATAAGACCTAAGTCCCATCACACAATGCAACGCAAACCGGAGGATAGGGTTTTACCTTATAATGGTCAAAAGATGCTTGATACGACAAAACAGATTTGATATTATTATTAGTGTATATATGTTTCAAAAACATTTCAATCATAATGAATCAATCATAGACGGCATAGTACCCCATCCCACTATGTCGCCATACTAGTTCTACAATCAAAACCGCACGGTGTCGTATTGGAAATTGGGTTTCCATCATGAGTCAAGGCTAGGGAGGAGCTCCTTACCGATTCGACACTCTAGCTAATGTCTCAGGATTCCCCGCAGAGAACCCTTGGATAGCTGCAGGGCCGGTCCACATATACAGCTTCGTGGATTAGTTATTCCTGAACACACGTTTCCCGTTCCTATAGGATCTATCATCTGAGGCGCCTCATTCCGTCATTCACATAAGTAAGTATCAGCCAGTTTAAGCACCGACACCACTTCTAGCTAGAAAGAAACGTGCTGCTCTCCCTGCGTTCCCTTCTCCCGTTTTAGACTCAACCGGGTTACGGGTTATGAGGCTCGCGAAGTAACGTTATAACCACAAGGCCTGCTTTTCAACAAATCCTTGATCATCTTCATCTTGGCGTGCCACGTTGACAATTCACGCCATGCGATTGATAGCTATTAATATTCAACCTCTAAGGGTGTTAAGCAAGAGAATAAATTCTCTGCCACCAACGGTCATATATTAATAGAAATCAATTTACATAGAAGAAAATTCAACATCATACACACATCCATTTATAAGCTTATGCTCTGGGTCTGAGCGAAAGCCAAATCCGTACAAATCAACACTACGTTCAGACGGCCACCACTGTAGCCCCTTCAAGGTAGCTACTCCCATCACGGGCATCAGTAGTCATCGTCCATTCGATATGAAGATCGCCGGTCTTCAATCACCGTCTTCAACTCTTCGACTTTCAATCGTCGTATGATCATTTGAAATGAGATTGAAATCGGACTTTTCAAATGATCCTCGCATATATATATATATATATATATATATATATATATATATATATATATTTAAAAATCATTTCATGTCGTTGATATTAATTTATAACGATCAACCTTTATTTTTATTTATAAAAAAATAATTAAATTCCATTTAACGACGCAAAAACTCAAAAGGACGACCTTGGCGCTGTTTTCACCCAAATTTGTTTTACACATTTCTCTAAATCCAACCATTGGAATTTAACACAATTCATAACGTTGGAAAGATCTTCCCAAGGCGAACCTAACGGTTACAGATTTGGGAAAATCCGACGGTCAGATATTTCGGTATAATCAATTAAAAGCACAATTCTATAAAGTGAACTACCACGCTCGATTCGTTTACTTTTAATTTATTTATATATCTAATTATGTAATTATATAAGTATAATTCCTTCGTCCATTTCATTATTGTGATTATCATAACAAGTAATGAATGTTTTGTTTCATCACCTATTGATATGTTTATAATGTATAATGAATTGCATTTTAATACACTATATCTTGCTAACGACAAATATTCTCATTTATATCGATATATATCATAACACACAACAATGTTTTATTTTAATTTTCAATTTCCACACATATCCACACAAAATGTATATTTTTTTTCTCTCAGCTTTCAATTTACACAACAATGTACATTTCGTGTATCATTCAAATTTATACAAAAATGAGTGTTTTTGTGTTCCATCTAATTTAACAAAAAGGTAACTTCTAGTGAGTCATTTTTAATTTAACAAAAATGAAGATTTTGAACCATTTCAATCCTTAACAAAAATGCAATACATTTTGGTGTCTACCTCATTCTACAAAAATGAATATATTTTTGTTAATCTTTTAATGAAAATCTAATTCATTAAAACTAAATTTCCATCGTTACAACTTTTATGTCCTTATTCTTTTTAATGAAAATCCAATTCAATAAAAAGTGAATTTCAATCGTTATAATTCTCAGTGAAAAACTATTTACATAAAATTGTAAATCTCATATCTTTATACTTTTAAATGGAATCTAAATTTTCACCTTTAATCTAATTACATAAAAATACAATTTTTCACTTTTAATCTAATTACATGAAAAATGTAATTTTTCCTTTTTAATCTAATTAACATTAAAAATGTGAACCTTTCTAATTCTTCTAATTTATATTAAAAATGTATACTTTTCTTTCTTCTAATTTACATTAAAAATGTATACTTTTCTTTCTTATAATTTACATTAATAATGTATGTTTCTTACTTTTGGTTTTAATTACATAAAGATGTAATTTTCTTTCATTAATCTTAATTACATAAAAATGTAATTTTATTTCCTTTAAATCTTAATTACATAAAAAAATGTAATTTTTCTTTCCTTTAATACTTAAGTTTTATTTCATATGTATCAACATGATTCTAAAATGTGAATATATTTCATATGGAATAACATGATTCCATTCTACCTTTTTATACTAGACAAAACATGACATAAAAGAGGTTTCTTTTATTTACATTAAAAATGTAAATAAACATGCTACGCTAAATTTCATCTTTTGTTTACATTAGAAATGAAACATTAAACTCTACTCTTTTATTTACATTAAACATGCAAATAAAAATGCAACACTAAATTTCATTCTTTATTTTATTACAAACAATGAAGTTATTCGTTTTTTACAAAACCATGAAGTTATCCCTTTTTAACAAACATAAATATTTCATACTTCTCACTTTTAACACAACAAATGAATGTTTTGTTCTTTTATTTCATTTCACACAAGAATGAACTTTTGTTCTTTCATTACATTACATACAAAAATGAATTCTCTTAATTATAAACAAAAGTGATTTTTATTCATTTACAAACAAAAGTGAATTTCATGTACTTCCAAACAAAAGCGAATGTCAATTTCTATTTACAAAACAAATGTAAATATATATTTTTTATTAACAAAATCAAGTTTCAATCTTTTTATTAACAAAATCAAGTTTCATCTTTTTTAAATCTTATTCTTTAATCATACATAAAAATGTAATTTTATTTCACAATGTAAAAACTCATTCTTTAATTACATATAAATATGTAATTTTATTTTCAGTGCAAACCTCATTCTTTAATTACATATAAAAAGGTAATTTTATTATTATGTCTTATTTGCATTGTGGAATGCAATAGAAAGTCTTACCTTTTACTTCAAGTTATATTTGCATTATGGAGTGCAAATAAAAAGGTGAGCTCTTACTTCTAAATTTTATTTATATTGGGGAACACAAATAAAAAGATGCACTTTTATTTTCATGTCATATTTGCATTGTGGAATGCAAATAAAAATGTAATTTGTATCCCTAAATTTTATTTGCATTGTAAAATACAAAATAAAAAGTGAACTTCTATTTCTATGATATATTTATATTAGAGGACATAAATAAAAGATGTACATATTCTTCTATGTCATACTTGCATTGTGAAATGCAAATAAAAGAACAAATTCTATTTTTTTTAATGTATATTTGCTCCAGTGAATGCAAATAAAAGAATAAACTTTAATGACAATTAAAAAGTTATTTGTAAAACAAGTTCTACATTTCTAATCTTAACAAATAAAAAAAAAAAAAATTGTTTACAAACTCTATTTTAATGCAACATTTCACTCAAAAAGGTGATTTCTACCTTAATGTATGTTTCTGTTCTAATATGTTAAAACAGAACGACAATTTATTATAATCTTTTTATTCATTTAAACCAAACATGTAAATAAAAATGTTGTTTTTATTTTATACTTCAAAGTTTAACACACATGAATATAAAATATTCTATATTCACTATAATATATGATTTTATCGTATACAGAAAATTCTAACAATCATAAATACCCAATCACAATCAATCGTTCATCACAGTCGCAGCACAATCAACATTGAAATAAATACATACATACAACATGAATCTCATACTGAATGAATATATATATTACTAAATAAAATAAATAAATAATTTTAATTTTTAAAATAGAAATCTCACCGAGTGTTTTCTCTCTTTTAATTCAGATCTAAAATTTTCTGAAATTCCAGAGTGCTATGTTCATGCTCTAGTCAGTGTCATGCTGTAGATCTTGGAAAGACGAGTCCAATGCTTCTGACGGTTCGTAAAACGGACCTCGTACGAAAGAGTTATGGTATTTCAAGTGTTAATTACTAAATTAATTAATTAATTAGTGAATTAATTAAGTTTTATACCTTCTTCCTCATCCAAGAGTTCGGCCGACGTCAAAACCCATTGTCCATTCCTAGGGTTCCATTTTTAATCCAAATCAAAAGGCTTCGTCACGATCAGGTTACGCCATGACAGAGAGCTACGAAAGGTGCACCAAGGGGGGGGGGGGGGCGGAATGGTGAAGCCCGGCTGAGCCTAGGGGGAGGCCGACGGGGGTTTTTATCGCGGTTTTGGGTGCTCGGTTCGAGGAAATCCTGACACCAGGAGAGATCCAACCTTATAGAAACAAAGAGGAGGAGAAGAGCTTCAAGATGGTATAGAGTTTGTCTTCTAATTCGTAGAGAGGAGGTAGATTTTAATGGGGAAAAGTGGGAGATTTTCGGCCATTGGAAGAGGGTATTCGGTGGCTATAGGAATAGATTAGGGTTCATGGTATAGTACGGTATTTATATAGTATACATAGCGTATTTTCCTATTTAATTTTTTTAATTAATTCAAAAATTCATGTTTATCAATATGAACACCGAATCAAACCCAACGAGTGTCGCCCCTAGCTAATAACCTCCATCCCGGACACAATGGAACATGTTTCGTAATCCAATTCGGCTGTTACGATATGTTTTTCTTAAATTTTAATTATAAATCATTTAATTATTTAATTTAACCGTACATATAAATTCACCGGGGCCACATATGAATTCTAAAAATTACAAAAAAATTATTTCTGGCTTTCTTTTGTCGATACGGTCCTAACAAGACTAATTTCGTCGAATTCTGAGACTGTTTGAAAAATGGCTTTTTTCTGGTCGATCCAATTTGACTGAAACTGACAAAACACGTTTTCTTTTGCCACGCTCACATATTAATTCGAAAAATTCTGGAAAATTAAACTTAACAATAATTTGACATTTCGGTTCCAACAAAAGTGGTTACAACGAAAACCGAGGTCGTTTGCAAAATTGCTATTTTTAAGGGTTATATATTATACTAAAATATATATAATTTCTACAGCGACTTTCCTAAATTTTAAACTGGACATAACTTCTAATTTTTAAAACGAAATTTAGATTTTTCAAATTCGTTAGAAAGATATGGTTAAACAGATTTAAATATTTTTAGTTTTACTGAAATCCGATTTATTTTGCCTCCTGTACAGTCAGTTAAAGTTCAAAATCAAATTTTCAAACTGCAGCGCTGTTTTAAACTCCTTTTATAATTAAATAAAATTTATTCGTTTTAACTTCGATTAAAATAGAATTTTGGTCGTTATTATTTAAAATAAATTATTTTAAATTTCAAAACTCATTAAAATAACTTAGAATAAATTTTTAAATTTCCCCCAAAATTCAGGGTTGTTACACTTCTTCTAAAAATCCGCACCCCCCTCTGAATAGAAACCACCGCCACCATCCCGGCCTCGCCCTCCGCCTGCGCCACCTCAGCGCGCCGCCCCGACCCCCACCAACCTTTAACAGTAAGCGTTTATTTTGTTTTATTTGCATTTATTTATTTTCAGTGTTTAAAACCGTAAAAATATGATTTTTAAATCATATAAAAACCCGATTTTTATATGTGATATTAGCAAAGAAAGGTCGGATTTTTATATGTGATATTAGCAAAGAAAGGTCGGATTTTTATATGTGATATTAGCAAAGAAAGGTCGGATTTTTAATGAAGTAAAGATTTGATTTTTTTTTGGCGATGTAAAAATATAATTTTTATATAAGCACGAAGTTAAAAATATGATTTTTTTAGTATAGAAAGAATAAAAATACGATTTTTATATTCTATAGTTAGTAAAAATTTGATCTTTATATATGTAGTGAAAAAAATCTGATTTTTATTATATATATGTTGAAATAAAAATGTGACTTTTATAGCGATGATATGAAAAATTCGATCTTTATATTAGAAGTAGATATAAAAATATAATTTTTATATAGGAAGGAGCAGTATAAAAATATAATCTTTATTATATGAACACCGTTGTAAAAATAGAATTTCTATCTATATAGTAGTAGTGTAAAAATGTGATTTTTATATACATAGCAACAATATAAAAATGTGATTTTTATATATGTAGTGGCTACGGACAATGAAATTGACAAAAGGCGAGTGGCGAAGATTTTCTACATAAGAAGAGTCGCAGTGTATTGGATTAGCTAGTCGGTGAGAACTCCTCACTTTTACTTCTATTTCTAGTTTGAAATATATACTAGGATGCAGACGGTGCTTAGCAGCACCCGACACCCGTCGTCCACAGACCATGGATGACTTGTTTGTTTGATTGTTGTGTAGTGAAATTTGATTGTGTGATGGTGAATGAAATAAAAATTTTATAGTGAGAAATATTTTATAGTTAAAAATATGATTTTTAACGTATATATAAAATAAATATTTATAAACAAATCGACAATTTGTTTATATACACTGATTTGACTAATATTGATTGGGACGATAAATTTTACACATCGCCCAAGTACACATATAAAATTTGTGTTTGTTGATTTGAAACCCCACACGGGTATTGGGATGATATTTGACGTACACTAATCCCGATTGTTTAGTTGTATGTCAATCGATGGGTTGACAGACTGTGTAAGCGTTAATTATTTATATTTAATGCTTATGCAGATGTGGTGCACTCTGGATGATGGTTGATTATTTATTGTTGCTATTACATACATGTGTTGTAGAAAATCCATATAATTAACATTATATGGCAATTGATTGGGCCTTATTCCAATTTAGATAATAAATTCTTGTGTTGAATTGAAAATATATATTCATGTGTTGAATAGAAAATAAATTCATGTGTTGAATAGAATAAATATTCATGTGTTGAATAAAAGCCGTGTTGATTAGATTGACGCCATTTTGACGTGAATGATATTTATATCAATTTTATTCATTTTTCAATGAATATTGAAAGTGATTTCAAAATTCGAATTAAATTGAAATGAATTGAAATTCGAATTAAATTGAAATGAATTGAAATTTGAATTAAATTGATACTGAATTGAAATCGATTTGAAATGAACTTAAAACGAATTTTTATTGAAAAATTCAATCTTGATTAGAATTTGAAAAGGAAGTTGAAATAGTTTTGAAAACGATTTTAAACGATTTATAAATTACGTTTTGAAAGGAAATCGATGAAATATATATAATATATATATATATATAATGGCCTGAATAGAACGCGCCGCGGCAGTTCGTGAATTTCGACCATTGACTTCGAGTGGACATTGCGGGAGATCCGACCTTCGGATTCTACTAAAACCGGAACCGTTGGGTTCATATCGAAAAGGGCTTTCTAATGAATATTAGAGATTTGAAATCTAACGGTTGGATTTGTAATTATTTCCAAATCAAAATTGGAAAAGGTCGTTGTAGGTGCAGTTCGATGGCCGTTGATGTTACGGGCCTTGATAAAATTATTAAAAATAGTAATAATTTGTGTAAAATCATAAGAAATGATTTGTGAAGAATTGGGATGAAAAACTCCATATTTGAAAAGATAAAAATTGATTTTTATCGAAATGAACTACTTTTGAACTAGAATTATAATTCTATTTATTTTTAAAATAAATAAAGCGGATTTGAAATGGTTTTGAAAATACACAGAATTTCCAATAATTGAATTGGAATAGATTGGAATCGAAATTATCTTTGGAATATTTCGATGTTGGATTTCGTGATTATACAGATATTGTTATGGAAATTTGAAAGATATATTTATATCATTATTTCCAATACGATATTTGTTGGTCGTAGAATTTGATATTGAATATAAGCCGATATATTTTCTATGCAGAACCATGTATTTAATATCAAATGTGATTTGGGTTTGTCGTGAATGGTGTCTTCATTAACACTGTTCTTAAGCCTAGTTGTGAAAAAGATTGAATCTTTTTATTTAGATTTAATGAAGTGTACCAATTAAATGGTATTTAATTGGAATTGAATTTGAATTGAGTTTTGGGTTTACCGTTAACGGTGTTTTAAATAACACTTGTTCTTTAACCCGATAATTAATGGAATGTGATTTTGGTTTTATAGTGAAACGTGTTTTAAATGACATCGGTTCTTTAACCCAGTTAAAAACAGGATATTGATTTCTGTGAAGATTAAAACTAAGTGGAGTTTTACTGAATCTTTAATTAGATTGAAATGGTCGAGAATGGAGTATCACCAGTTGCTCCAGGCGATAGTTAAATCTTTAATTAGATTTGAACATGAAATGGTAATTGAGTTTACCGTTAACACCGTGGTGTTAGATATGAAGTATGACCAGTTTTACTTCATGGGATGAATAGGTTGGGATTGGGAAATTAAAATAAATGATTACTTCGGTGTGGTTCGCTAATCCCGACTAGTTTGAATTGATATTCAAAGGAAGATTAAAGAATAAATTTAAAGAATTTATCTTTGCTAAAATTAATGGGAACCTTTCCCAAAGTATAAGAGTATTTGAATAAAAGAATATTCTGAATTGGAATGAGGCATATGTTGTGTTTTTGTAACACTTGTTTATTATATACGCGAGTTATTTAGAAAGACCGGGCTTATCCCATTCTGAATAGTTGATTCGGCATGGTGTCGAGGATGAAGACGGTGGTCGAAGACCGGAGGTCTTCACGTCGTTTGGGTGATTACTGATGATCTTGATTGCGCTGTACACCCAAGAGGAGGGAATCAGTTGGTGATCGTCCGGACGTACTTGGAGATCGATGGATATGCAAGGTACAAGGTGCCTCCGGTTTCGTTCAGATCCAGAACGAACTTGTAAATGGACTGCGTGTCTGACATTGGATTTTATTCTGTGTGATTGATTTCTATTAATTATATATCTATTTGGCGGCGGAGAATTTATTCTCTTGCTTAACACCCTTCTCTGAGACGTACGAGCTCAGGGGTTATATATCGATGGATATCAATCGCATGGAGTGAATTGCCTGTGTGGCATGCCTAAGTGGCAATATAATCAAGGCTTCTGTTGAAAAGCAAAGTCTTGTGGTTGATGATCAAATCACGGCCTGTGTGGCATAGCTTTGTGTAACGTTGATTCGCGAGCCTCACACCCCGGTTGTGAACCAAAAACGAGAGAAGGATCCAGGGAGGGCATGCGTTTCTTCCTAGCTAGGTTGGTGTCAGTGACCTACCAGCCCTGACATTTATATTATTTTCACCTGTGTGGTTGTTGCTATTGCAAGGCACCTCGGATATATCGGTCGATCCGGGACCGATGGAGTCATTGGACTCATTAACACCCCAAAGGTTAGGGAAACGCAGTGTTCAGGCATTTTAATCCACATCGGTGGACCGACCCTGTGGCTCCTAGGTGCAGTTGCAGCTGTAGCCTGAGACACGGGCTAGAGCGTCTCTAATCGGTAGAGGACTATCTTTTGCCTCGGTTCACAGATGGAAATCCAACTTCCAATACATGACTTTGCGGTTTTGATTGTAGAGCCTAGTATGGCGACATAGTGGGATGGGGCACTTATGCCGTCTATGATTGATACTTATGATTGAATTTTTTTTATACTGTACACTTATATTAATAATAAAAGATGAAATTTAGCGTATCAACCATTCTTCGGCTATTATAAGGTAAAACCCTATCCTCCGGCTTGTGTTGCATTGTGTGATGGGACCTGCGTCTTATAATAGCTTCATTGTTCTTTATTTTAGCATTGCGCTGTTGTTTTATGCACTGGTGTTCTTGGGAGGAAACCCATTCCATGTTATATGGCGTGATCCCTTGATTTACCTAACTTTAAAATAAAGATTAATAACTGTTTTAGTTCTCACACCAGTCCCATGACCGACCTGGAGTTTATTGTTTTAACCTAAACTCTGGGTGCCCTTATTTTGACACGGGCAGCTAGTAGTTTTGGTTTTGCAGATTTATATTCATAGGATCCTGGTTTACAGCTGGAACGATATCCGGAAAGCTCTGTATCTGTATATCTCTTTCAGTTGTGTATTGTATTATTTTTCCGCTACTATGTAATTTATTGTGATCTCTGATATTTATCGAATGTATTTTATTCATTCATACTTTGTATATTCTTGTAATCTGATGAATTGTTGTAATTAACAATGAAATGTTCTTCTGTTTGCGTTCTGATTTGTCATGTTCTCAAAACAATCAGGGGTTTCGAACGGTCTTGGTCGGTTTAGCGACTGATTCGGATCAAGCGAAGTTCTCGGTCGTCACAAAGACAAAGTCCACCATATGGTATTCAACTTGTCTCCTTTTCTTATCTGCATATTTCTTCTATTTGTCTTGTGTAGCTGCCATCCTTTTCCTTATCAGTGCAACTTTTTCAGTTGCCTCTTTTATGTATTCAGGGCCTAAAATTGTTCTTTCCCCAGTTTCAACCCAACATACTGGAGATGAACACGGTCTTCCATATACGGCTTCAAATTGTGCCATCCCTATAGTGCTTTGATAGTTGTTATTGTATGTAAATTCAGCTAAGTAGAGGTGTTCTTCCCAGTTACCCCCAAAGTCTAAAATACTGGCTAACAACAAGTCCTCTAACACCTTGTCAACTGCTTCAGTTTGCCCATTTGATTGAGGATGGTAAGCAGTGCTCATGCAAAGCTCACTTCCCATAGCCTCCTGAAAACTTCTCCAAAATTTAGATGTGAAGTTAGTGTCTCTATCACTCACAATAATCTTGGGTATGCCATGCAATTTTACTATCTCCTTCATGAACATTTGGGCCAGTTTTGGTGCATTTCTGTCTGACTTTACTGGAATAAAATGTGCCACTTTAGTTAGCCTATCAACCACTACCCATATATTAGTATTCCCTCTTTTTGATCTTGGTAGACCATCTACAAAATCCATGGAGATATCCTTCAATTTCCATTGAGTTATACTTAAGGGTTGTAGTAAACCTGAGGGTCTTTGTGCCCTGCCTTTATCTGTTGGCAAATTGCACATTTGGCTACAAATTTTGCTACATCACTTTTCATTCCATTCCACCAATAATTCCACTTAAGATTATGATACATCTTGGTGTTTCCTGGATGTATGGAGTATTTACTCGTATGGTATCCATTCAATTTCTCCTCCTTTAATTTTGAATTTCTAGGTACCCCAATTCTACTTTTATTTCTCACATATCCCTTCTCATCAATGTGCAGGTTTCTCATTTCTTCTCCTTTTTCGAAAATGGTTTTCTTTTCTACGATAATGGAATCTTGATTTTGCATGTTTCCCACCTTCAGAATTAAATCAGACTGCAAGGTGACCATGCTTAATTTTCCTATGTTTATTATGCATCATGCACCTCTATGTGCACATCATTATTATCTTTTATTTCTAGATCAATGAGTAACATTAAATTCTTAAATTCTTCTATCATCATTAAACTTATTTTGGCATGTTGCCTACTCAAAGCATCAACCACTTTATTTTCCTTTCCTAGTGTGTAGAGTATATCAAAATCATATGCAGCTAAAAACTCCACCCACCTATGTTACCTCATAATTAAATATTTTGTGAGAATAAATATTTCAAGGATTTGTAGTCAGTGTAGAGCTCAAATTTGGCTCCTAACGAATAATGTCTCCATAGCTTTAAGGCATACACAACTGCAATTAATTCCAAGTCATGTGTTGCATATCTGGTTTCATGTGGTTTTAATTTCCTTGATGCATATGCCCCTATTTGACCTTCTTGCATCATTAATGCTCCTAAACCATATCCACATGCATTTGTGTAAATGATTAAATCATGGTTTCCTTCTGGTACCCTCAAGATAGGTGCATTTACGAATGCTTCCTTTAATTCTTCAAAAGCTATCTCATATTTTCCAGTCCAAACATAGGCTTGATTCTTCCTAGTTGGGTTAGTTTGTGATGCTGAGATCTTAGAAAAATCTTTAATAAATCTTCTATAATATCCAGCTATTCCCATGAATGATCTAACTTCACTCACTGTTTTGGGACTTTTCCAAGTTTGTATTGCCACCACTTTACTTGTGATCACTGAAATGCCTTGTGCAGAAATAACATGCCCAAGAGAATTCACTTCTTTATTCCAAAATGTACATTTATAAAATTTTGCCTTTAAATTTGTAACGGTCGTGAAATTTTCAACCTCGAAAATCAACATAAAATACCGGGTCATTAATAGAAAGAAACAAGAGGATGAGAGAGATAATATAGATCAAATAGAATAGAAGAATAAGAAGAACATCAGAATCAGAGTAAACACGTGTCTCACTGCGGAACGAATAAAATATATTATATAACATAACTTTGAAATACAAATCTGTTTTGTATATACAAACCATATCAGAGTACAACATAACATTTGATACAGCGGAAATAACTCTAAATAACTAAGGGTGAAGCCTCCTACTTCAAGCTCCTCCAAATGTATCTGTAAAAGCCTAAAACACTTGACTGCCTGTACAAATTTGGGCACCCAAGAGTTTAGGAAAAAACAAACAAAATAAACTCTGGGTCAGTCAGGGGGCTGGTGTGAGTAAACTCCAACCAATTTGTTTAACTTTAAAAAATTCCTTTGAAAGAAAAGGTAATAGTAAGACCAACCCAGACATAAACACGGACGGTTTTTACCTTACTATAACCAAACCATTTTAGAAATCAAAATCCAATGATATTATAATAATGTCTAATCAAATAAATAACCAAATAGTAGAACGCTTGCATCTCACGCTCCACATACATAGTATAAAATCAAAAACCGCAGGGCGCTTATTGGAGATTGGATTCCAACTATGACAAGGTATAGGACCACCTCCCGATCAGTGTACTCTAAAGGGGATACACTGGGGTTCAATAAGAATATCTTGCAACCCAGCCCACACATGACTGACCACTCATTTAGCTTGAGTGTATCAAATATATTGTAACCCACAGTTGTCGGCCCTCCAACCGTAATCCGTAAGATACAGAATCGAAAGAAGAATAAATAAATAATTTCCTCTAGATTGGTGACAAATATACCCTGCTTGGGAATGACCCACCTAGCCATGCTGCCTGCCCGATTTTTGTCATTTCCTGGTTGTGAGGCTTGAATTTTCGGAGAATTTCGCCAGCAACTCCTCTGCACGGCTCATTTGGTACTACAACTTGCCTCTCTGGACATTTTCCAATCCAGAAGAAAATAAAATAGCCAAGCGGCTTTCCAAACAGACTCATAAAAATCTCATACTGGTATAAAATATAAACATGTACCTTTTTGGTTGGGCATCCAATTCTAACTCTTCCATTTGATAGTCCATCAGCATACACCCATGCATTCCAAATATTGATCTCCAATCCACTTGTCCATATCCAATCATTCTCTAGTACCCAGGCTAAATTCCATTTCAAACTCCAGTTCCAAATTCTTATTTAACAATTCAATTCCATAGCCATATTCAGTTCCATTGCAACAATCTTATTTCACAAGTCCAATTACTTTGCCAAGTTAAATTCTGTTCCAATAAGATTTCCATTTAACTGGCTTCAATTCAATTCCAATTTTATTCCAGCACCATTTTCCATCATTACGAATTCATCTTGTATACTTGTTTTAGTTGAAAAACAATATCGTCCCGGGAGTTTTTTTAAACAGATTTGCCTTTCTAGAATAAATATTCCTTTTCAAGATTCAAAATAATATGTGTTCCCAAAACAATTTCAAAACATTATCTTTTGGTAGTAATCCGTCACTTTAAAACTCGAAAATGAATACTGATGATGTGGCTATCCATCATCGGTATTATTTTCCGGCTGCCAAAATGAGTTCAACACTATATCACATTCAAAACTTATTTTAAAATCACTTTTATCTTGAAATTTACTTCCAAATATCCTTTCCAAATGCTTGAAACACATTTCCAAATCTCTCCTAGAATTTTAAATTTTCCATATATTCAATTCAAAATTCATTTACAACACCTTTCCAAGTTTCTAGAGTTTTATTTCAATTCTGGTTTTAAATTCAAATTTAGTTCATCTGATTTTGCATATTATACTTATATAATATTTCGACGTGTTATTTATATAACCAACTCAATTATAAATCTTATTTGATCGTAATAACGATTAGCACATCCAATATACTATATCAATCTCAAGATACATACTTCTTTTATATCAAAATATATTCTGGGTAAAATTATTTTATTTACCTAGCTTTTAAAACAATATTTTGTCATATAGCTCTATCCAAGCGTTTATAAACCCCTATCAACCACGTCAGCTAAACACATTGATCAGAATTCATATACAACTCAACGGATCAATCAACACGATATAAAATAGTATTTGTACATATCTACAAATACGCGCTCATATATATACACTCAAACTCAATCCAGGGTATTACTAACCCCATCTCTATTGAGTTACACCACAGAGCCAAGGTAATAACTCAACCTTCAGCTCTGATACCACATGTAATAGCCGTGAAATTTTTGACCCTGAAAATCAACACAAAACACAGAGTTGACTATTCAAGTATCGAAAATACCGGGTCATTAATAGAAAGAAATAAGAGGATGAGAGAGATAAGATAGAACTAATAGAATAGAAGAATAAGAAGAACATCAGAATCAGAGTAAATACGAATCTCACAGTGGAACGAATAAAATATATTATATAACATAACTTTGAAATACAAATCTGTTTTGTATATACATACCATATCAGAGTACAACATAACATTTGATACAGTGGAAATAACTCTAAATAACTAACGGTGAAGCCTCCTGCTTTAAGCTCCTCCAAATGTATCTGTAAAAGTCTTAAACACTTGACTGCCCGGAAAATTTGGGCACCCAAGAGTTTAGGAAAAAACAAACAAAATAAACTTTATGTCGGTCAGGGGACTAGTGCGAGTAAACTCCAACCAATTTGTTCAACTTTAAAAAAATCCTTTGAAAGAAAATGTAATAGTAAGACCAGCCCACACATAAACACGGATGGTTTTTACCTTACTATAACCGAACCATTTTTGATATCAAAATCCATTGATATTATAATAATGTCTAAACAAATAAAATAACCAAATAGCAGAACGCTTGCATCTCACGCTCAACATACATAGTATAAAATCAAAAACCGCAGGGCGCTTATTGGAGATTGGATTCCAACTATGACAAGGTATAGGACCACCTCCCGATCAGTGTACTCTAGAGGGGATACACTGGGGTTTTCAACAAGAACATCTTGCAACCTGGCCCATACATGAATGACCACTCATTTAGCTTGAGTGTATCAAATATATTGTGTCATCCACGGTTATCGGCCCTCCAACCGTAATCCGTAAGATACAGAATCGAAAGAAGAATAAATAATGAATTTTCTCTAGATTGGTGACAGATATACCCTGCTTGGGAATGACCCACCTAGCAATGCTGTCTGCCAGATTTTTGTCATTTCCTGGTTGTTGGGCTTGAGACTACGTTAATATTTTTAGAACATATGCTCACCGTTCACTTTGAATGCCACATCGTCAAACCTGTCAAATCACTAGTTGAACTTCCCAAAATACTACGGGTATAAAAAGCTAAGAAAAACGAATTTCTCTGCCACTAGACGTAATACCTCGGAAAGATCAACCATACATGATTTTTAGGTATACTCTATCAGACACTCGTCCATACAAGTTGTCCAGCAACTGGACAAACAGAAAACACCATTCTGGAACAGAACAACCCTTGCATTTCACTCCGTCTTCAATTATCTTCAGCATAATCTAATTCACAACGTCTATATCTATACGGAGTGGTTTTTGGATAATATATCCAACCGGTCTCTCTGTATTGACAACAATGGTCAAAATACTTCGATAATCGATTATTTAACTATCGAAGTAAAAAAAACATTCATTCAAATGTACAACTAAACATAACACAACCACGGGCACTTTTTATTTAACATTCATTTTTATTATTCAAATTCCCGTATCTTACCAAATATTTCTCAAACCCAGTTTTAGCCTTTTCACACTTCTTGGAAAACATTCACAGTTATTATGAACTCTTGTTCTCCCATGTTCCAGAAAATATACGTTATTAATGTTCGAAACATTTCCATTCTTTTCACATTCCTTATTTTCTACACTCGGATAATATACCCTATTTACATTGGGAAAAAACATTCCAATTTCATTATAAACATTTTAATCTGCCAAACGTTCACTTTCAAAACATTATTCACTTTAAAATGTGGATATAATCCCTATTATAGAAATCTGAACATCTTTATCAAACCACTCTTTATTCAAGTACAAATACCCTTATCTTGTTTACCGAAATCTCTTTCGTAATTTTACATTCCCATTCTACTTTATAAAGTTTGTTTCTAAGTCAACTTCTTGTTAAATCAATATCCAGTGTATAAATAAATATTGATTTCATCTCCTATTATAATTTATTGGTTTAAAACTAAATATTAACTATCCTATCAGATCTATAATTCCTGAAAATAAATTACTTTAATACATTCGACATCGTTGAATTATAGTTCCAATTTCTAATAGTGTTATTTAGTTCTAATCATATTCCAAACATCGAAATGATGTCATCGTTTTCTGAAACGATTCTCCAATTTCTCTTTCTAAACTCATTCTTATATTTCTTTGGACAAACATCGTTACTTATTACCTTAGAATAAGTGGATTTCAAACCTACAGTTTTAATTCCTTAGGGAATAGTGCTATATAAAAAAAATCACGCTTAAGCTTGGTCAACAACGTTAATTTATCGTTATAGTTCAAAAACTTGCAATACGCTGCAATATCCTCTTTATAACTAATCTTGACATGTCTTTCCATTACAAACTGATACCATTCCTCGTTAATAGTGAAGTCGTTCAAGTTGGGGTATTTTATTTACCTCTCAGACCTTGATCGACAACATTCTCATCTTAAAATCAAGTCGAAAGTCTAACTACCCATGTTTCACAATTACTAGCTAACCAATCAATGCCTAGAATCAACCCATAGCCCAAAAACAATAGCATTACATTTAGACTAAGTACTTAATATAATTATTCTCAAATCCTTACAAATCAAAGATAAATGAGCCGAACCACCGATTGGATTTGAGAAAATAATGCGATCCTCTACTATACAAGCTCTAGGGTGCAGAGACTCAACTATGGAAGCAGATATAAATGAATGTGAAGCGCTAAAATCAGAAGGAGCATAAACAGGATAATCAAAAAGGAAAAACTCTTTTAACAGAAATCTTACTGCCTCTCTCTCAAGTATGTTGGTGGTGAGAGCATGCACTTGCCTTCCGGAAAATCATGTCCCTTGTTCTTACCCTTGCCCTTAATTATACGACCCGTTATACCAAAATAAAGATACTACCTCTTGTTTTAGGTTTTACTATTCTTTCCTCCCCTCCTTTGTGAACCAAGTCCATATCCATGGGTTCTTCATCCTTGTGTGGTGCTCCCTAGCCAACCCCCTCATTCTCAACTTTGCCATCCTTGTGTAACTTGATGGCATGTCTCTCGAAAGCTGCCACCATCGCACGGATAATCCTACAAAGCTCAAAAGAAAATTACGGCTACAGATGGAAGTTAGGCACTTATTTGCCCTTTGACAGGTGTCGTGGTCTCTTCAAGCCTACGGAACCTGCCGCGATAAGGTTACCTCCCAGAAAGCCAAGAGCCCCGGAGACTCAAGAAAGAAGGAAACAAGGATTCAAGCAGAGGGTCAAAAGATAGTGCATATGGCTTTGGGGAATATGCCTTTAAAACAAAACTTTTCTTTTGAAAATGCTTCTTTTAAAATCGTTTTGAAAATAATTTTTCAAATGTTTTATCTGATCCGGTAACCTTCAGCTCTGATACCAAGTGAAACACCCCACCTCTGTTAAGGTCACTCACCAAGGGAATGCCATAATTTCAGTGGAGCATTATAGGTAAAAGATGCAGATAAATTAAAAGACAGACAATTAAAGCAGCGGCAAATAAATTAAACTTTATTTCATTGATAAACAGCTTGTATAAAGAATGTTTTACAATACCAAAGTATCCTGTCTTGTTTAACAAAAATAAAGAAGCATAATATGATTTCCCCAAATAAAGCATGAGCCAGCCATAGCAGTAGAAGAGAGAGTCCAAAGCAACACGTCAAAGAGTCTTCAAGCTTGGAAAGAGTAATGGTCCAAACAAACCTGAGCTATCCCTCCCTGACTGGGGGAAACGGAAGAAAAGAAGACGAGAGAAAAAGGGTCAGACAATAAGTCTGGTAAGTTCAGTGATTACTAGCATTTAAACAAGGAAAAGGGATCATGACAGGAGTAACAGAACATAGGACAATACCCTAATATAAGACAAGATAGGTTGAACATGTGATCGCACCCATTACTATAATCTCTGCACCACCTAACTAGTGTCTCAACTAGTAATCTGTATAATACGATCCCAACCCTCGCAGTTGTGGTAGCCTTCATGTGTACATCTATATTTGACGATTCCACCTCAATCAGCCTAATTGCCATGAATATGTTAGATGTACCTTTACTACCCTATCGATCGGCTCACTAGCTGTGTTAGCTTGCCATATGTCTGTGTCAATCGGCCCTCTCTTGCGTGTAGCTACCCTGTGCTAGTCCCACCATAAGGTGTATCAATCCTTATGATAGCGACCCCGACACGATTCAACAATGCACAGTGTAAAACTACCGGTACCCAATGCCTGCTTTTTCCACACCGGAGTACGTGCACGCCCGTAATCTGCTGGAACCTACACTGACATACCCCCAGCCACTATATCAACCGCTTACAATCAGCCCAGTAATCGTGCCCCACCCTGCCTAGCTCAGGGTACCGTGATACATTTATGTGGGTTACTGCTGAAATGGATCCCCGTTACTAGGGTTTCCTACTGGTTAAGTTAATGGGCCTATATTTACTAATATTACCCACCAACCCGATATGTACTTAACCGTCCCACCGTTTCAAGCATGTTTATATAATGGTTAAGTTTTGTGGGCCTATATTTACTAATATTACCCACCAACCCGATATGTACTTAACCTTCCCACGGATTCAAGCATGTTTATATAATGGTTAAGTTTTGTGGGCCTATATTTACTAATATTACCCACCAACCCGATATGTACTTAACCTTCCCACGGATTCAAGCATGTTTATTTAATGGTTAAGTCCTGTGGGCCTATATTTACTAATATTACCCACCAACCCGATATGTACTTAACCCTCCTACTCGTCATGTCATATTGGTTAAGTGGTTCTTATTAACTTAACCTTTCTCACTTATCATGTGGGATTGGTTAAGTGTAACTTATTAACTTAACCATGTTCATTCATCAGATTATAGTGGTTAAGTATTTCTCATTTAACTTAACCCCATTCGATCTTCAAGTTATACTGGTCAAGTGTCATTAATCAATTCAAGTTAACTTAACCATCCACCCGTCACGTCATGTTGGTTAAGTGTTTTTTCTAGTGTTGACTTGACCTTACTTTAAATCATGTTATAATTGTTAAGTGTTGCCCTCTCGTGTTAACTTAACCCTTCCCATACATCATGTTATATAACTGGTTAAGTGTTTTCCTCTTGTATTACTTAACTCCACCACATGTCATTATATATTTTGGTTAAGTGTTACCTTACTTAACTTAACCCTATCATCTGCTTAATTAACATGTTACAACGGTTAAGTGTTCTAAATTTACTTAACCTCACCCACTTGTCTAATTAACATGTTGTAACAGTTGAGTATTCTAATTTTACTTAACCTCACCCACTTGCCTAGTTAACATGTTATTATGGTTAAGTGTTCTAAATTTACTTAACCTCACCCACTTGCCTAGTTAACATGTAATTACAGTTAAGTGTTCTAAATTTACTTAACCTCACCCACTTGTCTAATTAACATGTTATTACGGTTAAGTGTTCCAAATTTACTTAACCCTACCAATCCTAACTTAGCTTTAATTTATTCATTAAAGCACCAAACACTCACATTAGACAGGTCTTGTTGTGGTCACTGGATATGCCGGTCAGTTCCGGGCAGTTTTACACCACAACTCAGTCTAACCTCGGGTCCTTTTTGTGCTTGATGCACTAACCACCCACATTAGACAGGTCTTGTTGTGGTCACTGGATATGCCAGTCGGTTCCGGGTAGTTTTACACCACAACTCAGTCTAACCTCAATTTAGGCATGTTCATCTTTTCTAAATTCACATATTTTCTATATATGTCTAATTTTTTATGTAAATTAATCTTAATTTAATCATGCCATAATTATCCTTTTGATTGTGCTTACAATAAATGGTATATCAAATATACCATTTTATGAACAAATCGATGCCATGAAATTTTCATGTTTTCTCATCGCTATCCCCGTGGAATGTACGCAAGAATCACATATAATATTGGGCTAGTAAATTAGCCCAAACCCATAAACAAAAAGGGGTAATAAACAAGGGACATAAAATAGCATACATTTAACTTATCACGTGAAACTTGGCATAGAAGTATCATTAACTTAATTAAACAGGTCAAGGTGAACTTGTGACTAAATTGGATCTAATTATCATGTAAACTTGATATAGGTCTAACATGGAGGTTTAACATATAAACACAATTTTAAACCACAATTTAGCATATTGACTTATGTATGTCAAAACATAAGAAAGCTACTATAAACGTATTTAAATCACAACTTAGCATGATAACTTATGTGTGCTAAACATAAGAGAACTACTATAAACATATTCTAATCACAACTTAGCATGATAACTTATGTGTGTTAAACATAAGAGAGCTACTATAAACATATTCGAATCACAACTTAGCATGATAACTTATGTGTGTTAAACATAAGAGAACTACTATAAACATATTTGAATCACAACTTAGCATGATAACTTATGTGTGTTAAACATAAGAGAGCTACTATAAACATATTCGAATCTTAGCATGATAACTTATGTGTGTTAAACATAAGAGAGCTACTATAAACAAATTCGAATCACAACTTAGCATGATAACTTATGTGTGTTAAACATAAGAGAACTACTATAAACATATTCGAATCACAACTTAGCATGATAAATTATGTGTGTTAAACATAAGAGAGCTACTATAAACATATTCAAATCACAACTTAGCATGATAACTTATGTGTTAAAACATAAGAGAGCTACAAATCCAAATCTTGCAACATAAATAGATTCAACTTAACATAGTTCTAAATATACATGAATGTTGATCTAACATGTAAGCATGTAATTTAGATCATAAACTTGCAAGTAGCCACCAAATTATAACATGACATGTTTCACCATTCAGTTGGCATATTAAGTTCTTTGCCCAATCGTAATAGATTCCAATAACATACAATATGGTATGTTTGTCATCACAAACATATATAGGCATGATCAATTGCAATGAGAGTCAAACTTTAATTATCTTATACATAAGCATCATTCTATATTCGAATTACAACATGTCATGATTTCATTTAAAAGAATGTTTAAATCTACGTCATAACCAACTTACAAACTAAAAAGGAATTCTTGATTTCTGAAATCTAAATTCTGAAATTGGTATGCTCGCCTTTGATCTAGATCGTTGAATTTGATTACTTTTAATTTGATTTTGATGTAGGCTTTTGTCTCGTTTCTGAATTGAAAGCGGTGACGGCTATTCAAAGTTCTCTATTGATGGCATGATAGTTCTAAGATTATTTTTGTGTGATTTTAGGTTGAGCATTAAGTTGTTTATATAGAATTTCAATTTAATTATAGCCGTCGGATGACCCTAGAGTTAACCACAACCATTCAATCAGGATAGGGTGACACCTCAGCCCTAATGACTCAGCAAGGAGTCACAAAGAACTCCGCAAAGAGTCCCCGTATGGATCAGAACACACCAGAAAGCTGTGTAGGCTTTCAGCCTGACCTAGGCGCACTTGGCAAGTGCACCAGTGCAATTTTTGTACTGGCGCACTTCCCAAGTGTGCCAGTGCATTTATAGTTTTTTCTTCTCTTCTGGTTTTCTTTGTTCGTCCATATCTCCTTCATACAGTGTCTGTTTTATTCAAACTTGGACTCTATCTCAAGCAGAATTCCGAGACTAACGCAATGGCGTAACCCGTTTCCCTTGATTCTCAAATTTAAAGATAATTATTCTTTGATTCGTTACTATAACGTTAACAGAAAATACGGGGTGTTACAGAGGTCGTTTACAAAATTTCCATTTTTGAGGGCTATAATTCTATAGCGACTATTCTGAATTTTCAACTGGGCATAACTTTTTATTCCTGCTATGAAATTTGGATTTTTCAAATTCGTTGGAAAGATATTTTCAAATAGATTCTAATATTTTTGGTTTTTCTAAAATCCAGATTATTTTGAATCCTGTACATTCATTTGAAATTTAAAATCGAATTTTCAAACTACCACGCCATTTCCAATTCCTTTTATAATTAAAATAAATATTTGTTTTCCAATTTCGATTTATATAAATATATACATTCTAATTCTGTTCAATATAAATTTCTATTCGTTATTATTTAAAATAAATCATTTTAAATATCCAAAATTCATTTAAAATTGCCAAAATAAATTTTTTAAATTGGTTCTGATTTTCTGAGTTGTTACAAAATTCTTCTTGTTCTCACTAGTTTTGGCATCACTGGTTTTCTTTCTTCCAAGATCTTCCTGTTTCTTTTCATATGGATGGTACTTCCCCTTACCATTTTTATTATTGTTGTTCTTAAAATTCCTGAATTTTTGCCTTCCTTTATCATGTTGCTTAAAGTTTAAAGCCAAATCTATGACTTGATCAAAAGTTTTATCTACATAGGGTATCATAGCTCTACTTAAGCTTGGACTTAACCCCTTAATATACCTGCTATTTTTGGAAGCTTCATCAGCAACTAACATTGCTCCATATTTTGTCAATCCTTCAATTTTGAATGTACTCAGCGACACTTAAATTCCCTTGTCTAAATCTTATAAAATCTTCAAGCAAAGCTGCCTTAGCAGATGCAGGCACAAATCTAGCTTCAATTAATTCCTTGAACTGGTTCCAAGTAATGTCATTCTCAACTCTTCCAGCTATGATTACCTCCCACCAACTCAAAGCTGCTCCTTTCAACTGTCTAGAAGCTACTTGCCTCTTCCTTTGATCATCTAATTGCATGTTTCCAAAATCTTTTCCAAGGTTCTAAGCCAAACTTGGATTTCCATTACGCTTTCAGTCCCTTCAAAGCTTTTGCCTCCCAAATGAGTATAGGTCTTTAATAATTTGGATAGCTCTTCATGTGGATTCTCAGGTTTATGCCTTATCCCTTCTCTTAAAGCATTCACTAATTCCTCCATATTTACTATAAGTGGTGCTCTTAGCATTCCTGCCATGTATCTTAAGTAAAAGTGATCTGTAACGACCCGCATTCTACGCATCGGAGGATCGTAGAATATTTATTTCATTTTCATATGAGGTTGTATAGTCATGTAACTTTGGTGAACGACTATTGGGGTCATTTCCCATATTCACGATTTTTGCCAATTTTAAATGACCGTTTCGCCCTTGGAGAATCTTGTTTCGCCTATAACTTTTGATTGGTAAGGAGTTTTGACCTAAAACCACTTCCGTTGGATTTAGATGATGGTTTAGCTTTCCGTAAAGTGGTCACATTGGCCAAAAAGATTTACCGTTTGGGAGATATGGCTGAAATAAGGTTTAGAAGGTGAAAAACAGCTTAACCGGGTCTGATTAAGGTGATTAGCAGCTAGCCCCATAACCCATTTCAGGATTAGGGTTATGAGAGGGCTGATAGGGTTAAGTAATTCAGTTTTTGTCGTTTTTCAGCTGCCACTTTTCATTCTTGAAACCCTAGTAATGGCCCCCATCCTCTAAATCACTCCCAAATCACCTTCTAATCACTAATTAAGAAGATCTGCATCAGATCAAGGCAAATCAACACCAAATCAGAGTTGGAGTTGCTGTGTTGCATGGGGATTTGACACATAATAGTAGAGTTTCAGATCTAAAGTTTATTTGTGGCTAAGGTGAGTGATTTGCATTGTTTTTCACTAATTACGGGTAATTAGGGGTGATTAGTGTTAATTAGCGAAATTATGCATGTTAAAATCTGGAAAAATATGTTAAAATTCTGGAAAAATATGTAAAAATTCTGATAGAAATTTGGGTTAATATGGACATGTTTTGCTAATTGTATGGTTAAATCATGATTAAGGGGATTAAGGGGAAACATGGGTTTCAGGTATGTTTGATCCACATAAACAGGTTATAATTGTTGTTTTGGTGTTTATGGTTGTTTATACATGTTGCTATGACTGTTTGGTATGATTTGTGATTGCATTAAACAATTAAAATGGTCAAAAAGGCCATCGTTTGGCGTAAAACAGTCGTTGGAAAAGTTGCAGGAAAATTGTGTAGCAATCGAATTAGATCGCCACCCTCCAAACCGACCCGCTCGTGGAGCACCCCACGACCCGCATTTGGGTTCTCTGAACCGAATCGACCCGACCTCGGCATGTGGCACAACCCGACCTGGTGGAAGAAGTACGAGCCGATCTGAACCACTTTGGGAGCATGGCCCGACCCGAACCGCTTGGTAGTCCACGCATCGTGCTTGCACACCCGAACCGACTCAATGCTTTGGAGTAAGCATCACGAACCGAACCGACCTGGAGAGGAACTCACGACCCGACCCGAATGTGGTTGATGACCATGGACTGAACGAGGAGAAGAGGACTTACCTGAACAAAAGCTTGTTTCCGAACCGATCCGGAGGAGACCAAAACCCGAGTTGCAAAGGTAGTTCAAATAGGAGGTTGTAACTCAGGATCCAAATGGGGACCAACGAGTTAACTTCATGAGCTGGAATTGGTTGCGGGACGTGTGCAAAGGGGTTATCAATGTCTATCGCTTTGACTCACCACTGAGGAATGGATTATTGGCTATGAATCAGTGGTGTGAAGTTATTATGACTTCTTGGGGCAGAGTGATCGTAGCAAGGCTATGAGCCTGTGTAGTGGAGTTGTCATGACTCCATGGGGCAGAGTGGACATAGTAAAAGAATTAGTGGCTATGGCTTAGTGCAATGGAGTTATCGTGACTCCATGGGGCAAAGTGATCGTAGCAAAGGATTGGGTGATCAAAGTGGTAGATATTGTATGCTTTACGCACTGAGTGAGAGATGTGAGGATGATTGCTATGTTGATGTTTGCTATCACCATGTTATGCACACCCCCTCCTCATTATTTTCACACCATGTGTTAGTGTCACCTTAGAGCATTGTACATCTTGTTGTGCAAACTCTTTGGTTGCAGGTCCATGTTCAAGTATCGTTATGTATACCTGTTATTGTTCTGTTTTGTTGCTTATCACTCATACCAGACTTTTGTCTGACCCAGAGTTTTATGTCTCTTCTTATTACTCTGGGTGCTTTTAAACGGGCAGACTAGAGACAAGTCAGGTGATTATGCACGAGTAGCTATACCGGAGACGAGCAGGAGGCTCCCACGTATGACATATATATATATATATATATATATATATATATATATATATATATTCTCGCTATGTTGTCGTTCATTACTTTGGGCATTAGTAGTGTACCTCTTTCTTTTGCTTTACAGACAATATTTCAATGTTGTAATAATGTTGGTTTGGATGATAAGCTGTATTTTGGATTTCCGCTGCTATGATGGTTTAATTTTCAGTTTATGCACTATCCCGCTTGTTTTATGTCAAAGTTATGTTATTATCATATTTTATCCCATGCGCTGTGAGACATTCTACAGGTTCCTTGTTAGTTCAAATTCCTTTCTTTTCCTTTTTTTGGCGACCATCCCGTGCTGGTTGGACATCAGTACAGCGCATTTCAGGGAAATATCGGCTGGTGCGGGCTGTCACAAGATCTTTGGTTAGTTGAATTTCCCACTCATGTATGGTATTATTCCTCCATATATGTATATAATAATCCGGAACACACAAGCAACCTATCATACTAATTAACTTGAATTATTCTATCACCTAAAATGAAGTATTTTCTGTGTCTTTAATTAACACAGCTCTGATATCACAATGTAATGACCCTTTCAAAACAATGTTATCAAAAATGATACTCTCAAGCAAACATAAAGGATACCTTTAAAACAAGGTTATTAAAACCGATAATCTTATGCGCGCATAAATGATTCTTTTGAAACAATACGTGTGTGACATGTGCATGTTTACTATTCTGATCCTTGATGCATGGGTCAACATTACACCCTTGGCTAAACTAACTCTAATGTGAGTTGAGCCAAGTGTGTCCATGTGCACCACTCATGTTTTGGAGTTTTCTGAAAAAACACACCAATGAACCAGCATACAAACATGTACATGTGCACATTACTTTTCTAAAATGACTCCAGATTGACTAATACAAATAATATTAGTAACTTTCTATAATTCAAAACATATGCTTCGTCAATTTCAGTTTGTATAATGATCATATACAATACTGCATCTGCTCAATCATCAACATAACATATTACATTTAGTTTCATATCCTCTAAACATAATTTTTCCTGACTTAGCTTAATTTTTACAAAATTAATTCTTAAAACAATTCTCAAGGATTCATGCAGATACTGTAATTTAGAAGCTTTTATTTTCTACTTAAGCATGCTAATCATCTATGAAAATAAGATAAACTCCTAACCCTGATCTTACTTAGCTCCATCATTTCCTGAAAAAGCATTTGAGGCTGCCTCATCATATAATGAGACACCGCATTTTCCATGAGCAAACAAGGTCAGGCTAATGTGTCTGGTATGAGCATCTCAATTAAAACATGATGAATAAAAACTGAGGTTTAATTTATGAAGAAGTTCTATTTAAAAAGACATATTTTTTTCATGTTAGATAAATAATCTTGTGCAAGTGCACTTCCTTTAATTTGTTCAATATTTATCATCAATACTCAGATCAATACATACAAATCAATCATACATATGTGCATAACGGTTAATCCATCCTAATAATATTATGAATTGTATCCATAATTGCCCTAGGAAACCTTCCAGGAAAACTCAAGTCCCTTGTATCTATTTCCTAGCATCTCAATTTGTTTATATACCCTGGTCTCATCTGTATAAAGGATTGTTATAATCTAATTCACACTACTGCACAAAGATCTTAGTACCAAAATCAGGCCATGTGCCAGACTTACAACTCAAGGCAAGCCATTCCACAACATCTTGACCAAAAATGCCTTAGTCAAATTACTAAGTGTTTTCTTATATTTTCCAGTGACTACTTACCTAGTTAAGGTAAACTAACATAGTTAAATTCACTGCATAATGCCATGGATTTCATAGAAATCGCCCAAACAATCAAAGCAAACATTCAGTCATGAACATAAATCATCCAAGCAAGAATTTATATCATCCAGAATATAATATATAGGTATTCCATAGAGTTATTTATCTTGGGGTTTTGGTGGGACAAAATCCAATCTTAAAATATAGTCATTTATACATAAGTATATGCCTATTTGGATATAGATCTGATATTATCTTTGGCATTATGAATATTTTTAAAAGACTTTGTAGCTATCCATAAACTAGTTTTAAATAGATTTCAAAACCTAGCTGAGACATAGAGTTAGCATTCTTGATTGGAAATCGTCACATAGAAAATCTATTACTCTATAAATCAATCATTTATAGAGCCTCAACACCTATATCCAAGTATATTGCAGCTCATATATGTATATTTTGAGAAATGGCCATAGGTCAATATCATATACATATTTTCAGATTTATGGGGTTTTCCAAAGGTATCATAAAAGAGGTTTCCAACGGATCATAAAAATGAACAGATTTAAATAATATCTTTAAATCGATAATGTTAAACTCGACACTGATTTTAGATAAAATCATTAATATGATCGCAGTCACACATAAATAAGTAAAACATTTAGAGAATCAAATTCAAAACAAAATAAACATATAAAAATATTGGCTGCCTCTTTAATTTTGGACTTAATGCCATTTGTTTTAAGTGAGAATACTCACCAAATCTCCTTCTCCTAAGCTAAAGAAAATCAGAGAACCCTTGTTTTATTCCCAAGCTTTCCTTCGTCCTTTGAAAATAGATTTTTATGTATTTTTACTTGTTTATTCTAGGCAGTTTAATTTTTTGCCGGCCATCCTTACTTATAGCATTAGATTCCTAGGGTTTCTCAGGTGATACAAAGTCAGTTTTTCCCCTTAACAAATCATGCTATTTGTGTGAGTGTTTTTCACATGATTTTGCTTGGTTTTTTTAATAGTGCTCGGTGTAAAACTACATAACTTTTCAGAGAAAAAAAAGAAAATGTTTTAAAAATCATTTCCCCTCCAAAAAACGTCATGAAAAAAATAGCAAATGGATATAATAATCCTCCCCTTTCTAAATCTAGCTATGCATTATTTAATATTGGTGCTCTTGTCTTTACCATATACATGTGTATGTATTATCTCAAACTTCTTTATATTATACACTAAATCAGTCCATATGATTTAATTCAATGGTCATTGGAAACACATGTATATTCACATACATGAATCATAATATACATATCCTGTAATTATGGTGTTGCCTTGTGCATAACCCCATATTGTACACATGTGCGCACACACACACTCATACATGCACATAGTCCAAAAACCTCATTAATTCCATGTCAAATTCAATAAACATTTTAAACTATGTTCAAAATAAAAATTTAGTAAAAGTTTTGGGTCATTACACTTGATTTAATACTAGTCTTGTTACGACCCGAACTTCCCTGGTAAGGAAACCACGGATTGAGTTGAGGACAAGTCACATCAGAACGCAAACAGAAGAACTTTTCATTGTATATTACAACAATTCCATCAGAATACAAGAATATACAAAGTATGAATAAATACTACACATCATAAATTATCAGAGGTTTAAATTACATTTAAATACATCGCAGTGGAAAAACAATACAAAGCACAACTGAAAACAGATACACGGATACAGAGCTTTCCGAATACCGCTTCAGCTATAATCAGGATCCTGTTAATATAAATCTGCAAAACCAAAACTACTAGTTGCCCGTGTCAAAATAAGGGCACCTAGAGTTTAGGTTAAAACAATAAACTCCAGGTCAGTCATGTGACTGGTGTGAGAACTAAAACAGTTATTTAAAACTTTACTTTAAATCAGATATATCAAGAGACCACGCCGTATAATACGGAACGGGTTTCCTCCCAAGAATACCAGTGCATATAACAAAACAGCGCAATGCTTTTTGGAAACATGAAGCTATTATAAGACCCAGGTCCCATCACACAATGCAACACAAGCCGGAGGATAGGGTTTTCCCTTATAATAGCCAAACATGCTTGGTACTTAAAAACAAATCATCTGATACTATTATAAGTGTATACTGTCAAAACAATTTCAATCATAAATATCAATCATAGACGGCATGGGTACCATATATCATGTCGCCATACTAGGCTCTATAATCAAAACAGCAAATGTCACGTATTGGAAGTTGGATTTCCATCTGTTAACCGAGGCAAAAGACAATCCTCACCGATTCGAGACTGTCTAGCCCAAGCCTCAGGACCCAGACACAGGTGGGCCCTTGGATCGTCAGGGCCAGTCCACCGATGTGGATTAAAATGCCTGAACACTGCATTTCCCGTCCTTTGGGGCGTAAATGAGCCAAATGACTCCATCGGCTCCACACAGTCACCGATATATCTGTGGCGTCTCGCAACAGAAACAACCACACAGGTGAAAATAATATAAATGTCAGGGCTGGTAGGTCACTGACACCACCCTAGCTAGAAGGAAATGCATGCCTTCCCTGATGTCCTCTCTCGTTTCTGGTTCACAACCGGGGTGTGAGGCTCGCGAATCAAAGTTACACAAAGCTATGCCACACAGGCAGTGCTTTGATCATCAACCACAAGACTTTGCTTTTCAACAGAAGCCTTGATCAACTGCCACTTAGGCATGCCACACAGGCAATTCACTCCATGCGACTGATATCCATCAATATAAAACCCCTGAACTCGTACGTCTCAGAGAAGGGTGTTAAGCAAGAGAATAAATTCTCCGCTGCCAAACAAATATATATTTAATTGAAATCAATCACACAGAATAAAATCCAATGTCAGACACAAAGTCCATTTACAAGTTTGTTCTGGGTCTGAACGAAATCGGAGGCACCTTGTATCTCGCATATCCATCGATCTCCAAGTACGTCTGGACGATCACCAACTGATTCCCTCCTCTTGGGTGTACAGCCCAATCAAGATCGTTAGTAATCACCCAAACGATGTGAAGACCTCCAGTCTTCGACCACCGTGTTCATCCTCGACGCATCGTCGTATCAGTTATTCAGAATGGGATAAACCCGGTCTTTCTGAATAACTCGCGTATATAATAAACAATTATTTACACAAACACAACATACGCCTCATTCCAATTCAGAATATTCTTTTATTCAAAAATTCTTATACTTTGGGAAGGGTTCCCATTAATTTTATCAAAGATAAATTCTTTAAATTTATTCTTTAATCTTCTTTTGAATATCAATTCAAATTAGTCGGGATTAGCGAACCATACCGAAGTAATCATTTATTTTATTTCCCAACCCCAACCTATTCATCCCATGAAGTAAAACTGGTCATACTTCATATCTAACACCACGGTGTTATTGGTAAATTCGATTACCATTTCACGTTCAAATCTAACTAAAGATTTAACTATCGTCTAGAGCAAAACTATTGATACTCCATTCTCGATTATTTCAATCTAATTAAAGATTCATTAAAACTCCACTTGGTTTTAATCTTCCCAAAAATCAATATTAATGATTGTTTAACTTGGGAAATCATATCCTGTCTTTAACTGGGTTAAATAACCAACGTCACTTAAAACACGGTTCACGATAAACCCAAAATCACATTCTACTCCAATTCCAATTAAATCCCATTTAATTGGTACAGTTCATTAAATCTAAATAAAAAGATATAAATCTTTTTCTCAACTGGGTTTAAGAACTGTGTTAATGAAGAAACCATTCACGTCAAACCCCAAATCCCATTTGATATTAAATACAAGGCTCTGAATAGAAAATATATCGGTTTATATTCAATATCAAATTCTACAACCAACAAATATCGTATTGGAAATAACGATATAAATATAGCTTTCAAATTTCCATAACAATATATGCATAATCACGAAATCCAACATCGAAATATTCCAAAGACAATTTCGATTCAAATCCATTCCAATTCAATTATTGGAAATTCTGGTTACTTTTAAAACCCTTTCAAATCCAATTTATTTATTTTCAAAAGTATTGGATTTATAATTCTAGTTCAAAACTAGTTCATTTTGATAAAAATCTATTTTTATCTTTTCAAATATGGAATTATTCATCCCAATTCTTTCCAACTCATTTCTTATGATTTTACACAAATTATTACTGTTTTTAATAATTTTATCAAGGCCCGTACAGTCGATTTCCATCAACGGCCATCGAACTGCACTTTCAGCGACCTTTTCCAAATTTGATTTGGACATAATTCCAAATCCAACCGTTAGATTTCAAATCTCTAATATTCTTAGAAAGCTCTTTTCGATACGAACCCACCAGTTCCGGTTTTAGAAGAATCTGACGGTCGGATCTCCCGTAATATCCATTCGAAGTCAATGGTTGAAATTCACGAACTGCTGCGGAGCGGCGCGTTCTATTCAGGCCATTATACATATATAATATATATTTTGTCGATTTCCTTTCGAAACGTATTTTAGAAATCGTTTTAAATTCGTTTTCAAAACGATTTCAACTTCATATTCAATTTCTAATCAAAATTGAATATTCCATATCATTAATCTATAAATGATAATATTTTCAAAACGTTATATTTTGAAATCACCTCCTTTTCTATATTCATTATAAAAATGAATAAAATCGATATAAATGTCGTTCACGTCAAAATGGCGTAAATCTAACTAACACGGCTTTAAATATTTCAATAACTTCGTTATTCTATTCAACAAATGAATATTTTCTTCAACACATGAAATTTGCTTTTATTCAACACATGAATATATATTTTATTTCAACACATGAATATATATTTTATTCAACACGTGAATTTTCATCTATTCAACACATGAATATATATTTTATTCAACACATGAATTTTCTTCTATTCAACACATGAACATATATTTTATTCAGCACATGAATTTTCTTCTATTCAACACATGAATATATATTTTATTCAACACATGAATTTTCTTCTATTCAACACATGAATATATATTTCCCAAATTGGAATGAAGCCCAATCAACTACCATATAGCGTTAATTATATGGATTTCATACACACACGTACATTACAATAATCAAACACAGGCAACTATCACCCAAAGTGCATTCTACACTGCATAAGCATCAAATATAAATATTTAACGCTTATAACAGCCTGTCAATCTATCGATCGACATACAGCTAATTATTGGGACTGGTGTATGGCCAATTTCATCCCAACACCCGTGTGGGGTTTCACATCAACAAACACAGATTTTTATTTGTGCAGTTAGGCAATGTGTAAAATTTATCATCCCAATCAATATCAGTCAAATCGGTGTACATAAACAAATCGTTCGATTTGTAAATGAATATTTATTTTATTTCAACACATGAATATATATATATATATTTAATTTCAACACATGAATATATATTTTATTTCAACACATGAATATACAAAACCATTTAAAATATATTTCCAGATAGAAATATAACTCAAGGGGCTAAAAAATGCAACAAGAATAATCTTTACTATAAACCCTAAACCCATTCCTTATAATTATCTTTAAAATATTTGTTTTTTAAGGATCTGAATATAATACTATATATATCAAAATAGAGTTATAAAAATGTCATTGACACGTTACAACAGACTCAAAACCATTTATTTTTGTAATTATACTAAAAGTTCCTAACATGTCGATGCTTATTTTAATACAATAATATGGCTTTACTTATTTAACAAACCCATTTACTTATAATTCAAAACTAAATCTTTTCTTTAATAACTATCTTAACTTACTTTTAATTCTTCTATATGTTTATAAAATAATTTCAAAATGCTTATAATTAGATCTTAAATATATATGTAAAATAGTGATGTAAAAATGTACTAAAATTTGGTTTTAAATATTACAACTTTTTTTTTGGCAATGAAATATTATAACTTTAAAATAGGCTTTAAATGTCTATGTAAAATAACGACTTAAAAATGAATTAAAAATAGGTTTTAAATATCAATTGAAAAAACTTTTTTACAAATAACTAAGAACAATTTAAAATCATATTTTTTAGGGTGCGTTTGGCTTAGGTCCCTATTAAGTTTCAAAATTAGGCTCACATCCGATCCTATATTTAATGTAAATTAGGCCCTATTTTTCGAAAAATCATCAAAAAAAATCATAATTAAATAAAAAAATAAATCTTCATCAAATTGACATGTTAAAACAATCGAAAAAAGCATCAAAAATACCAAAAAACAGCGAAACAATAGCATATTGCATCAAAAGATGTACCTATTCGTACATAGTTGCATACATTCATGTATATATTTCAGTGTTGCATCAAACTGCAGTACAAATGCATACATGTATGCAGTTAAACAACAATATATGCATCATTTCATGCATATATTTAGTTCTGGCCTGTTTTAACAGTTTTCAGACATTGTTGTATACATGTATTCACTTATACAGAATACATGCATACATTCATGAACATATTCATAAGCCTTTACCCCTTTTAAATTTGTTGCATACATATTTGCATATATGCAGAATAAATGCATATATGTATGAAACTATTTGTAAGACATGCATCTCAGTTCAACTTTATATGCATACATGTATGCAACTATTACGAATATATGCATACATGTAAGCATATATTTGTAATGACCCTGGTTTTTGGCGATCTTGGTTATCCGATATACAACACATATCGAACATCCAAGGATCGAAAATACCGGTCATTAATGAAAGAAATTAGAGGGTGACGATAGATAAGATAGAAACTTAGAATAGAAGAAGAAGAAGAACACAACATCAGAGTAACACGAACCTCACAGCGGAACGAATAACATATAATATATATAACATAACTTGAAATATACATATGTACTTGAATATATATCATTATCAAAATACAACACTTACAACACAGCGGAAATAACTATAGCTATATAATCCTGAAGCCTCCTGCTCCAAGCTCTTCCAGTATATCTGTAAATCCCGACTACTTGACTGCCCGTACAAATTTAGGCACCCAAGAGTTTAGGGAAACAAACAAATAAACTCCGGGTCAGTCATGGGACTGGTATGAGTAAAACAGTTTAAAACAGTTCAAGCAGGTAAACGATATCTCATAAGACCACCCCGTATAACGGAACGGGTTTTCCCTTATGAGAATCCAAATATCTTTATATCAAAAACCTTTTGATATTATAATAATGTCTATCAACACAATATAATAATCATCTAGCAGAAACGCTTTCATCTCACGTTCTACATACATAATATACAATCAAAACCGCAAGCACGTATTGGGTAATGGATTTTCAACTATGACAAGGTATGGAACCACCTTTCTCTAGTGTACCTCTAGAGAGGAATACACTGGGTTCAACAAGAACATCTTGCAACCCGGCCACACATGACCGACCACTCATTTCGCTTGAGTGTATCAAATGTATATCACCAACGGTTGGGATCAGCAACTGTTTCCCGAATGGGACAGCATCAACAATAGATTTTTAGAAGTAAATGAAACTCTAGATCAGGTGATTATACACCCTACTTCGGTGCGACCGACTTAGCCATGCTGCCTGCCCGATTTCTGTCATTTACCTGATGTGAGGCTAGAAGTTACGCTTTATCATCACACCAGATTCACTTTGAATGCCACATCGTCAAATCCATCAAATCACCGATTGACGTCCTCAACCATACACTATGTGTTAGCTAAAAGAAGTTTCCTTCTCTGCTTCCACTCTTGGTACGGTTGGAGAAATCAATATACGTGATCGTCTGGAAAAACTCTGTCAGACATCCGTCCATACAAGTCATCCAGGAACAGGATGAACCGAAGGCACTATTCTGTAAACAGGATAGCCCTTGCATAACTCCGTCTTCAATTTCCTTTGGCATATATGATTCGCAACGCTTATACCAATACAGAGTGGTTCTTTGGATAATAATCCAACCGGTCTCTCCATATTAACAACGTTAAAATGGTCAAAACTTCGATAGTCTGTGATTTAACTATCGAAGAAAAACAGGTGTGCAAACAACGATATTATTTCCAAATGGAAATTTATATCGATCAAACATCATTCAACATTTATCTCTTTATTTCATTAATTTACTTATCTCCTGTTTCCCTATATTCAATATTTCTTATTTTCTAAATTTGGAAAATATACGTTATTAACAATGGAAAACATTTCCATTTTTGTTTTCTTTATTAGAAAACATTTCTGGTTTCTTATTTGGAAAACATTTCCAAAGTTTCTTCATTGGACTTAGACAGATGTTTAAACAAACCATCGCGATGCCAACTCAAACCATTTCCTTTAATTACTAAATTCACTTAACCATCCTTTACCATCGAACCTTAACCATTCCTTAGTTAAATTGAAGTCAATCAAGTTGGGGTAATACTACCTCTCAGACCTTAACTGAACAACGTTTCTAACCTTGAAATAGACAAAGTTCACCCTTCTAATTCTTTAACAAACTTCCTTACGTAACTCTCTTTCAAATCTTTTCTATTCGACAATTCTTTCCTTCGATAAGGTATATTCGATAACTCCACTCAATTTATTCTATTCACTTAACTCTTTTGATTTAACTTTAACTCCATTCACTTAACTCCTATAGAATAAACTATATTCGGTAACTCTTTTAATTCTATTTGAATAAACTATATATTCGATTAACTCCTTCATTCTATTCGAATAAACTATATTCGATTAACTCCTTTTACTTTCTATTCAAATAAACTATATTCGATTAACTCCTTTTACTCTATTCGAATAAACTATATTCGATCAACTCCTTTTACTCTATTCGAAAAAACTATATTCGATTAACTCCTTTTAATCTATTCGAATAAACTATATTCGATTAACTCCTTTTACTCTATTCGAATAAACTATATTCGATTAACTCCTTTTACTCTATTCGAATAAACTATATTCGATTAACTCCTTTTACTCTATTCGAATGAACTACATTCGATTAACTCCATTTGCTTTAACTCTAATCGATTAAGTCCAACTGGTTAACTCTAACTGGTTAACTCTAATTGATTAACTCCATCTGGTTAACTCTAACTGGTTTAACTCTAACTGGTTAACACTAACTGGTTAACTCTAACTGGTTTAACTCTAACTATTTAACTCTTATTCGAATAACAAATATTCGATTACTCTATTCAACTGACTCAACTCGACTAACCCCTTTCGAATAACTAATTCGATTTACTACTTTCGAATACCATACTCGATTTAACTCCTTTCGAATAAATAATTCGATTTACTACTTTCGAATACCATATTCGATAACTCCTTTCGAATACCATATTCGATTTAACCCCTTTCGAATAACTAATTCGAATTAACTCCTTTCGAATAACTAATCTGATTTACTCCTTTATTCGCTTTATAAAGATTTCCTTTTTAACAACATTTATTCATTTTAAAGATTTACTTTTAGTAACGGTTCTCCACTTTAAAAATGATTTCCTTCTTATAACAGTTTCCTTTTTATAACGTTTTCCCTTTTTCTAAATATCTCCTATTTATAAATATTCCAATTTATAAATATTTCATATTTATAAATATTCCATTTACAAATATTTTATTTCAAATATCACTTTGAAAATATTCCCTTATCAACATTTCGGTATGTTATGGTATTCAACATATCAAATCACGATGATCAGTATCGTCCAAACACATATAATCGACAACAGATTATATATCACATCATATATCACAATATATGAAGAACAGTAAAATAAATGTTGAGGAATCCAGTTGGATTCCTCCAACCTGTTTCCCTGCATCCACAGATGATATACAATATACAATCAACATCATTTTCCGCTCCACCCCCAGTCAGTCCCATTGGGAAGTACTCGTCCCTACGGTCCCAAGGATCTTGTTTCGTGAAATTCTGATATTGTACGAGAGAGTTATGAATTTTACAACGTATAACAAATTAACAGTTATAATTAATTGATAATTAATATTAATGGACCTTATCCTATCCACGTCATCATCCCTTAAACACACGCCTCATCCCCTTCTTCTCCAATGACATCTCGTTCCAGGAAAAATTCGAATGCCATTATCGTGACTTTACCCTTCCACAATCCATCCACCAATTCACAATTCACAATTCAAACTCAAATTACTTCCATTAGCTTGCTCACCGAAATCTCTATTTATCCAACACCAAAATGCCCGGCTCGATCTCAAGAATTCCATCGCGTCTCCGGGTTTCTGAAGTCACGGCTGTGACAAATATCGACACTTTTAATTTCTATAAAATCCCAAATTATTTGTATAAGTGCTAAAACAACTCAGAAACTCGAATACGAACCTAGATTTCACGATTGATGCACCAATACCACGATTTCGCGAACCCTAGCAGCTGCGGTAAAACGTTGGGGCGACTGAGATGATGTCGAACCCCTTGAAAACCATATGAGATTGTTGTCGTCGCTGATATGAGTTCATATCTACATATAATATAATTTATCGATTCCCTTTTGATTTTTGTTTGAGTTTTGAAAGAAGGTTTTCCATGGTTTTCTCATTTGTTCGGTGATAGTTACCATTTTGCTGCGTTGACCAAGTGGAAATGAAATTAGGTTAGAAAGGAGGGTAGTGGTATTTATAGGAGATTTAAATAATTTTTATATTGATTATTCTATTCATTTATAAGCAATCGTTGTAAGTGTTTATCGTTTTAAAAATCTGTATAGTCACATAGGATACCCAAAATTCACGAAACTAGACATACGACTAGAGTTAGACATTACGGTCTCAACGAAACTGGTTTCGTCGAATTCCGACTTCGTATGCTCACACAGTGTATTTTTAACCGTCAAAATATCGATTGTTTTTCACTCTAAAAATCCATACGGCCACACAGTGACTCTAAAAATCATGAAACTTGGAATCTAACAACTATTTGACATTGCGGATCCAACAAAATTAGTTTTGTCGAATTCCGACTTCGTTTGCAAAAGTGGCTATTTTTAAAGCTCTGGATGATCCATTTAAATATATAAATATAATTAAATTAAATATTTATAAACTTGATATTTCAAATCCGGGTCAACCCGATATTCGATTTATATTGAAATTTCTTTTTAAAATATAAATAATTCCTTTATAAATTATAAAGGAATTCCATAGCGACTTTTCTAAAATTTGATTTGGACATAAATCAAAATCTACCCGACGAAATCCCGATTTTTCTCTTCCACTAGAAAGATATACTCCACCAGCTCCACACGTTTCTTGTTTCACAGAAATCCGGCTTAAAACGAATCCTGTACCTTCAGCTGAAGTTCAAATTGCCAAATTACGAATTGCAACGCCATTTCAAGCTCGATTTTAATTACATTATAATTCTATGTTCAAACTGTCGTTTATATAATATATTCGTTATTCAAATTCAATTCCAAGCTGAATTAAATATCATAGATGATCCGGTTAACACCATATCGTCATTTCAGCCAATTCTGATTATTTCAGAATTAAATATATTATTTAATTTATTATTTTAATTAAATATTTACCATTATTTTTAATTCCACGACCATTAAATCCTTTTAATCACCTTTTAAAAAATTAAATAAATTAATTATAATACCTCCGCCAATGCGGGTCATTACAATCTTTCCCACTTAAAATAATTTCGTCCTCGAAATTGCTAAGAGGTAGAGGACGACACTATCGACTGGTTAGAACATATTTGTTCACTTCTTAACTTCAGTTTCAACTGAACCAATTTAATTTCAATTAAATATTAACTAATTCTTATCAACGAAAATTTTCAAAGATCTTGAAAATTTTCTAACGCCTTAACTTTTTGAAAAATTTCGCCAGCACCTCCATTGTACTGGTCAATCGGTCAAACTCCAACTCGCCTCTCTGGGCCATCTCCAACCCAAAACAAAACCAAACAGCCAAGCGTCTTGCCAATTCGGCTCATAAATCTTATACTTATATCGAATATAAACTTGTACCTTTTTGTCGGCATATCATTTTATCCTTTCTGTAACAACCCGGAAATGCGAGCCAGTTTAAAATTTTTATTTTGGCAATTTTAGCGAATTTTGCATATTTAAAATGATTTATTTTAAATAATAACGACGAAATTTTTTTTTGAATAGAATTAGAACGTATATATTTATATACGTCGTCGTTAGAATATAAATATTTATTTATAATTATAAAAGGAATTGGAAATGGCGCGGTAGTTCGATAATTCGATTTCAAACTTCAAATGAATGTACCGGGTGCAAAATAAACCGAATTTTAGCGAAACCAAAAATAATAGAATCTAATTGAGAATATCTTTCCAACAAATCCGAAAAATTGAAATTTCATAGCGGGAATCAAAAGATATGCCCAGTTGAAAATTCAGAATAGTCGCTATGGAATTCTGGCCTTTAAAAATGGGAATTTTGCAAACGACCTCGGATTTCGACGAAACCACTTTTCATGGATCCGCGATTTCAAATTATTACTAGATTCCAAATTTCATATTTTTTTCGAATCAATATGTGAGCGTGGCAAAGGAAAATACGTTTGACCAGTTTTAGTTGATTTTAATCGACTGGGAAATGGCCATTTTTCAAACGGTCTCAGAATTCAACGAAATTAGTTTTGTTAGGACCGTATCGTCAATACGAAGCTAGAAAATTTTTTTCTGGAATTTTTCCAGCTTGTGTGTGGCCCCAGTAAATTGAAATGCGCGTTCAAATTCAATATATAGAGTTAAATGTTGATTTTGACGAAAACTGATCGGAACGATCGAATCAGCCTATGTGGCATATCCCATTGTGTTCGGAATGGGGGTAAAACGCTAGGGACGACAGGCGGTGGGTCGCGTTTCGAGTTCGAAATAGAAAGTTGCTTTAATGAATAAATTAAATAAAATATAAATAATATAAAAAAAACCCAACCCCCCTTTCTCTCCTATATGCAGTCAACACCCCCCATTTTCAAAATTAAAAATCGAAAAAAAAATATAAAAGAAAAAGGGCGGAGCCCCGCCCATCGACTTCCGCCACCGCCCTCCTTAGCGCGACGCCCCGCCCCACCGCCGACGATCCATCCCCACCGCTCCCTCCTCCTCCCTACCCTCCCCTCCTCCATACAGAGTAGTGCACTTTGGATGATTGTTGATTATTTATCGTTGCTATTTATATACATGTGTTGTATGGAATCCATATAGTTAACGCTATATGGTAATTGATTGGGCCTCATTCCAATTTAGAAAATAAAGAATATTATAAAATAAAGGTTCATGTGTTGACAGTACTCATTTGTTGAGATTAGTCATGTGTTGAACGAAATATTTTAATAATAAAATTTACATCTTTATCATATATAAAATTAGAAACTAACTGGAAAATAAATAAGATGAGTGGTCTCCTGGATATTGATCGGCCTTCGGGGTTAATATTTAGGGAATCGTTCTCTTACTAATTTACGGTCGGAGTCTGATTTGAAATCAAACGATAGATACAATAATTTTTATAAAATATATTAAATAATAAAATTAGTCGCGTGTTGACAGTACTCATCCGTTGAGATTAGTCATGTATTGAAAGAAAAATAGATTCATTGTTGAATAGAATAACGATGTTATTGAAAAATATAAAGCCGTGTTGATTAGAGATGCGCTATTTTGACGCGAACGATATTTATATCGATTAAATTCGTTTTTATAATGGATTGAATATAAAAGAAATTTGAATTGAAATGAATAGAAAACGAATTTGAATTGAATTGAATAGAAAACGAATTGGAATTGAATTGAATAGGAAACGAATTCGAATTGAATTGAATAGAAAACGAATTTGAATTGAATTAAATTCAATTGAAAACGAAGTGAAATAGAATTGAAATCGATTTGAATTGAAATCAAATAGAAATGAATGTAAAAAGAATTTATAAGGGAAAATTCAATTTTGATTTGAATTTGAAATGAAGGTTGAAATTGTTTTTGAAACAAATTTGAAACGGTTTATAAAATTCGTTTTAAAAGGAAATCGACGAAATATATATAATATATATATATATATATATTATATATATAATGGCCAGAATAGAACGCGCCGCGCCGCGGCAGTTCGTGAATTTCGACCATTGACTTCGAACGGACATTACGGGAGATCCGACCGTCGAATTCTCCTAAAACCGGAACCGTTGGGTTCGTACCGAAAAGGGCTTTCTAAAGAATATTAGAAATTTGAAAACTAACGGTTGGATTTGGAGATATGTCCAAATCAATTTCAGAAAAGGTTGTTGTAAGTGCAGTTCGATGGCCGTTGTTAAAAATCGACTGTACGGGCCTTGATAAAATTATCAAAAATATCAATAATTTGTGTAAAATCATAAGAAATGATTTTGGAAAAATTGGGATGAAAAACTCCATATTTGAAAAGATAAAAATAGATTTTTATCGAAATGAACTAGTTTTGAACTAAAATTAAAACCGATTTATTTTTAAATAAATAAATTGGATTTGAAATGGGTTTTAAATAGAATTGATTTGTGGGTTTATCGTGAACGGTGTTTTAAATAACACTTGTTCTTTAACCCGATAATAAATAAAATGTGATTTGGGTTTATCGTGAACTGTGTTTTAAATGACATTAGTTCTTTAACCCAGTAAAGGGAGTTTTAATGAATCTGCAATTAGATTGAAATGTGAATTGATAATTTAAATTATCAAATTTGGAAAGTGAGCGAGAATGGAGTATCACCAGTTTTGCTCCAAAGCGATAGTTAAATCTTTAATTAGATTTGAACGTGAAATGGTAATTAATTTTACCGATAACACCGTGGTGTTAGATATGGAGTATTACTAGTTTTGCTTCATGGGATGAATAGATTGGGATGGGAAAATAAAATAATTACTTCGGTGTGGTTCGCTAATCCCGACTAGTTTGGAAAACCATAATTCAGTTTGAAATGATATCCAAAGGAAGATTAAAGAATAAATTTTAAAGAATTTATCTTTGATAAAATTAATGGGAATCTTTCCCTAAGAATGTGAAATTTAGAAATTAACTGTAGGTTTGCTAAGAAGGATGGTTTCTTGGGTATTGATCTGATGTTGGTTTCGGCCTTCGGGGTTAATATTTAGGAACTTGTTCTCTTGCTAGTTTACGGTTAGTGACTGACGAATTGGAATGAGGCGTATGTTGTGTTTGTGTAACATTTGTTTATTATATACGCGGGTTGTTCGGAAAGGCCGGGTTTATACCCATTCTGAATAACCGATTCGACGATAAGTCGAAGATGAAGACGGTTGTTGAAGATCGGAAGTCTTCACATCGTTTGGGTGATTATTGTTGATCTTGATTGGGCTGTACACCCAAGATGAGGGAATCAGTTGGTGATCGTCCAGACGTACTTGGAGATCGATGGATATGCGAGGAAAGTGCCTCCGGTTTCGTTCAGACCCAGAACGAACTTGTAAATGGACTGTGTGTCTGACATTGGATTTTATTCTATGTTGATTGATCTCTATTAAATATACATCTGTTTGGCGGTGGAGAATTTATTCTTTTGCTTAATGCCCTTCTCTGAGACGTACGAGCTTAGAGGTTGTATATCGATGGACATCAGTCGCATGGCATGAATTGCCTATGTGGTACGCCTAAGTGGCAATTGATCAAGGCTTCTGTTGAAAAGCAAAGTCTTGTGGTTGATGATCAATGCACGGCCTGTGTGGCGCAACTTTGTGCATAACGTGAATTCGCGAGCTTCACACCTCGGTATGAGTCAAAAACGGGATGAGGACCCAAGGAGTGCACGACGTTTCTTTCTAGCTATGGTGGTGTCAGTGACCTACCAGCCTTGACATTTATATCTACTTTACACCTATGTGGTTGTTGGAATGCGAGGCGCCTCAGATATAGGTCTGTAAGGACCGGGAAACGAGTGTACAGGAATAATTAATCCACAAACGTAAAGGAGGACCGGTCTTGGAGGATCCCAGGGGTTACCCAGAGTGTGTAGTCCTGAGGCATTTGCTAGAGTGTCTTGAATCGGAGAGGAGCTTGCCCCTTGCCTCGACTCATGACGGAAATCCAATTTCCAATACATGATGTTTCGGTTTTATTTGTAGAGCCTAGTATGGCGACATAGTAGCATGGTGTAACGACCCGGAAAATCCGAACCAATTTAAAATTTTTATTTTAAATTATTTGGTGGAAAATGTGGCAGAAATTTAAAATTTTCATTTTTAAATAATATTAAAGCCAGTGAAAATAGTCAATTTTCAAACGATCTCTGTTTTCGACGAAACCACTTTTGTCGGAACCGGAATGTTGAATTATTGCTAGGTTTCAATTTTTAGAATTTTTCGAATTAATATGTGAGCGTGGCGAAGGAAAATGTGTTTGGTCGATTATAGTCAAATTTAATCGACTGAAAAATAGCCATTTTTCAAACAGTCTTAGAATTTGACGAAATTAGTTTTGTTAGGACCGTATCGTCATAACATAGACAAATATATTTTTTCTGGATTTTTCTGAGTCCGTTTGTGGCCTCGGTGAATTTATTTATGCAGACGAATCAAATTAATAAAGGAATTAAATATTAAATTAAATAATATAGGCCACAGACAGACGTTTGGGCTGACGGGACCTGTCCCATTGGATCCAGAATATGGGCTATTGGCTAGGAGCACCTTCTGCTGGACTGAAATTGAGCCGCTTGGTAAGATATGGATTTAATTGTAAAAATACATTAAATAATATTATAAATATTGGATTTTAAAACCCTAAGTTCACTATTCATCGTCTCTTCGAAGCCGCCACCCCCCTCAATTCATGGCCGACGTCGCTCAGAACTTCCCCCATTAAAAACTCCTCATCCACCAACTTCCAGGCCACAATCCCCATATCATATCGAAGCCCTTTCCTCCACCTTCACATCCGTACGGTCATCACCCCCATAGTCGCCTGTAGCGACCGCTCCGAGGCCCCAAAGTTCGCCGCGTTTCACCGCCGTGGGCCCCCCAAAGCTCGACCGAGCTGCGCCAAATCACCCCCCCCTCGTGCGCCCCACTTCCCTCTCCAGCGTGCCACCGACCGATCAACACCTCGACCCCTGTACGGCCAGCGAACCCGAACCCTAGTATTGAACGGCACGTGAAAGCAACGACCGATACTTCAATTTGCAGAAGAAAGGGTATTTTCTTAACTAATTTATTAATTAATTAATTTAAATTGTTTTAAAACTTCATTTAACCATAACTGATTCATTTCAACTCAGAATTTGACGATTTCGGAAGCGTTGGAATCGTAATAGCGAATAGAACGTATTGAGACTGAAACAGGACCATTCTGAACAGTTTGAATTTTGGCCAAAATCTTCAACGACTGTGAGATTTCTAGATTTTAATAATTAAATAATTTAATTTTATTTGTTAAGTGAAACATTGTATGTTATTTTTGATCTATGATTGGTGATTGTTGTATGGTTGTTTATATTCGTTGTGATATCATGATATAGTATGTCAGTTTAGATCTATGAAATTCTGATGTAATCTCAATAAAGTTCTCATCTTTATTGTTTTATTTTTATTCTATTTTTATTTTTATTTTTATTCCTTTATAGAGATGAAAAATTGAATCTTTGTTGCTTTACAAACAAAAATGAAATTTTGAATCTTTATTTTGTTTTTACAAAGAAAAAATGAAAAATTGAATCTTTGTTTGTTTTACAACCAACATGGAAAGTTAAATCTTTTTTTGGTTCAACACATAAAATGAAAAGTTGAGTTTTTGTTTTGATTAACAAAATAAATGAAAGGTAAATTTTATTTTGATTTGTAAAATAGTAGCATAAGGAAAATTTCTATTTTTATTTGCAAAATAAAACAAAGGTTTGATCTTTATTTTTTGATTTGCAAAATAAAACAAAAAGTTAAATTTCTATTTTTGATTTGCAAAATAAAACAAAAATTTAATCTTTATTTTTTATTTGCAATAATAACAAAGGTGGAATCTTTATTTTGACTTACATAAATGAACAAAGATTGAATCTTTATTTTGTTTATGATATCTAAAATAAAGAAAGTTTAAATCTTTTTAAATTTTAATTAAAGAATAAATAAAGATTAGATATTTTATTTTGATTTACAATATAAAATAAAGATTAGATGTTTTATTTGATTTACAAATAAAACAAAGATGAGACCTTTTGTTGTGATTCATCGATTTTATACACCAAATCATATATTGTGTCGTATGTGTAGACATTGAAATGACGATGTTGGGTAAATAGAAATGGTTAGACAAAAACCATTATTTTTTGTTATCATATTTGACACCAAATTGAGTTGAGTCCTTATAGGAAAAATGTGCATTAAGAAGACGATTAGGGAAAATTTACATTTTTCTATTGTAATAAAGTGTAATAGGAAATTTACATTTTTCTATTGTAATAAAGAGAGATAGAAAATTTACATTTTACTATGTTAAAATATAAGATTTACATTTTCCTGTGTGAAGATGAAAGATTTACATTTTTTCTATGTAATAATGAAAGGTTCACATTTTTCAATGTAAAGGAATTTACATTTTTCTTTGTAAAAGGAAAGAGATAAAATATTTATATTTTATAAAAACATACAAAGTACATCTTTATGTTTTAAAAATGAATTACATTAAAAAGTATATTTTTGGTGTATTTAAAAATGAAATAGAATAAAAATTTCATTTTTATGTCTTTAAAATGAAATAGAATAAAAAGTTCATATTTATGTCTTTAAAACAAATAGGATAAAAGAACATTTTATATAATTAAATAAAGAGTACAATGTTCAAAACAACATTTTTGTTGCATTAGAATTGGCGAACAAAAATGTCATTTTTATTTGATATAAAAATATACAATGTTCAAAACACCATTTTTGTCGCATTAGAATTGGCAAACAAAAATGTCATTTTTATTTGATATAAAAATATACAATGTTCAAAACATCATTTTTGTTGCATTAGAATTGGCGAACAAAAATGTTATCTTTATTTGATATAAAAATATACAATGTTCAAAACATCATTTTTGTTGCATTAGAATTGGCGAACAAAAATGTTATCTTTATTTGACATAAAAATATACCATGTTCAAAACATCATTTTTGTCGTATTAGAATTGGCGAACAAAAATGTTATCTTTATTTGATATAAAAATATACAATGTTCAAAACATCATTTTTGTCGAATTAGAATTGGCGAACAAAAATGTTATCTTTATTTGATATAAAAATATACAATGTTCAAAACATCATTTTTGTTGCATTGGAATTGGCAAAAAAAATGTCATTTTTATTTGATATAAAATATACAATGTTGAAAACATCATTTTTGTCGCACTAGAATTGGGGAACAAAAATGTCATTTTTATTGAATATACAATATACAATGTTAAAAACATGTAGAATTAGCGAACGAAAATGTCATTTTTATTGAAAATAAAAATACATAATGTAGAAAACATCATTTTTGTCATACTAGAATTGGCGGACAAAGATATTATTTTCATAGAATAAAAGGAATGGATTTTAATAAGGAAAATCGCCAAATGGTTTATATATATAAATATAAATATAAATATAAATTTTAACAAACGAGAGCGGCAGTTCGCGTATCGACAATCGTAACTTCAAACGATTATGTAGAAAGATCCGACCGTTGGATTTTCCTAAAACTGGAACCGTTAGGACCGCTTTGGGAAGAGCTTTCCAATGATATAAATTTCACCAAAATCCGACGGTTAGATTTTAAGATATTTGTAAATCAAATTTTGGTAAAAGCAGCGCCTGGGTCGCCCATTGACCCGAATCGTCGTTTATTTATTTCGAGCTATTTTTAATAAATAAAAATAGCGATAAATAGTTATAAATATATATGAAATGTTTTAAATTATAATTATGCGACAATTATTTGAAAAGGCCGAGTTTAACTCATTTCAAATAATTGCACGGCGATAAAATCAAAGATGTAAGAATGACTTGCTCCCAGGACAGGGTTGAAGCAGTAATTGTCCGGACGTGTGTGTTGGTCGTGCGGATAAGCGAGCGCCTTTTTGGTGTCTCCGGTTTCGTTCAGACCTAGAACGGACTTGTAAAAGGATGTGTCTGACGTTGAAATTCACATCATGTAATTAAATCGATTTCTATTAATATATGTCTGTTTGGTGGTAGAGAATTTATTCTCTACTTAACACCCTGATACGTAGTAATAGTCATCGATCGCATGGCGTTGAATTGTCGATGTGGCACGCCAAGATGCAATGATCAAGGCTTTGTTGAAAAGCAGGCCTTGTGGCTGATGATCAAAGCATAGCCTGTTTAGGCATAGCTTTGTGTATATCGTGACTTCGCGAGCCTCACACCCCGGTATGAGTCAAAAAGGGGATTAGGACTGCAGGGAGTGCACACGTTTCTTTCTAGCTAGTGGTGTTTGGGCTTTAACACGGCCCGGCATTTTACTTATGTGGATTTTGGATTGAGGTACCTCGGGTTTTTGTAGGCCGGAAGTGGTCATACTGTAGGTTCATAGGAACCGGGAAACGTGTGTTCAAGCATAATTAATCCACTACCGTTAGGTGGGGACAGGCCCTGAAGATCCAAGGGTTCACTGCGGGGGATTCTGAGGCATTTGTTAGAGTGTCTCGAATCAGAAGAGGACAATCCCTATCCTCGATTTCATGACAGAAAACCAATTCCCAATACGACAACATTTCGGTTTTGATTGTAAACTTATATACGTCGACATAGTAGGAAGGGGTACTATGCCGTCTAGGATTGATATATTTATATTGAAGTATTTTACTAGCTTAAACACAAATGGCAATATTAAAATATTACTTTTCACGTATTAAGCATGTTTGATCATCATAAGGAAAAACTCTATCCTCCTGTGTGCGTTGCATTGTGTGATAGGACTTGAGTCTTATGATGATTTCATTTTTTCAAAAGTCATTTCGCTGTTTTATATAAACTTTATAAAATTATGCACTGGCAATCCAATGGAGTAAACCCGTTCCGCGTTAACGGCGTGGTCCTATGATTCGCCATATTGATAGTTAATTTAGTTAAGAATTCTCACACCAGTCCCATGACTGACTCATAGTTTATTTCACTTTTGCAAACTCGGGTGCCCTCTTTCCACACGGGCAGCCAATTGACAGGTTCAGGTGATACATTCTGATTGGAGCTTGCTTGGACGGACGAAGAAGAAGACTTTTTCTCTAGTTTTTACTTCGGCTTTGAGACATTTTTCCTTCTGTAGCTTAGATGTACGTGACGGAGTTTGAGATTGTTTCTTTCCCATTTGAAAACTTATTTCCCTTTTTGTTGAGACTCTTTATTTGGCTAAGTTGTATCTTATACTGCGTACTCTGATGTATTGGATATTATGATACTGATGACATTTATTTCCGCTGCATTGGTTTATGTGTTATGATAATTATCTGAGATCTGTTTTTGTTGATAATATGTTGTATTCCAATATGATTATCCTTACTTTCGGTCTATGGAAGTTTGGGGTCATCACACATGTGATACTATGCCGTCTATGATTGATATTTATGATTGAAGTTGTTTTGACACTTCATACTATATAGTATCAAAATGATTTGTTTTAAACATACCAAGCATGTTTGGCTATTATAAGGGAAAACCCTATCCTCCGGCTTGCGTTGCATTGTGTGATGGGACCTGGGTCTTATAATAGCTTCATTTTTCGAAAAAGCATTGCGTTGTTTATTCTATGCACTGGTATTCTTAGGAGGAAACCCGTTCCGTGTTATTCGGCGTGGTCCGTTGAATTACTCTCTTTTAAAGTAAAGTTTTAAATAACTGTTTTAGTTCTCACACCAGTCACATGACTGACCTGGAGTTTATTGTTTTAACCTAAACTCTGGGTGCCCCTATTTTCGACACGGGCAGCTAGTAGTTTTGGTTTTGCAGATTTATATTCAACGGATCCTGATTTACAGCTGGAACGATGCTCGGAAAGCTCTGTATCCGTGTATTACTTTCAGTTGTGTTTTATATTGTTTTTCCGCTGCTATGTGATTTATTGTAATCTCTGATATTTATCGAATGTATATTCATTTATACTCTGTATATTCTTGTATTCTGATGGAATTGTTGTAATAGCAATGAAATGTTCTTCTGTTTGCGTTCCAATTTGTCCTGTTCTCAAAACGATCAGGGGTTTCGAACGGTCTTTGTCGGTTTAACGATCGATTCGGATCGAGCTAAATTCTTTGCCGTTACATTTGGTATCAGAGCTTTGGTTTACAGAGCTCGAGAACAAGACACATTAGAACCATACGAAAGAATTCATCAGATATTAGATTAGTAATATCCAATTAGAATGACTCGTTAGAGATAGGATCAGTAGTATCCTAGAACGAGTGTGAAGAGTATATTTTTCAATTGAAAACAATTTTGTTTTGAAAGTTAAATTCAAGTATACGTATTTAAATATTTATTTATATTGAATTTGGACAATCCAATATATAAAGTTTTTGAATATACGCATCATGAACGTATATTCGAAGTTTTAATATACTGGATAGATATTGAATCATATTCTAGACACCCGGAGATGATTCTGATGATTGATATATCATCATCAGAATTTGTGTTCGTGTTTCGAAAGCGTGATATCTATATATTTCCATTGACTGGTGTGAGAACCAAAACTATACAGATTTATTGTTGTGATTTGGCATCAAAAACATGATTTTCTGTATGTATATCAAATTATGAATTTGAAACGATAATTCACTAATTGATTGCTGGTTGTGTTGTTTGTTTATTTGTTTGATAATTTTAAACCATTTAGCCTAATTGAACCGAATATTGAATTGTACTGAAATTTGGTCGCATTTGCTTGCATATACGTGTACATACATTGAACAGGTCATAGCAAGGAGGCTAGAGCAGAGAATAAAATTTGTTTGCCCGATAAATAGGTACATGTTTACCATAATTTACTGTTTTGTTTGGGTGATGATGATTTTATGAGCCGATTGGCTAGCCGCTCGGCTTTTTCTTTTTCTTTTTGAGATCAGAAGGACTGTATGGCAATTTCGGGATTTTCCCGGTGCTCCCGGTGCAGGGGAGGTTATGGCGAAATTTTTCGGAAATTTAGGGTATTAGCCAAATTTTTGAAAAAATTGAAAAGTTCTTAGAAACTGAAAAGTTGAAGAACTTAAAACGTAATGAAAATAATGAAAGTTGAGTCGATTAGTTAAACAACTTTCGGCTTCGTTCCTTTTCGACGACGAAAAGTTTTAAGTGGGGGAGATTGTAACAACCCGGAAATGCGAGCCAGTTTAAAATTTTTATTTTGGCAATTTTAGCGAATTTTGCATATTTAAAATGATTTATTTTAAATAATAACGACGAAAAATTTATTTTGAATAGAATTAGAACGTATGTATTTATATACGTCGTCGTTAGAATATAAATATTTATTTATAATTATAAAAGGAACTGGAAATGGCGCGGTAGTTCGATAATTCGATTTCAAACTTCAAATGAATGTACCGGGTGCAAAATAAACCGGATTTTAGCGAAACCAAAAATAATAGAATCTAATTGAGAATATCTTTCCAACGAATCCGAAAAATTGAAATTTCATAGCGGGAATCAAAAGATATGCCCAGTTGAAAATTCATAATAGCCGCTATGGAATTCTGGCCCTTAAAAATGGGAATTTTGCAAATGACCTCGGATTTCGACGAAACCACTTTTGTTGGATCCGCGATGTCAAATTATTGCTAGATTCCAAATTTCATAATTTTTCGAACCAATATGTGAGAGTGGCAAAGGAAAATGCATTTGACCAGTTTTAGTTGATTTTAATCGACTGGAAAATGGCCATTTTTCAAACGGTCTCAGAATTCGACGAAATTAGTTTTGTTAGGACCGTATCGTCAATACGAAGCTAGAAAATATTTTTCTGGAATTTTTCTAGTTTGTATGTGGCCCCAGTAAATTGAAATGCGTGTTCAAATTCAATATATATAGTTATATGTTGATTTTGACGAAAACTGATCGGAACGATCGAATCAGCCTACGTGGCATATCCCATTGTGTTCCGAATGGGGGTAAAACGCTTGGGACGACAGGCGGTGGGTCTCGTTTCGAGTTCGAAATAGAAAGTTGCTTTAATGAATAAATTAAATAAAATATAAATAATATAAAAAAAACCCAACCCACCTTTCTCTCCTATATGCAGTCAACACCCCCCATTTTCAAAATTAAAAATCGAAAAAAAAAATATAAAAGAAAAAGGGCGGAGCCCCGCCCATCGACTTCCGCCGCCCATCGACTTCCGCCGCCCTCCTCAGCGCGACGCCCCGCCCCACCGCCGACGATCCATCCCCACCGCTCCCTGCTCCTCCCTACCCTCCCCTCCTCTAGCTGTTTGAACGCCTCCCCCATCTCCTCCAGTTCGAGCGCGACTCCCCACGAAACCCCCAACCACCGACTACCCCCTTCCCCTCAGCGCCTTCCTCTTCTTCTTGTTTCCCCCTCTTCCTATCTATCCCCCTCTGCTTCGACTGGACCCGTGACCCCAAGACCAGAACGGAAGCCGCCACCAATGCAGTGCCTCCCCTGACCTCGACTGACTCCGGCAAGCAACAGTGAGCATTCCCCTTTTCTTTGAAAAATCTATACGGTAAGTTTTTACTTATTTTATTTAATGTAATTGATTTTATAAAATAAAAATTCGTTTTTTTTAGAATATCAATATAAAAAGGAAAGAATTGATTTAAATTGTAAAAGGAGAGATTTTTATTTTAGGGAAATATACGATTTTTAATACTATAAAGCTACGGTTTTCAGAAGGTTAAAAATATAATCTTTATATTATAGGAAGGTTAAAATTATGGTTTTTATTAGGTGTATAGAATAAAAATACGATTTTTATATTATATAACTAGTAAAAATTTGATCTTTATATGTAGTGAATCAAAAATATGATTTTTACTTGTGTAGAGTATTAAAAATATGATTTTTATATACATAGCAACAATATAAAAATGTGATTTTTATATATGTTGTGAATACGAGCAGCGAAATTGACAAAAGGTGAGAAGAGCGATGACTCCTACATAAGAAGAGTCGAGGCATTTGGATTAGCTAATCGGTGAGAACTTCTCGCTTTAAATTTCCTTTTCTAGTTAAAAATATATGCTAGGATGCAGACGGTGCTTAGTAGCACCCCGACACCCGTCATCCACAGACCATGGATGACTTATTTGTTTGGCTGCTATGTTGTGAAATTTGATTGTGTGATGTAGAATGAAATAAAATATTTATATAGTTGGGAATATTTTATTGTTAAAAATAGAATTTTTAACGTGTATATAAAATAAATATTTATAAACAAATCAGAGATTTGTTTATATACACTGATTTGATTGATATTGATTGGGACGATAAATTTTACACATCGCCCAACTGCACAAATAAAATCTATGTTTGATTGTTTGAAACCCCACGCGGGTATTGGGATGATATATGACATACACTAGTCCCAATAATTAGTTGTATGTCGATCGATTGATTGACAGGCTGTTATAAGTGTTAGATATCTATATTTGATGCTTATACAGAGTAGTGCACTTTGGATGATTGTTGATTATTTATCGTTGCTATTTATATACATGTGTTGTACGGAATCCATATAGTTAATGCGATATGGTAATTGATTAGGCCTCGTTCCAATTTAGAAAATAAAGAATATTATAAAATAAAGGTTCATGTATTGACAGTACTCATTTATTGAGATTAGTCATGTGTTGAACGAAATATTTTAACAATAAAATTTACATCTTTATCATTTATAAAATTAGAAACTAACTGGAAAATAGATAAGATGAGTGGTCTCCTGGATATTGATCTGATGTTGGTTTCGGCCTTCGGGGTTAATATTAAATAATAAAAATATATTAAATCAAACGATAGATACCATAATTTTTATAAAATATATTAAATAATAAAAATAGCTGCGTGTTGACAGTACTCATCCGTTGAGATTAGTCATGTATTGAAAGAAAAATAAATTCATTTGTTGAATAGAATAACGATGTTATTGAAAAATATAAAGCCGTGTTGATTAGAGATGCACTATTTTGACGCGAACGATATTTATGTCGATTATATTCGTTTTTATAATGGATTGAATATAAAAGAATTTTGAATTGAATTGAATAGAAAACGAATTTGAATTGAATTGAATAGAAAACAAATTTGAATTGAACTGAATAGGAAACTAATTCGAATTGAACTAAATAGAAAACGAATTTGAATTGAATTAAATTCAATTGAAAACGAACTAAAATAGAATTGAAATCGATTTGAATTGAAATCAAATATAAATGAATATAAAAAGAATTTATAAGGGAAAATTCAATTTTGATTTGAATTTGAAATGAAGGTTGAAATTGTTTTTGAAACAAATTTGAAATGATTTATAAAATTCGTTTTAAAAGGAAATCGACGAAATATATATAATATATATATATATTATATATAATGGCCAGAATAGAACGCGCCGCACCGCGGCATTTCATGAATTTCGACCATTGACTTCGAACGGACATTACGGGAGATCCGACCGTCGGATTCTCCTAAAACTGGAACCGTTGGGTTCGTACCGAAAAGAGCTTTCTAAAGAATATTAGAAATTTGAAAACTAACGGTTGGATTTGGAAATATGTCCAAATTAATTTCAGAAAAGGTTGTTGTAAGTGCAGTTCGATGGCCGTTGTTGGAAATCGACTGTACGGGCCTTGATAAAATTATCAAAAATATCAATAATTTGTGTAAAATCATAAGAAATGATTTGGGAAAAATTGGGATGAAAAACTCCATATTTGAAAAGATAAAAATAGATTTTTATCGAAATGAACTAGTTTTGAACTAAAATTAAAACCCATTTATTTTTAAATAAATAAATTGGATTTGAAATGTGTTTTAAATAGAATTGATTTGTGGGTTTATCGTGAACGGTGTTTTGAATAACACTTGTTCTTTAACCCAATAATAAATAGAATGTGATTTGGGTTTATCGTGAACTGTGTTTTAAATGACATTAGTTCTTTAACCCAGTAAAGGGAGTTTTAATGAATCTGCAATTAGATTGAAATGTGAATTGATAATTTAAATTATCAAATTTGGAAAGTGAGCGAGAATGGAGTATCACTAGTTTTGCTCCAAAGCGATAGTTAAATTTTTAATTAGATTTGAACGTGAAATGGTAATTAATTTTACCGATAACACCGTGGTGTTCGATATGGAATATTACCAGTTTTGCTTCATGGGATGAATAGATTGGGATGGGGAAATAAAATAAAATAATTACTTCGGTGTGGTTCGCTAATCCCGACTAGTTTGGAAAACCATAATTCGGTTTGAAATGATATCCAAAGGAAGATTAAAGAATAAATTTTAAAGAATTTATCTTTGATAAAATTAATGGGAACCTTTCCCTAAGAATGTGAAATTTAGAAACTAACTGTAGGTTAGCTAAGAAGGATGGTTTCTTGGGTATTGATCTGATGTTGGTTTCGGCCTTCGGGGTTAATATTTGGGAAATTGTTCTCTTGCTAGTTTACGGTTAGTGACTGACGAATTGGAATGAGGCGTATGTTGTGTTTATGTTATATTTGTTTATTATATACGCGGGTTGTTCGGAAAGGCCGGGTTTATACCCATTCTGAATAACCGATTCGACGATAAGTCAAAGATGAAGATGGTGGTTGAAGACCGGAAGTCTTCACATCGTTTGTGTGATTATTGATGATCTTGATTGGGCTGTACACCCAAGATGAGAGAATCAGTTGGTGATCGTCCAGACGTACTTGGAGATCGATGAATACGTGAGGAAAGTGCCTCCGGTTTCGTTCAGACCTAGAACGAACTTGTAAATGGACAGTGTGTCTGACATTGGATTTTATTCTATGTTGATTGATCTCTATTAAATATACATCTGTTTGGCATCGGAGAATTTATTCTTTTGCTTAACGCCCTTCTCTGAGACGTACGAGCTCAGAGGTTGTATATCGATGGACATCAGTCGCATGGCATGAATTGCCTATGTGGCACGCCTAAGTGGCAATTGATCAAGGCTTCTGTTGAAAAGCAAAGTCTTGTGGTTGATGATCAAAGCATGGCCTGTGTGGCGCAGCTTTGTGTATAACGTGAATTCGTGAGCCTCACACCTCGGTATGAGTCAAAAACGGGATGAGGACCCAAGGAGTGCACGACGTTTCTTTCTACCTATGGTGGTGTCAGTGACCTACCAGCCCTGACATTTATATCTACTTTACACCTATGTGGTTGTTGGAATGCGAGGCGCCTCGGATATAGGTCTGTAAGGACCGGGAAACGTGTGTACAGGAATAATTAATCCTCAAACGTAAGGGAGGAGCGCTCTTGGTGGATCCCAGGGGTTACCCAGAGTGTGTAGTCCTGAGGCATTTGCTAGAGTGTCTCGAATCGGAGAGGAGCTTGCCCCTTGCCTCGACTCATGACAGAAATCCAATTTCCAATACGTGATGTTTCGGTTTTATTTGTAGAGCCTAGTATGGCGACATAGTAGCATGGGATATTATGTCGTCTATGATTGATATTTATGATTGAAGTTGTTTTGACACTTCATACTATAATAGTATCAAAATGATTTGTTTTAAACGTACCAAGCATGTTTGGCTATTATAAGGGAAAACCCTATCCTACGGCTTGCGTTGCATTGTGTGATGGGACCTGGGTCTTATAATAGCTTCATTTTTCGAAAAAGCATTGCGTTGTTTACTCTATGCACTGGTATTCTTGGGAGGAAACCCGTTCCGTGTTATACGGCGTGGTCCCTTGAATTACTCTCTTTTAAAGTAAAGTTTTAAATAACTGTTTTAGTTCTCACACCAGTCACATGACTGACCTGGAGTTATTGTTTTAACCTAAACTCTGGGTGCCCCTATTTTTGACACGGGCAGCTAGTAGTTTTGGTTTTGCAGATTTATATTCAACGGATCCTGATTTACAGCTGGAACGATGCTCGGAAAGTTCTGTATCCGTGTATTACTTTCAGTTGTGTTTTATATTGTTTTTCCGCTGCTATGTGATTTATTGTAATCTCTGATATTTATTGTATGTATATTCATTTATACTCTGTATATTCTTGTATTCTGATGGAATTGTTGTAATTGCAATGAAATGTTCTTCTGTTTGCGTTCTAATTTTTCCTGTTCTCAAAACGATCAGGGGTTTCGAAAGGTCTTAGTCGGTTTAACGATCGATTCGGATCGAGCGAAATTCCTTGCCGTTACACTTTCCACCTGTTATCAATTCAGCGGATACAAGGGTTATCCCAATCAAATTCCAATCTGCTTTTATCCACAATGCCACCATTTGCTTATATCCGAGCCAAATATCATTTCAGCTCGAGTTTCTTCTCGATTCCCAACTCTTAACTTGATTATCCCATTACACTTCAAATTTGAATCTCACAATCCAATTTGTCTTGATATCATTCTAATTCAACCTCAGTTACCACTTTACTGGCTTTATTTTAATTCGAATTTGCTTTCACAAATTTCTGTTAAATTTGTTTTTAATTCAAACAGTCTTTTCCTGCGAGTTTTTAAATAGTTTACTCTTTTCAAAATCAAATTTTCCTTTTGAACATGTCACTGAGCCCTTAATTAATATTCCATTAGTTAAATCACTTCTATATTTCTTTATTAATATTTGTTAACCAAATATTTTCAATAACCATATTGGCAAGTATTTTCAAAAAGAAAAGTCTGTTTTGAAAAATATTCCCCAAAAAGCCATATCTGGGTTTCATCCTTTTCCTTTTTTCAGCATGTCTGGGGAACAAAACATCCCTAATATCCCAGAGGGCGTCACTATTCCCGGATGGTTCCGTAGGTATTTGAGGCCACGGCGCCTGCCGAAGGCCAAAGAGACGTTCCTCCCCCGGCTGCACCAGTCATTCCTCCTCCTCCCCCTCCAAGAGCAGATAATTTCGCCAAGATCTGCAAGGACTTCCGTGCTATGGGACGGAAGCCATTCCATGGGAACGAGACATTCATAGAAGCTCGGAATTGCCTCAAGGAGACCAAGGACTTATTCGTAATCTTTGAAGTGGAGGACCGAAGGAAAATTCAATTAGCTGCTTGGCTGTTAAAGGACGAAGCCCTATTTTGGTGGGAAGTCACCCAAGTTGGACGTCCAGTATAGACTTGGGAAGACTTTAGATAGAGGTTCGAAATGAAATTTCTTTCCCAAGCGAAGCAAAGCACACAGATGGAGAGGTTCTTAGCACTCAAACAAGAAGATTTGACGGTGAGGGAATATGTGAACAAGTTCAACCAGCTGGCAGGGTTCAGGCTAGAGTTGGTCGACATACCGCACAAAAAGGCCTTGCGGTTTGTTAAAGGGCTGAATGAGCCTTTACATGGTTTATCTGTGTCCCATCTTCCAATGGTGGCCACGTTTGAAAAGCTTGTTAATATGGCCCTAATGCATGAGGAGGACGAGGGAGAAAAGAAGGAAGTGAAAGCTGAGGAGTCATCGCAGAATAAGGTGTGGCCGAAGAGGGGGGGCAGCAGCATCAACGGCAGCAACAACAACAGCACCAGAAGAAAGGAGGGAAGAATGACAAAGGCAGAGATAAGAGAAAATGTCACCATTGTGGGAAGGAAGGTCACTTAGTTAAAGATTGTAAGAAAAGAAAGATCAGTTGCTTTAATTGTTGAGAGCTTGGACACTACTCTAAAGATTGCCCAAAGAAACAGGGACCGCAGGGACAAGGTCAAAGAGCTGGAATTTCTGGAGGGCAGGTGCATGCTCTCGCGATTAGTGCTTCTGAAAGAGGTAGAAAGACTTCCGTAGAAAATTTAGTTTCTCTTTCAAATCATCCAGTTAGAACACTTTTTGATTCTGGTGCTTCACACTAGTTTATATCTAGTTCTGTAGTTGAATCTCTGCACTTAATTACTAGTATCGTAGTAGATCCCGTAGTTGTTTCAAACCCCACTGGTGGTTCGGCTCATTTATCGATGATTTGTCGGGGTTTGAAATTATATGCGTTAGGCGTCGAATTTGAATGTGACGCTTATGTGCTCAGGTTTATGGGCTATGGGTTGATTCTAGGAATGGACTGGCTTACTACGGGTGGGGTCGTTTGGGATTGTGAGAGGAGGGTTGCTAGGCTCCTGACTTGTCATGGGAGGACCCTCGAAGTTTCTTGTGACCCACAAGGGTCTGTTATGATTAGTTTCTTAGAATCTCTTGATGCATCTTTAGAGGATTTGCAATCTGTCCCAGTAGTCCGAGTTTTTTCTGATGTTTTTGACGAGGTACGGGGTTTACTTCCGAGGCGCGAGATTGACTTTCGTATATATCTGGTGGACAATGCAAAACTAGTTGCATTACCCGTGCGCCACATGGCTCCAAGGGAAAGGAGGGAGCTGCATAAGCAAGGAGGGGAGCTGCTTGAGAAAGGGTTTATCAGATGAAGCATATCCGAATGGGTGCTCCAGTAGTATTCACAACTAAGACAGATGGTTCGCTTAGTTTGTGTATTGACTACAGATAGTTGAATAAACTTACCAAGAAAAATAGACACACACTTCCGAGGATTGATGATTTATTTGATCAGCTTGTTTCTCAGTTTGATTTGGCTACGGGGTTCCATCAGCTGAGGGTAGCTGAAGACAGCATAGACAAAACTGCTTTTAGAACTCCAGACGGTTTCTTTGAATGTCTAGTGATGCCTTTTGTGCTGGAAATTGCACTCACCTACTTTGTCGATTTAATGAGTAGGGTGTTTCGGGGATTCCTAAACAAATTTTTCGTAGTCTTCGTTGATGATATTTTGATCTTCTCTAAGAACAAAGAAGAGCATGCCCAACATCTGAGAGATGTCTTGAAAACTCTCCGTGACCATCAGCTTAGAACAATGTTCTCCAAATGCCACTTTTGGAGAAAGGAAGTGAGATTCTTGGGGCATGTAATCTCCAAAGAAGGGATAGCTGTAGATCCCGCGAAGGTGGTTGCAGTGCAAGATTGGCAGATTCCTAAGAACACAACCAAGGTGAGAAGCTTCCTTGGGTTGGCAGGTTACTATAGAAAGTTCATTAAGGACTTCGCGAAGATATCAGCCTATCTCACCAGACTAACAATGAAGAATTTGGTGTTTTCATGGGATATAGACTGTGAAGTTGCTTTCTGATGACTAAAGAGGGCTCCAACAACAGCCCTAGTCTTGACCTTGCCCAATGGAAGTAAGGTATATACCGTTTACAATGATGCGTGTGGTACAGGGCTTGGTGTGGTTCTAATGCAAGAGGGGAAGGTAATATATTATGGGGTAGGCAGTTGCGAGTTCATGAAAAGAACTACCCCACCCATGGTCTAGGGCTAGCTGCCATAGTATTCGCGTTAAAGACATGGCGTCATTATTTGCGTGGAGAAAGGTTCGAGCTGTAACATAAATCTCTCAAGTATCTATTCTCATAGAAGGTTCTCAACTTAAGGCAACAACGGTGGATGGAGTTCTTAGCTTCATATGATTTTGAGGTTGCTTATAACCCCGACAAGGGTAATATGGTGGCAGATGCACTAAGTAGGTAGAGGGTGGCCTTGAGTCTTCTTTTTGTGGAAAGAAAGAACTTGGAGTTCATATCAGCTTTTGATTTTAGACCCTCCATTGAAGTTTTGCCTAATTTATTTGCATCCTTGGAGATATGACCGACTCTTGTGGAGCAGATTGGAGCTTCGCGACAAGGTGGCCCACAGATTCTAGACATCAGGGATAAGCTCAGAAGAGGGGACACTTCTAGTCACCTCAGCAGGTCTGCCATAAATGAAAAGGGGTGATTGCGACGAGATGGAAGACTTTGTGTTCCTCAAACTGGAAGCTTGATAAAGGCAGTTCTAGAAGAAGCCCACCATTCTAAGATGACCATACATCCAGGCGGTGACAAGATGTATAGGGACATGAAGAGGGCTTTCTTTTGGGCTGGGATGAAGAGAGACGTGGCCGAATTTGTTTCTCAATGTTTAGTTTGCCAGCAAGTCAAGACTGAGCAAAAGAAGCCCGGTGGATTACTTCATCCGTTGGAGGTCCCGCAGTGGAAATGGGAGAGCATCTCTATGGATTTCATAGATGGTTTGCATACATCGAAGAAAGGTAATACCAGTATTTGGGTGATAATGGACAGACTCACTAAGAGTGCTCACTTTATTCCAGTTAAAAATAAAAGGACGACACCATGGATGGCAACAATTTATGTTCGTGGGATAGTTCGTCTCCACGGAGTTCTTTCCAGCATCGTGAGCGATCGTGATCCCATCTTTACCAGCGAATTTTGGAGGAGTTTGCAAGAAGCATTGGGTATATAGTTGTGTATGAGTAGCGCTTATCATCCGCAGACCGATGGCCATACAGAGAGGGTGAACAGAATTTTAGAAGATCTTCTGAGGCTGTGCATCCTAGACTTCGGAAAGATTTAGGAAGAGCATCTTCCCTTAGTAGAGTTTGCCTATAATAATAGCTATCAAGCCAGCATCAGTATGGTACCCTTCGAAGCATTATACGGGCGAGCCTGTACTCTCCAAATTGTTGGTGGGAATCAACAAAAAGATTGTTACTTGGGCCTGATATGGTTAGGGAGACGTCTGAGAAGATTGACCTTATTCAACGGCGAATGAAAACAGCTCAAGATAGGCAGAAGTCCTATGCAAACAAGTGGAGAACCGACATCGAGTTTGAAGTAGGAGACTTAGTTTTCATCAAAGTATCACCTCTGAGAAATGTTTTTCCGGTTCGGTTCAGTAGGGAAGTTAGAACCTAGGTTTGTGGGACCCTTTCCCATAACCGAGAGAATTGGCCAAATAGCCTATAAAGTAAAACTCCCAGAGAATTTGTCTGGTGTTCATAATGTTTTTCATGTTTCTCATATGCGGAAGTGCCTGAATGACATCGTAGAAGTCGTTGAGCCGAGTATATTGGAAGAAGTGGAGGTGGAATGCGAGGCGGCAGTCAGACGAGTCGCTATCCGTATTCTTGGATCAGAAGTTGAGAAGTTGTGCAACAAAGAAATCAAGTTGGTAAAGGTTCAATAGGGAGACAACCCAGAAGAGGCAACTTGGGAAACCGAAGATAGAATTTGTGCTTCGTACTCTTTCCTTTTTTAGGGTATGTTCTTAACTCCTTTTTCCAAAGCTTTATCTGTGCCTATTTTTGTCAACCGAGCATATCTTATCCCTAGTGTTTTCAACCTTTAGATAGGAGTCCTATGGATGAAAACATGTGTTTGAAACATGTTATGTTTGATGGATGCTAGTGGACGCAAGTGTTTGCTAGTGGTCGCCTATGGACGCATTACACACATTAGGCACTAGATCAGCTCAATCACTCTCTCATACTGCATATGGATGCGTGTGCATTTTCTTTTCTTTTATGGATGAAAATGGATGAGTTAGCATATGGATATTGCATTTGGACGAATGGACGTGCACACATATAGGATTATTTGCATACATATTGGATTCATGACACTAATCATACATCGCATTAAGAAGGTCAACTGGATCAGTAGACCGCCTGATTTTCGCGTTAGTATTGGGGCTTATACACACACCTCTGCATATACTCATATAAGCATTAGGAATCTTTTAAGGATAATGGATGCTTATGGATGATGGATGAGTAAATGGATGATTGATGGTAGGATACGTTCTTCTTAACTTGAAGATTGCAGGGACGAAATCCTTTAAGGAGGGGAGAATGTAACACCCCATAATTTTTAAAAATATTAAAATTAACAGATTAAAGAATACTTAATTTTTAGAAGAAGAATTAAGGGAAACGGGTCATGCCATTATGTTCGTCTCGAAATTCTTCTTAGGATAGAGTCTGGGTTTGCGTAAATCGCATATCATATGGAGAAGTTATAAATCTTAGAAGTTTGTATATGCATAAGGAAGAAAACATGCATACATACATATATATATAATAATTCCAGAACCTTCAAAATAGTTCAAAAATCAAAAATTTGACCAAAGCGGGCTGAGCGGGAAAATTCCCGCTCGTGGGTGTCGACCCCTTAAGGGGTGTCGACATGGGTGTCGACCCCCCATAGGGGGTGTCGACCCCCCTATAGGGGCGTCGACCCCCCGGCAGATCTGGGCAGAATTCATTCTATGTACCTGGACTTGATTCTGGGTCTGATTCTTTGGTTTTAGGCTATAAATATGGTCCCCTATTCTCCTATTTTCTTCATTGGAGATCATGGGAGCCATATGTTGTCGGGTTGCAAACTGAAAAAGAATCAAGTCCTGCAAGAACGATTTAGCTAATCAAATTCATAATTCAGATCTGTTCTCTCTCAGTTCTTTAAACCTAACGCTGTGAGTTTCAAGTCACTTTTAGGTTTAAATAGATAAATGTGAATTATGAAAGACTGTGAATTGCATATATGTAGTAAATCATGAACTTATGCAAGTATATTATGTCGTTTTCCCTAGATCTAATATGATTATGGACATTCTACTATATTGCCTATGTGGATCTTGACTTGTAACTATATTGTGGTAAATGCAAACTTATTAATTTAGATCTAATTCTTTATGTAAACCACCTTTCACCTGTCATGTTGTAGTTAATCATGATATGTTGTAAATTTGACATGTGAAGCCACCTTTAGATCTAAATATGCTACCATGTCATGATAGATCTAATTCTTTAGATCCAATTCAATTGTGAGTATTCTGCTATGTTATTATTTGGGATCTTAATTTGTATTATGCTATATCTGATTACTGGACATCTAACTGATTAGTTTTGTTCACTTTGACATTATAGAAATAGTTACAAGCTCATATGACAACCTTATGACTTTGTTAATCTATGTTATGCCAAATCATATTCAATGATCACATGTGTTACATCCCTATTAGCTTTCCTTTTCATCGCTTATGGCTAGGCTAATTATTTAGCCTAGGCATGTCATCAATTTTGTGAGGACGTTAGTTAGAAACGGGGGAAAAAAATTTAATATTGGCATAATTGGGAAATAAACATTTTTGGACTAGTAATTCAAATTGTTGATAGAATGGGCAATAAAACCCAAAAAGTAAGATTAATTGATTGGTGAATTAATTAATAAATAGAATGTTTAGCGACTATAATTAGGAATTATATTAACACTTATGATACGAGGTTATGTTACATTAGTGGCGGGGTAGTCTGCCCGGACCCGACCGGCATATCCAGCAGCCACTAATGTTGAACCTAATGTGAGAGGTCTAAGTGTGTAAATACGACTCGGGCTAAGACACGAGGTTAGGCCCAATTGTGGAATAAGACTGCCCGGACCCGACCGACATATCCAACATCCACACGTTGTAGGCCTAATGTGGGAGGTCTAGCCCAATATAACCATAATTGGACATGGTAATGAGAAAGGACTACTTAACCTAATTTAATCCATAAGAACTGTATGGTTATGAACATAAGTTAGAGTTAAGTAAAATGGATTGGATAGTAGGTGGGTTAAGGATAACCGAAGGGGGTGGGTAATATTTATATACATACGCCGGCAAACTTAACCTGGTAAAGTTGTGTAATTAAAGATCACCCTTTTAGGGTAAGCATAAATGGTATAAGGCTATGTAATTAAAGATCATCCATTAGGGTATACATAGTCAGTGGAAAACCTAGTGGGGATACAAGACAAAAGGGGAGAGCTTGTATCATATTGTGTGGGACCCATTTCAGTCAGTAACCCTTATTCGGTATTAGAGTAGTGAACTCCGTACTAGGCGGAAAAGGGAACGCTTACTGATTGATTATAAGAGATCCAAACGTGGTGGGTGGGGTAGACGGCGCAAACCGACCGGGGACATGTGCGTGCATGGACCGGGCAGAAGGGGACAAGACGACCGTGACACCAGTAGATATGACTGTGCACCTCTTGGGTTGCCACTTTAGGGAAGTGATACCCTCTACTATGGGACCAACACAGGGTATCTACTGAGTTGGGAGCCGATCAATTAGGGTAGTGTTAGGGTACATTGGGATATATGCCCTATTCTACCAACTTATAGTGGAAGGGATCATCTCATTTTAAATTATACTAGTAATAGTATAGAGTAGTTATTAGTGAAGCATGTATACACCTTTCCTTATCTGCCTTATCACGCCTGCCATTTGTGTAGTGATCTCTCTTATCCACTTAATGCCTATAATGATTATCTTTATTTATTTACTGGCTAAAAGTTACTAGACTTTATGTCTGAATTCTTTTGTTTTTCCTTCTCTCTTCCGTTCCCTCCCAAGGTTCTCAAGGAGGAAACACTCTGGCTTGACCGTTATTTTGCTTGTTGGATGGAGCCGCTGATATGTATGGATCAAGCTCCTATTCTCGTTGCAATGGCTATTTTGTTATTGGGGAATTTTCTTTCTTTTATGTACTCTGATATTTCTGAAGTACAAGACAGTGGTTTCTATGTTGTAATGGGTTTTTATATTTCAGACAAATGGTGCTTTGGACCTTGGTATTTTGATGTTTAATAATGTTGTTTATTTCCGCTGCAAATTTTTTTATATCTGTCTTGTAATATTCTATGTCTGTTTACCTAAACGCTTCACAAAACTTAATGCATTCCCTTTGTGCGTGACATTAACGGACGTAGGGTGTCACATAAGATTAGCCCGAAGGTCCACATAGAATTCACACAAATTTGACCTGAAGGTCTATTACTGGTGATCACAAAGGAGTGTGTCACAGACCCTAAGATATTAACCCAAAAAGTGGCAATCGTAACCTATACCATACATTCCCACTTAATGGTTCACACACTATAAGTCCATTCCACACTAGAAAACTTAAAAGGTCATGAGAAATCACAAAAAAAAAAATCTCTGAATATCACAATGGATCACAAAGATTCACTAAATCATAGAAATCACTGAAACACAAAGAATAATTGAGATTCATTAAACAACAAAAATCTCTGAAACACTTAGAATCACTAAGATTCATTGCTTCGATTGGATGAATCTGAGATTGAATGATATTGTTTACCGCTACGTCCCATACCGCGGGATATACGACACTATTCAATCACCAACACGCCTTCTCGAAAGGTTCATATGTGTATGGTATTAATATACAAAAAATGCTTGATTTGAGAAAACAAGTTCATAAAATGATTTCGAAACCATGTGAACCATTTCACTAAAATCATTTAATTAGAAAATATAGATATAATATTGCCCTGAGATGATTTTTATTTTAAAACAATACAATGTAAAACCTATTTGTCTCAAGCTACAAAATATATATAGTTGCTTGGAAACCATTTTATAAAAATGTGCATGTGTCAAAAATAAACCAAATTTCAATATGAAAACATCATTTGCAAGCAACACAGAATTACAAATCCATGATGCGAATTTCGACACAATATTGGCTTATCCAAATAGTATCAAAGACCATCAAAACTCCACTTTAAAATCAGTAAAGAGTCGTGGAAAACTCAGTAAGATTAAAAAAAATATGCATATCAATTCACTTGCGGAAATCTGAAATTGCTACAAAATTCGTAAGGGGGAAAGTTAAAAACCAGCTATGACACCTTCTCTGGGTTCAACTTTTCAAGTAAGTTTTAAATGACCAAACATCCTCCGAGTGGTCTAAAAATTCATATACAAATAAGAATAACTTATCTTTTGACTGAAAAAAGAATCACTGGATTCCAACATGATATAAGAAAGACATGGAGACTCGAACCCGAATTCTGGCCAGGCAGAATTCTGGCCTTGTCTAAATCACCTTTAGGTCCAACTTTGTGATCTGGCTTGAATGACCAAATGACCTTGGAACAGTTTGAAAATTCACAATTATGAAGAAAACATTCAAACTATACAACACAAAAAGAATAATGCAAATTAGATCAAACTAAGGAAGATATAGTGCCTCAAAATTGGAATTAGGCACTGCTTCACTTTGAAAATTTAAACCCCCAGGTCTGAATCATGAATAGAATATGAATTTGAGGTCAGTTTCAAGCAATCAAATGACCTCCAAATATGCTGAAAATTGACAAACAAGTAGTAGAAAACATCTGCTTTCTAACAGAAAAGAGTCAACGAATTTCGAATAGAAATGAAAGAGTTATGCTATTAAAACATGGACTAAGGGCATCTTTGTAGAAACACAGAAAACAGAACATGTAGTGCAAAATCCTGAGTCTACTTTGATTTTGCAACAAAGGTTTCAAGTATCAAATGAAAGAGTTTAGCTATGAAATTTTGCATGCCTATACTACAACACATGTGTAATGTCCCGTGTTTTTGGTAGCCAAATATATAATTTATTTATTATTTTAGACATTATATTTGGTATATTAATGAACTTAATATTAAATTCATTTATAACGCGAAGTGTGAACGTTAAATTTATATTTAATTATAAAATGAGCTCGTAGCATTGTGTAATATTGAGTTTTGAACTTCTATTGAATATACAGGATCTGATATAAGTTGGAAATCCGTGAAACAAGAAACGTTTGAATATTGTTGATTATAATTTTCATATGGAAGAGAAAATTTGAGATTTTACATTATAGATTGTTAGTAATGTCCAAATAAAATTTTGAAATAGTCACTATGGATATAGTTAATAAATGATAACGTTTATGTAAATAAATTTAAAAGGGTTTTAATATATTTTAGTACTGTTTAACTCGAAATTGTTAATATTGGGTTATAAATCCATACTGGTTTATATGCGAAGTTATATGATAATTTTATTTGGATATTTACGATGATAATAATTTATTATTATTTAATTGAATTGTTTTGGAATTTAATTAATATTTTATTTATTTTATATAAACCTTGAGAAAGGCCATTTTGCAAATGGTCTTGGTTTTCGATGAAATTAGTTTCATTGGAACCATAATGTTAAATTATAGTTAGAAATCAAATTTCGTAGTAAACCAATGTCGCATGTGACAACGATAGCCGTAAACGCCTTGGTTTTTGTTTTAATCATTTTGTCGATTTAGATTAGAAATTAAGAATAACCGATTATTTAACGAACTCCATTTTCAACGAAACCAGTTTTATTAACACTACAACAAAAAGACCTTATTATAACTGTAATTTTAAAACCATCAAAAAGTGATAGGTGTAATAAAGGGTTTTTACAACTATTGTTTTAGAAAGTTGTAATATACTTATTTTCAAAAACTTTTTTATCCTACCAGTTGTAATAAACTTATTTTCAATATTTTATTAATGGTTTAAAATTAATCAATATTCAATGATAATTAGTTTATAATAGTTGTTATTTAATAATTAATAATAATTAAGAAATAATATTTAATATTTTGATATAAGTTAATTTCCAAGAAATTCATGTCAGATTCAATAAAAAATTCAATTGTTAATTCTAACATAAAAAATTTATTTTTATAAAATCTGGTGTAATTTTGACTATAACCCATGAAAAATTAACGCAAAGGCACTAAACATCAGCGAAAACGTGCAAAACTAAGGAGGGAATAGCAAAATATTGGCTCCGAAGTAATCGACGCCTTATAATCATATTCTTCCCCACTCAAATCTATCCCAATTCTCCCCGTATTCCTCCCTAAATCAAATCAATTCAAATTATCCCCCAAATTATCCTATATTCCTCCCTAAATCAAATCAATCCAAACTCCCCTTTTCTCAACCAAGTCGAGCCACCAATTGTTTAGGGAAGTCCCGCTCAATGTCAATGGACAAGATTGGGTCATTCATTTTAATAGAACAGTCGTCAATCTCCAATCGCTTCATACATTACTAGTAGGGCTACGTTGAAGATCTCGGCTATTTTTGTATCCTTCTAAATCAAGGTACCAAGTTCTCCCTAAGAAAATTTTCAATTCATAACCCTAGACAAATTGGTTCAGGGTTAGTAGAATGTCTGCCGCTGGTCAAAAAGAAGATAAGAAGCCATCCGATCATGAGGCTCACATCAATCTCAAGGTCAAGGGTCAAGTATGATTTCTTTTCATTTTGTTACGGTTGAATTTGAAGTGTCAAGTCCAGATGTTTGAAATCTGATAGAAATGTAAAAGTAACGAGAAGAGTGAAGTCCAATTGTTTGATAACCTAAATTAAATGGGATTATGTAGAAGTTCTTGCTTTGTTTACATTTTTAGTTTTTTTGTTCACGTTGATGAATAAAAGTAAAATATTATTCAGTTTACTTTCAGGCCTTCTTTCAAAATTTCTCATGTTACAGAAAATTTCATACTGAAAATCCAAAGTGTTCCAAATCGTATCCACTTAAGAATTCGAAGGAGATATGATTTCAATTTGTATTAATCAGTAAATGATCAATATTAATTAAGCTTGAAAAGGATACTTTCTTTTAGAAAATTGGCACGAACTGGAGTTCTTTTTATTGAAAAGTCCAGTTTTCACGATTACAACTACTTCAAAATTTTGATTTAACCTTTATAGCTCTCTTTTTTTATTTCAAGAGATTATATTAGTACATGGGTATCCGAATAGATTGTTTCGCCTCCTGTATGCGACAAGTTCAGGGTAAGGGTAAATGACTCAAAATTTTGATTTTGATTTTTGTTCATTTTAATTGCCTTTCGATACACAAAAAATGGGTTGAATAATTAGCATATTTTCTCCCTCCAGTTTGAATTTGTGTTAGAATGGTTTTTTGAAATATGTCTCTATGTAGAATAGGTGCTTGCACTTCTTAGTTTTTATTCATCAATTAACCACACATATATGTTTATTTTACCTTAAAAACTCCATAATATTACACTAGAAATCATAGCGTAGCCAATTCAATATGAATGCCGATAGAACTATTGGAAGATTGTGGCAAACTCTAATGGAATAATTTATTTCTTAATTTTTCCTTGTTGCCGATGTAGATTCCCTTATATAACTACATCTGTTGTCATTAATGTTTTCTTTGGTCTTCAACATAAAATTGTTTTTTTTTCTAATTGTCCGAGAATTTGGTATTGGACATTCTACGACCATATTCTAAGAAGTAAAAACCAAAGCTTCTGGAAATAGCAAAGTTGCCCAATATGCTCAATCATTCTCAAAATAAATAAATAATTATTCTGTTAATTGATTGAGGGTCTACTAACACCCAGTATTTTGCTCTTCAACCTTGATAAATTTAGAAAAATGTAGATAAAATTGTCCTCAACGTTGTAGTGTAGATCACAAACATTTTAAAACTTATCCATACGAGAATAATGGATTCATAAAAAGGCCAAGTCTGTTAAAAATGTGGAAATGTAAAAGGTCAAGCTCCAAGTGAGAAAATACAGAAAATCAAGGTTAGAGCAGGTGAGGAAACCTGACAAACTAAACATGAAGCGTGCAAAGTGACCAACAACCCATGCTCACTTGAAGCATAGTTAAAACAAATTTCACTAGTAATAATGTGTACATGTATACATGTAGATATTACTACAACGGTGCATAACAATTGCAGTAGGTGTCACTACCATGGTGCATAACAGTTGTATAAGATTTTAGTCTATTACAACTTCTTAATATACAACGGTGTAACTAACGTTGTAAAAAGCCATTTACAACTATTTTCACTGTTGTAATATAACGATTTTGTTGTTGTGTATGAATCCGTAATGATTTATAATTGTAATATTTCAATTTTCAAGTTGATTGGATTTGTTTTATGATCGTGCATGATTTAAAAGCATGTCAATTCACATATATGAGATAAAGTAATTTTCACAAAAAATCTCAGAATTCGACGAAACCCGTTCCATCGTGTCTGGAATATCGTTTTATACTAGGATGTAAGTTTTCATCTTTATTGGAGGTTGTTTGTGGTTGTTTTTGCAAATTACTTCATTCCTAAGTTTATATAATAATATTTTATTTCATGTTGTCTATATAAGGGGGAGTAAACCCTATTTTTTCAAGCTGAAATTTCATTTGTGGTAAACATCCTTTCTGCCTCCACCGAAAAAATCTAACGGCCTAAATTTCCAAATCTTCCACCTTGTTTTTCTTTAAATCCACGAATTAAATTATGAAACTTCCTATAATAAACATGTGGAGCTCGAAGAGGGATAAAATTTGATCGACCATGACTAAGTTCGTAAATTAGGGAGATCAGAATTTGATCCGAAAGTATCTGCGATTCATGGGGTTTGACGATGACTGGGCTGATTGGGTGGCTTGATAGTTGGGTAGAGCAAGGAGCACGGTCATGCGCTCGTTTGACAACTTCTCAGATCATCAGCGTTCGCCGTAGTGATGACGTGTTAAGGGTGAATTGTCAATGACATCAGGGATTTTTTGTTCAGAAACAAACATGAATGGAAGCAGCGTAAAGGACAAAGCAAGGTACAACGTGGGTTTTGGGCATCACTGATGGGGCTCCAATCAACTCGACGGTGGAAATGGGTATGCGAGGTTCTACGTATTGTGGGGTTGAGGAACTATGGTATTCAGGAATGAAGGCTTAATGGAACGAAGTAGTAATCGGGTCTGTGTTCGAAAAATCCATAGTAACTAATTTTTAATTAGTTGTTAATCAAAAGATTATTAGTTGTAACTAAATAAAATTAAGGAAGTTGACCATTTAAAATTAAATCGTGTAGGTTGAGGCTGAAGCAGAAAGATAGAACAGTTACGGGGAGAAGATTAAAGTATCGGGGTCGATTCTATTTTACAGTAATAACTTAATGTAATTAAAATTAAATAGGTAATTATTGTTATAAAACGAACACAGAACAGAAGAAACAAGGGAGAAAGGACATTTCTATTCATTCAGATGTGTCATTATTTCTATTGCATTGGCTCCTTTATATATAGGCTTTGGAGCTGATGTTTAACTTATTCCCATGATGTGGGACTAAACAGAGAACTAGTAAAAGCATATTCATAACATTTATATATTTTACAACACTCCCCCTTGAATATGCATCTTCAAAATCTTGAATGCTCTGCTAACTTGAAGTTGTCCCTTTTAAAACATATATGATGATTACTCCCTCTTATTACTATCTTGATTGCATATATCCGTCCAGTCGATACAATTATTGTATGTTGCCTTCAAAACTCTATCAGGAAAACCCAATGAGAAAAACCTTGAACGAGAAAAAGAGTACAACGTCTGACATTATGAATATCATATTAAAATGATATTCCTTAAAAGAGTGATTCTTCAGGATCAAAATAATGCCTCATTAAACTTTTTATGAAAAACCCTATGGGAAAAATCATAAAAAAAGGAAAAGAGTGCAAATTTATTTCCTTTTTAGGTAACATATTTTACAATGTTACTGTAAGGGTTGATACTTCAGGATCAAGATAATGCCTCATTAAAAACCTTACTAACAAAAACCCAATGGGAAAAATATTAGTGAAGGAAAAGAGTACATTATAGCATAATTTTATATGCTCCCCCTAATTTATAACTCATTATTCAATTAGCCTATTGATGTAGTCGACGCATACCAATTTTGTATATCATCTTCTGGAATGTTGGTTTGGAAATTGCCTTTGAGAACGGATCTACCCTCTTTTCTTGAAACTGAATTTGTTTCTCCTCTTTCTTGTTATCCTTTCATGCATATGTGAAGAGAAGTTTAGAAGAAATGTGCTACATCCTTTCATACTTGATATAGTTCACTTGAATCTGAGCCATGCAAACTGCCTTGTCTTCTTCATGAATAATAGTTTACTACATCAAAATATGTTTGATACTTCTGGATCAAAACGTTGCCTCGTCAAAACCTTACTAAGAAAAACCCGATGGGAAAAATCTTAGTGAAGGAAAAAGAGTACAACATACAATGTTATATTTACTACGTCAAAAGTAGTATACTTCTGGATCAATGTTATGCCTCGTTGAAACCTTATTAAGAAAAACCCAGTGGGAAAAATCTTAAATAAGGAAAAAGAGTACATTATAACTTATTTTTGTATGTTGCTTTTGGGTTGATACTTCTGGATCATGTCCCATGCCTCGCTAAAACTTTACTAAGAAAACCCACTGGGAAAAACTTAGTTAAGGAAAAAGAGTGCATTATATCATACTTCTGGATGCTTCCCCTTATTTAATAATTTCCTCTGAATTCGTATTCTTCTTTCAATAACTCAAATTGCTTACAAATACTTCTTAATGAAGTTTTTTATTTATTTTAAAAACTTCATGTGCATTTCCATGCTTCGGGCATGTTTTCTTATTTAAAACGCCTTCCTTTTGTGATTTGTATGATACTAATATTCATTTATGAATACACTTCAGGTGCTTATAATTTTCTGTTTCAATCGGACTTGCATATTGCAATACATATTTGATGGATAAGACAACTTTCATTACTAAGCAGGAAGTAATCTACTCATCTTGAAGTATATCAAGATTTTCATTACAACAATACTTAGAAGAATTTTGCAATCTATCATCCATGTTCTTGGTATTCTTTATAATAACAAATGTTATTTATGTTCTTCAGGAACTTATATATTATAATAAGTTTTGCATATTGCAGCTACCACTTCAATGGATATTAAGAGTTTTATTACAACAATTCTTGAAAGCAGGAAGTGATCTACTCATCATGAATTATTTCAAGATTTTCATCACAACAATACTTAAAAGAATGTTGTAATCTACATTTCTTGCTCTTTATCACTACCAAAGTTATTTAAATTCTTCTGGAATTTGTATACTTTCATCGTTTATACCTTCATGGTATTGTAAGTGTTTTAAACACTTTCACCACTTTAATCAATTCAATTATCTCTGAAAATACAATGCTCATGGCACTTAACATGTTGTTAACACTCTTTGGTGCTTCAGTCATTATATATATATTTTATTTTTATCTTATGAACTACAAGTTCATATCTTATGGACTACAGGTCCGTATATCTTATTTAGGAGAATTTCATGATGGTCAATCATGTTTCTCTCTAATATGGGATTTTTAATCCATTTATAGGTATAAGCGCTTATTATTTATTAATTTGTCATCGATGATTATTTCTTGTCAGTTCCATACATAATTTATTCAGATCTCAAAACTTATCTCGCTTTAGGTACCTAAACCACATCTGGTGTTATTTTGACAATCATGTCATAGGTTTCTTTCAAAGCACCATTTGTGTTTCTTCATGAACACTCACCTCCTTTATTTTGCATCTTTATGACTTACTCCAAAAATATTTTGAACTGACTTTTATACCACATTTTCAACTGTGATTTACACCTTTTGATCCTTCGGGAATTCAAATGTATATTGGAGAATAGTTCAAAAAAATGTATATTGGAGAAAGTCTATTAGGGACATAATTGATAATTTACGCAAGTTACTTAATACTTTGCATAATTCTATATGTTAGCAAATATTTAACATCGATGATTCCTTTATCCTCCCCCTCAATGTTGACAAACATTGTGACTTTGAATAATAAACCTAGTTTGGATTCATTTTTGATCCACTATAGCATCATAGCTAGCAAATACATTAGATGTATTTCAATTGTAGGAGGATAATGCTATTATTAGTTGATAAGATGCATTCATATTGTATTGCTTATTCCCTTTCAATGATCTAATGACTTGGAGGAATTTTCTATCATTTGAACATGCACATGACTTCAGGTCATTCAGTATTGATGTCAATCGACTTTCTGAAATATAAAATAATATATGCATAATTAATAATATGAGCTCATGACAACTTCAGGTTGTTAATTAAATATTTGCATATATGTGTATATACATGCGTCCACGTATTACATATGTAATTGATTTGCATATTCTCTCTCATTCAAGTTATTGATTTTAGAACAAATTGTTTATAATGTTCCAATCATTAATTTTTGCTTATCGGGCAATGTTAACGTGAATCTTAAAGATCATATCATAATATCCAAAATATCTGATTTGAAACTGTATTGAACTTCTGGTTCAAATGAAATATATGAACAACTTCGAGTTGTTAATCCATATTGAACTTCTGGTTCAAATAATATATAAACAATTTCAAGTTTGTTAAACTATATTGAACTTTTGGTTCAACTGTATTGAACTTATGGTTCCACTGTATTGAACTTTTGGTTCAAATAAAATATATAAACAACTTCAAGTTGTTAAATTTTATTCCTCCATTATACAACATTTAAGCATTATCTATATAAATATGAATAAATAGAATCCCTCTAGTTTAAAAAATTTAATTGAATAAACAATAACAGAAGTTGTCAAATTCAAAACTTATTTTTCAAAAAATAAATGAATGATATTCCACCTAAGTTAGATCCTCCATACTAAAGAGGATATAAATAAGAACTAATTTTGTAAATCCCTGATATTCAGGTTTGCATAGAGATATATTTCAAACCATCTAATCTAGTTTCAACTTAACAATCATTTTTTTTAATTCATCAAACAATTAAAGCCCGCAAATTGGGTCTCAAAACAGTAGTGGATATGCAGTATTGTTAAATATTATAATATTCATAGATAAGAAAAATGATATAACAGTGTAGATAGCAGTATTGTGCTGTAATCCTTTGCCATTTGCTTGCATCAAGACATATCTAATATCAGGTTTCCCATGTATTATTGATGGAAGCCTATTCTTTATGTAAAGTATCTTGTTTATAGTTATGTCCCATTGGTCTGCATAATTATGTCCCTAGCGAGTAAATATTACATCCTCAAAAACTTCTGTCATTTTTATAGTAACTAATACTGTTTATGTGGTAAGCTCAGAGAAACAAATAATGGTAAATCTTTATATTAGCCATAATTATAATTCTATAATTCCATTAAATCAATCGACGTTGTGGTATATTGATATATATAAACTGTCAGTTATTACATCCGTAATAGATGGAAGGAAAACATTATTTAGCCGCACTGATTTTTATCGATATAGAGAAAGGCACGGACCGACATTTAATAGCAATATTATGATTGTTCAAATATTTATGTTCAATAAATGTAGGGAAAAAAATGCAGTCCTTTCGGATCTTAAATAAACGGCCTCAAATAACATTTCGATAGTTTAGAATCATCAAATAAAATATTAACACATTAATACTGGATCCACGTTCCATATTATAACAAACTAAAAAGTCATAGTATTCTGATGCGAAGTTCAGAATTAAGGAATTATAAATTATAAAACATGGACAACTGGGCATACATGATAAGCTGCTAGTGCTAATACATAGCTATAAATATACTTTATTTTGGTATATGTGTAACATGTCAGATTGTCCCTTAATTATTCGATTAGTTGAAAGAAAAAAAAATATGAAATAATGTATCCAACATATACTAATTAATGAGAGTTTAGGAGTATGCTAATGCTCAGAGTATGGAAATTTCATGCGCACAGAATCCTGCCTGAATCCATATTTTCTCAAATGGAATAAAAATGGAGTATTCATGACTACATCTACATGGTAGTAGATAACTATGTATATTTGCAAACCTCATGACCATTAGGCATATCTTTAAATCCAAATCCATATTTACATAATAAAATATTTAAAAATAATACGAAATGACATATGGTCTCTTGGTTATCAAGTAAATGATAACTGAATCCAATTAAAGAAAAACTCAACCATCACAAATTGTGTCCCTACAACAAACGATGGTTGTTAAACATAGAGATCAAAAAGATAACTCAATCATCCAACTTTATCCGAAGTCTATTTAATATTTAATATTACTCATCATTAGCATCTAACATCAGTTCTTTCAAAAAATAGATCAATATCAATCTATATTTCTTAAATCATACCGTCCATAAATGAATGAAGTCACCAACAAACAAAAATAAATAAATAAAAATCATACCGTACAAAAGAATTGAGAGCTAAGCTGAAATGATGACAGTTTCTGATCTCGTGATTATCTCCTTGGAATTCGCCTAGGTGCGTACCCGGTCTGCGTAGGCTAGATATACAGATTCTTTTGCCTCGAGCTGCTTCTATCAGTTGTGGTGCCATGAATTTGCACCCAAATTTGATGGATCTCGGATACTGAGGAGTTTTGATCCAAATTTTAAGCCGATTTGGCTCCGGATGAATTGTTATTATCATCTGAACCGATAGAATTAGCGGATTCCCTATTTCCATGACCAAATTCTTTTTTTTCGTATATGGATCTGAAACTTCCATTTCCCAACTATTGGCAGCAATAAGATGTGACTGCAACTTCTTCCATTTCTTTTTGAATCATTATTAATATGAATTGTTGGGATCTCAATCCATTCACGTTAGGAACTTCAGGTTCTTAAAATATCGGATCGTTGAAACTTCGGGTTCTTATTATAGAATATAGAATTTTGGAACTTCGGGTTCCAAGTAAAATCGTGCTGATAACGTGTTATAAAACGAACACAGAACAGAAGAAACAAGGGAGAAAGGACATTTCTATTCATTCAGATGTGTTATTATTTCTATTACATTAGCTCCTTTATATATATGCTTTGGAACTGATGTTTTAACTTATTCCCATGATGTGGGACTAAACAGAGAATTAATAAAAGCATATTCACAAAATTTACATATTTTACCACAATTATCTATTTAAATTATGTCACTTAAAATTGTTATGATAAACTACATAACGGTTTAAACAGGTTTGGGCTAGGGTCCAAGAAGTGCAAGTTGCGATTTACCTACCTAGGAAGAGTAACCGGTTAACTTGTTAAGAAATGTAATTAATTTCCAAATTACAAATTAATTATGCTTAATTACATTTCTTAGCTTGTTAAGAAATGTAATTAAGCATAATTAATTTGTAATTTGGAAATTAATTAATTATTAATTAAATTGGATTAACCTTTAAATGTTAATAACTAATCCATATGTGATCAAAATAGGATAAAGTAAGATGTGTTGGACTCGCATCGACGAGCACTACGCTATGGAACAGACTTGATGCGATTGCAATGAACTGGATTTTTCAGTTAAATTAATTGTTTATTTAATTTAATAGAAACAAGCTGTTTAACCAACGAATCAAATCAAAATGAGTTAAACCCACTCTGTTCTTCCCACTTATATTTTATATAAGTCGGATTTTATAATCATGTACTATGGTTGCTAATGGTTGATTGTTTGTTAAATATATGTTCATATATTGATTGAACCGATGAAATTAAACATTGTTTAATTTCAGTGAAATATCAAATCGTTATTTTAACAATTGGACCAATCGAGGTAACTTACCTTGTTAGCCACGTTTATATTTACATAAACGCGTTAAATTAAATGGTTGATGTTAAATTGCTATTAACTGTTGATTATTGAATTTATATCGATATATCGAACTAAATGATTATATTGGGGCAACGCATTTGGATGCAGGGATTGATAGGTTGGAGGGATCCAACTGGATTTCTCACCAGTCGATGTTAATTTTTAATATATCATAATATGTTAAAAATATGAATTTGTAATGTAGGGACTGACAGGTTGGAGGAATCCAACATGATTCCTCACTGATGTTGATAATGTTTAACAATATGATTTGTTGTGTTCATTTGGATGTGAAATTAAGTAATATTCACAGTTGGGCACTTAAGTAGACAATGCCTCTTTAAGTACTATCGAAGTAAAATAAAAGATTAATGGAATCGATTTTAAATCGATTCTGAAATATATTTTAAAACTGTATTAAAGTACGACTTATATTTTAAAATAAAAAATATTTATTTAACCTTATAAATAATTACAGAATGATTTTATAAAGCCAATTATGTAGTTTAGAAGCAAGTGAGAAGGATTTAACTAAACGATTTATAACTGAGATTAATTGTCGTTAAGAAATAACTATATGGAATTTGTTAAATTAATTATTCTTATTAATTAATCAAAAGAAAGGACTAATTGAAGTGATTATTATTTATTTAATAATAATCAAAGTAAATGAGATTATTTAAATTAATTATTTTATTAATTAATTTAAAAGAAAGACTGATTGGAATTTAAGTAACGAGTTAACCATGATGAATTGACTAAGTCAATTGCCTAAATGGGAATCACTTTGTTAAATTAATTTGTCATTATTTTATTTAATTTGATGGAAATGGTTAATAAAGAAGAAAACTGTTGTTTTTAAAAGTTGAAATTGATTATTAATTATTAATAATCGAAGTGGTGAAAAAGGCATTAACGGAGATTTATGAAACTATAAGGCCTATTATTGTCAAATGATATTTTCAAATGAATTTATGTTAACAGTAACATAAGTTAAGTTTAATTTGAATTCTTATTCAATTCTATTTAATTAAATCCAAGTTTGACAAAGTAATTAAGAAATCAGGTTTATTTGAAAGTGTTACAATTGATTTCAACTATTGAGACAAGCTATTAAAGTTATTAACTTCAATTTTGTTTATGAATGGAATGGAAGCTTAGAAGTGTGAAAATATGAAATGGAAATCAAAATGGAAATCCAAATGAAATAATTGGTTAAACGGTATAAACTGAATGAAAATGTTAAATGAGTGCAAAGTAGAGTTTAAGTGGTTTAAATGGAATGTTTAAAAAAATTAAATTGTTGAAATGGACTAACAAAGTTGGGAGTCTATGGAAATTGAGTTAAAATAAACGAGAAATGATATTTTTGTGACTAATGAACGTTTTCTGTAAATGTTGTTTATAAATATACGAAATGTGAAAAAATGGGTTTTCGAGAATAAGATTAGCGAATAAATGGTAGTGTAAATGGAATATGAATATTTGGCATAAAATGGGAATTGAGACGAATGCCAAACAAATGGGATTTTAAGGCTAGTTTGCCAAAAAGAGTTATTAATGGAAATTCATATAAATTGAGTTATATGGACAGAGTTGTGGAATGGTTTTATAGCATAAACAAATTTGTCGAACTGAGTTAAATCTTGATGAATAGCTAAGATATTTATAAATGAATGTTTTAAGATATTTATAAATAAATGGTCAAGTTGTTTATAAATAAATGGTTAAGGACTGAATAAATTATAAACAGAAGATTAATGATTTTTGTAAATGCTGGATAAAGGGTTTGAAATAGAATCTGCAATATTTATTTATAGAAGTTAAGTTGAATTATTTAAGTTGATTTCATGAAATGGGATTTAAAAAGAAACTGGAATTTAGTTGGGATATTATAAAGGAGTATAATTGGTTTAATAACATTTAAAGGGATTATAATGTGGTTTTTGAGAAATTGGAACTTATTGTACATTGGTTGAGCTAAGTAGCTTTCGAGGTGTCAATATGATGTTGGTTTCGACATTCAGGTTGATACTGAGAGATTTATTCACTTACCGATTTACAATGAGGGTCTTATGAGTAAAGGTGAAATGATAATTGAATTTTCTTATATCTAATAAGAAAAGGAAACGGTTTCCAAATTAACAGTTTTAATATTTAATTAGCGACTGGTTAATTAAAGAGGCTAAATGATGTTGGGTACTGAATCAGCAAACTTATTTTATTTTTATGGATGAATGGTTGTTTATTTGATAGTTAAATAACCGACTATCAAATTTGGCCTATACAATTGTTGGTACAGAAAGACCGGGATCGAATTTAGATTTGAAAACCATTCCAACCAGCAAATACGTGGAACATGCTGATTGAAGATGTAGCTATTGAAGACCGTGGATCTTCATGAGTGGAAGGACTACTTGATGAATTTCTCTGCGTAGTTTTGGATTATGATTTTGTTGTGATTGAAGTCTTCGGATTGCAAGGGCTACTCGTTATTGATCCATAGGGTGATACCTAGGATGTAGTAGGAGGGTTCCTTCGGTTCATCTTGTTCCTGATTGACTTGTATGGACGGATGTCTGACAAAGTATTTCCAAAGGATCGCATACAATGATTTCTACATACATGTTATGTCGGTGTTAGAGGAATTCCTTCTTACTGCTTAGACACACAGATTATTTTTGTACACATCGATTGTGATTTGATGGATCCGACGGTGTGACATTCAAAGTGAATGGTGGCCAGATATTCTGAAAAGCTAATTTAAACCTCCAACCTCATCAATCGGGAAACGATATAAATTCGGGTAGATCGCATGGCTTTAGGATGTAAAGTCACCATCTAGAGAAAATTCATGTTTGTTCTTCTTTTCGCTTCTGTATCTCCCGCGAATGGTTATGTTACTAGCAACCGTAGGTGACAATATATTCAGAACATTCAAGAGAAGTGAATGGCCAGTCATGTTCAGCCTAGGTTGCAAAATGTTGTTGTTGAACGCTGGTGTGTTCCTCTCTAGAGACACACTATCGGAAGGTGGTCCCATACCATGCCAGTTGGAATCTAATCTCCAATAAGCGCCCGCGATTTTGATTGTAACTACATATGTGGACCGTGAGATGCAAGCGTTCCGGTAGATTGATATTTATTTGTATTTGGACAGTATTATAATATTAAAAAAAGAAATAAATTCAAAATGTTTTGGGTTATCATAAGATAAAAACCGTCCATTTTTATGTGTGGATTGGTCTTACGATTATTCATTTCTTTTAGAAAAGATTTCAAATTTAAATCAAGTTGGATGTTGCGTATAAACTTCGTGTGTTTTTCTCTCTGGTTCACTGTAACGACCTGCATTCTACGTATCGAAGGATCGTAGAATATTTATTTCTTTTTCATATGAGGTCGTATAGTCGTGTAACTTTAGGGAAGGGCTATTGGGGTCATTTTCCATGTTCACGATTTTTGACGATTTTTAAATGACCATTTTGCCCCTGGCGAATCTTGTTTCGCCTATAACTTTTGATTGGTAAGGAGTTTTGACTTGAAACCACTTCCATTGGATCCGAATGACGGTCTACCTTTCCGTAGACTAGTCACACTTGTCAAACAGACTTACCGTTTGGGAGATATGACTGAGTAAAATATTTAGAAGGTGAAAAACAACTTAATTGGGCTTAACCGGGTGATCAGCAGATAGGCCCATTGGGGGATTACGGGATTAGAGCTATATGAGGGCTGATTAGGGTTAGAGAAACCTTTTCTTTGTCATTTTCCAGCCGCCACTTACCTCTCTTCAACCGTAGCAATGGCCTCCACTTTCTAAATTCATCCTAAATCACCGTTTAATCGCGTATTAGCTTAATCTACACCAAATCAAGGAAGTCTAGTGGCAAATCAGAGTTGGGGCTGCTGCTAAGCATTGGAATTGGACCTATAACAGTAGCAAAGTTCAGATCTAAGATTAATCTGTGGCCAAGGTGAGTGATTTGCATTGTTTTTTACTAATTACGGCTAATTAAGGGTGATTAGTGATAATTAACGAAACTATGGCTCAGAAAAATCTGGAAAAATTTGTAAAATTCTAAAATATTATTTTAGGGCTCTGATAAATATTTGGGTTAGTTTGGATATGTTTTGCTAGTCCTATCATTAGTTATGGTAAGGCACGATTGAGGGGAAAATATGGGTTTTGGGCATGTTTGATCCATTTTGGCATGGTTATTTATCATTTTGGGTTCTTATGGTTGAAGTTATATGTTACTATGACTATTTGGTATGATTTATGATTGCTTAGAACAGTTAAAATGGTAAAAAAAAAAGGCCGTCGTGTGGCGTAAAAAGTTGCAGGAAACAGTGCAGGACTTTGGAACCGGACCGGATCAGATCGGTAGGGGACGAACCGACCCAATCGTGGAGCATCCCACGACCCTGAACCACTCGCGTCAGAGTACCCGAACAAAGCTCCACGAACCGCTTGTGATCCAGGAACCCATATCCAACCCAAACCGCTCGTGACTAAGACACCACGAACCGATGCTTGGATCTACGAGATATGAACTGACTCGATGCCATGAAGGAAGGAGCCACAAACCGGATTGCTACGAACCGTCGTTGGATTTTCGACCCGAAACCGGTGGGTGTCATGAACGCGTGAGCACCAGAGCACCACGAGCCGATTAGAAGCACGGATCACAAACTGGAGTACGTACCACGAGCCGGTCTGTAAGGTGCAGAACCGAACCGAAGACGAAGAGAAGGACCGAACCGATCCGAAGTAGACCAATAACCTAAGACGCAAAGGTAGTCCAAACAGGAAGTAGAGCTCAGGATCCAGTTGGGAACCAACCAGTTGACTTCATGATTGGACTTTGCTGTGAGACGTGTGCAAAGGGGTTATCAACGTTCATAACTTTAATTCACCCCCAGGACGGATGTTAGGCTACGAACCAGTGCAGTGGGGGTAGTTATTACTCCACAGGGCAGAGTGATCGCAGCGAGGCTATGAGCCAGTGTAGTGGGGTTGTTATGGCTCCATGGGGCAGAGTGGACATAGCAAGGGATTAGCGGCTATGGATCAGTGCAGTGGAGTCATCATGACTCTATGGGGCAGAGTGATTATAGCAAAGGATTTGGGTGGTCAAAGCAGTGGATATCGTATGCTTTACGCACTGAGTGAGAGATATGAGGATTGTTGCTATGCTTGATTGTTTGACATCACTATGACATGCACACCCCTTCCTCGTATCTTTACACCATGTGTTAGTGTCATCTTAGAGTATACCTCTTCCTCGTATCTTGTTGTGCTTACTCTTTGGTTGCAGGTCCAGGTTCAGGTATGGTTATGTATACCTCTTACTTTCTGTTTAACTGCTTATCGCTCATACCACACTTTTGTCTGACCCAGAGTTATATGTCTCTTCTTATTACTCTGGATGCTCTTAAACGGGCAGACCAGAGACAGGTCAGGTGATTATGCACGAGTTGTTGTACCGGAGACAAGCAGGAGGCTTCCACATATGATATATATATATAATCTCCCCGTGTTGTTGCTAGTCACTACTTTGGGCATAAGTAGTGCACCTCTTTCTTTTGCTTTAGAAAGTATTTCAAAATTGTAATAATGAATGGTCTAGATCATAAGCTGTATTTTGAATCTTTCCGCTTCTGTGATGGTTTTATTTTTAGCTTATGCACTGTCTCGCCTATTTTATGTCAAGTTATGTTATTATTATATTTTATCTCATGCGCTGTGGGACATTCTACAGGTTCCTTATTAGTTCAAATTCCTTTCTTTTCCTTTCCTTGGCGACCGTCCCATGCTGGTTGGACATCAGTATAGCGCGTTTCATTGGAAATATCAGCTAGAGCATGGTGGCCCGTCACACTTGGTATCAGAGCTCTAGGTTGCGTAGTTAACCTAGGGAAAGACACCATGGAGAGATAGTATGTATATGAGAGTGCGTATTTGTGATATTTTGGTTTTCAAAAGCTACATATATATATATACACTATTAGTATATCTAGGGATGAAGTCGCACTGCACTAGCACTAGTGAAGAGATGGTTAATCGTTTTCTCCTTACAGATTGAATGATGAGCCAACATACGAGGGGTACTAACTAGTAGAGGGGCTAATAATGGGAATGCTCTTGAGATGAGGACGATGTTCACTGACTTCATGAGAGAGATGCTTAGGGATGTTAAGAGGGCATCTCCTAATGCTACAAATTGTGGTGGTGCAGCGGTGCAGGCGCCTAGGGCCGATTTCGCCAAGCTTTGCAAGGATTACACTAGTCTTGGTGGGAAGCCGTTCCACGGAACGGAATCGGCTATAGAAGTTCAGGATTGCCTCGATAGTTGTAAGCGCATCTTTGAGGACTTAGGGATCGATGACGCGATGAAGAGGAAGCTAGCATCTCGTCAGCTGCAAGGACGGCTATGAATTGGTGGAATGTTATTAAGGCAACCACTCCTGAGGATCAAGTTACATGGAATCAATTTAAAGCTTGCTTCAGTGACAAGTTTATCCCAACTACCCAAAATTCAGAGTTGTTTAGGAAGTTCTTGGAGCTTAAACAGAATGGTAGGGCAGTCTCGGAATATATTGCTGAGTTCGATACTTTATTGAAGTATGGATTATCCCTTATTCGCACCCCCGAGAAGAAGAATGAGAAGTTCATAACCAGCTTAGATCAGTACTTGAGGGAAAGCCTTATCAACCATATTGATGAGACTTTTGAATCGATTGTTGGAAAAGCATTGAGATCAGAGAGCCTTTATCCTAAACCCAAGACTGAAGTCGTTGTTGCATCTCAGAGGGGCCAAAGCCGCAAGTAAGCAGTGGAGGCAAGAATAATTCTTAGAACAAAAGGAAACAGAGTCAGACTAAGGATGGTCAGAAGAAGAGTAAGAATGATGTTGAGTGCTTTAGTTGTGGCAAAAAGGGCCACTATGCCAAAGAATGTCGAGAAATGCCAGCGGACAGGAAGTGCTTTAACTGCGGCCAAGTGGGACAACACAAGGATAAATGCCCGAAAACCCTAAAGAGAAGCAGATTGTGAAAGCATAGGCTACTAATGTTGTTCCTTCTTCGTTGAATGCCCTAACTGCGGCGGAGAAATGAAAGAATGTCGTTATTCAAGGTATGCTTTTCATTTATGATGTTCCTGTTCAAATACTGTTTGATACTGGGGCTTCCCATTCCTTCATATCTAGTGACCTGGTAGATAGGTTGGGATTGAAACTCGAGATAGTCGATAGACCTTTAGCGATGAAGAACGTGATTGGTGGTTCGACTAGCCTTAGCATGATTTGTCGTACTGTGGTCTTATCGAGTCATGGATGTATGTTTGCTTGTGATTACTTTGTTTTGGGATTTACTAGTTATGGCATTATTTTGGGAGTCGATTGGCTCAAAAGATATGTGTTGGTGGTAGACTGTGAGGGCTTTTTGGTGACAGCTAGAGCGGATGATGGGCGGAGTGTAGTGTTTGGTGGCCTACCTAGTCAGGAGGTGATGGCTAGTTTTCTAAATACCCTCGACATCTCGCATGATGAGTTGTCAGATGTGCCCGTGGCTAGCCAGTATCCGGACGTCTTCGAGGAAGTGACCGGACTTCCACCACACCGAGAGATCGAGTTTTGGATTGATTTTGTGAAAGATGCCAGACCTATAGTGATGGAGGTGTTGAGAAAACACCAATTGAAAGCGAAGTTTTCAAGTGTCACTTCTGGAGGAGGGAAGTGAGATTGTTAGGCCATGTTGTTTCGGAGAATGGTATTGCCGTGGATCCTGCGAAGGTGGCTACGGTACAAGATTGGTCTACGCTCAAAAATGCAACAGACGTAAGAAGTTTCTTGGGATTAGTTGGATATTATTGTAAGTTTATCCAAGACTTTTCCAAGATAGCGGCACCGTAAACTCAGTTGACCAAGAAGAATCAAGCTTTTGTTTGGGACGAAAGGTGTGAAAATGCATTCAAGAGCCTAAAGGAAAAGTTGACGCGTGCGCCAATGCTAGTCATTCCTAAAGGGAATGAAGAGATGACAATATACAAGGATGCCTGTGGTACTGGACTAGGTGATGTATTGATGCAAGGAGGTAGGGTTGTAGCTTGTGCTAGTCGACAGTTGAAACCGCATGAGAAAAGATACCTACCCATGATTTGGAATTGGCAGCGGTCGTGTTCGCTTGAAGATGTGGAGGCATTATCTCTTGGGAGAAAGATTCGAGTTGTTTACCGATCTTAAGTCATTGAAGTATCTCTTCTCTCAGAAGGACCTTAATCTCCGACAGCAATGATGGTTAGAATTCTTGGCTTCCCATGATTTCGATATCGCATATACACCAGGAAAGGGCAATGCGGTTGTTGATGCATTGACTAGGAGACATGCCAGTTTAGGGGCTATGTTCCTTGAGAGGAAACAGCTAGAGTATATCGCAGGGGATGATTTCAGACCAAACTGCGAATTGGATCCAGAAATGTTAGCAAGTTTGATGATTAGACCCACTTTGATTAAGCAGATTGGTTCCAGTCAGAAGGACGATCCTAACTTATTGGAAATCATCTCCAAGTTAGAGATGGGTATCGACGAGGAGATGAACAAGTATGGGCTTGATCGAGATGGATGGCTTAGAAAGAATGGGAGACTAGTTGTACCCAATGTCCATGGATGGAGAGATGAAGTGCTTAGAGAACGTCATCACTCAAAACTGACTTATACATCGCGGTGGTAATAAAATGTATCGAGACATGAAGTAGACCTACTACTGGGAAGGGATAAAAAGAGACGTTGGGAAGTTTATATCCAAATGCATGAACTGCCAGCTAGTTAAAGCTGAGCAAAAGAAACCTAGTGGTTTGTTGCAACCATTAGAAGTTCCAGAATGGAAATGGGAACAAGTCTCAACGGATTTCATTGATGGGTTACCAAGGACTAGATCGGGCCATGATAGCATTTGGGTGATTGTGGACCGATTGACCAAGAGTGCAAGGTTTATACCGGTTAAGTTGAATAGAACAACAACTAAGTTACCAAAACTGTATATAAAATGGGTAGTGAGATTTCATGGAGTACCCAAAGACATATAGTAAGTGACCAAGTCCGTTGTTCACTAGTAGATTTTGGTAGAGCTTAGAAGAGGCTTTAGGATTAGAATTACATCTCAGTACAGCATATCATCCTCAGACCGACGGCCATACGGAGAGGGTGAACCGTATATTAGAAGATCTCTTGAGAGCTTGTATGCTGGATTTTGGCGGATCATGGGATGACCATTTGCATCTGGTTGAGTTTGCATATATCAATAGTTATCAGTCCAGTATTGGTATGGCTCCATTTGAAGCTTTTTATGGAAGATCGTGCAACTCACCATCATGTTGGTTAGAAACCGGTGAGAAGTTTGTGCTTGGGCCAGGTGTGATAAGAGAAACTTTAGACAAGATTAAGGTTATCCAACAGCGAATGAAGGCTGCTCAGGATAGGCAGAAGAGTTATGCTGATAACAGGAGAAGGGATTTGAAATTCTCCATTGACGACTTGGTGTTTATCAAGGTTTCTCCGTTAAAGAGCGTGATTCGATTTGGTAGGAAAGGCAAGTTAGCACCAAAATTAGTTGTTCCATTTCCACTTCTCGAGCAAGTTGGGAATTTGGCATATAAAGTTGAGTTGTCGGACAAGATGGCGGGAGTTCATAACGTATTTCATGTTTCCCAGTTAAGGAAATTCGTTCATGACCCCGATGTGGCTATTTCACCTGATCAGTTGGATGATGTCGAAGTAGAACCCGAGGCGGCTGGGAATCGCAAGCCGATTCGTATTGTCGAGCACTATATGAAGAAATTTTGAAGGAAAGCGGTGAATCTACTCAAGGTTCAGTGGGGCGGGGATGAGAATGACTGTACTTAGGAGACATAGGAGAGCATTAAGGAGACATATCCAGAACTCTTTGCTTGGTAAGGTTTTCATTTCGATTTAGAATTTCCGCATGCTAGGATAGGTTGGTTTTGTTTGTTTTGTATGTTTGATTACGAGATATGGCCGGTAGGCATGCGGGACCCATTGGTTGTTTCTTAGTTGAGGAATTTTGGGGGCGAAATTTCTTAAGAGGGAAGAGTGTAACTACCGCATTCTACGTATCGAAGGATCTTAGAATATTTATTCATTTTTCATATGAGGTCTTATAGTCGTGTAACTTTGGGAACTGCTATTGGGGTCATTTCCCGTGTTCACAATTTTTGCCGATTTTTAAATGACCATTTTGCCCTTGGCGAATCTTCTTTCATCTATAACTTTTGATTGGTAAGAAGTTTTGACCTGAAACTACCTCCATTGGATCCGGAAGATGGTCTATCTTTCCGTAGAGGGGTCACACTTGTCAAACAGATTTACCGTTTTGGAGATATGGCTGAATTAAGATTTAGAAGGTGAAAAATAGCTTAATTGGGCTTAACCGGGTGATTAGCAGCTAGGCCCATTGGGGGATTTCGGGATTAGAGCTATATGAGGGCTGATTAGGGTTAGAGAAACCTTTTCTTTGTCACTTTCAAACCGCCACTTACCTCTCTTCAACCCTAACAATGGCCTCCACTTTCTAAATTCATCCTAAATCACCGTTTAATCGCGTATTAGCTTAATCCACACCAAATCAAGGAAGTCTAGTGGAAAATCAAAGTTGGGGTTGCTGCTAAGCATTAGAATTCGACCTATAATAGTAGCAAAGTTTAGATCTAAGATTAATTTGTGGCCAAGGTGAGTGATTTGCATTGTTTTTTTACTAATTACGGCTAATTAGGTGTGATAGTGATAATTATAGAAATTATGGCTCAGAAAAATTTGGAAATTTTTTTAAAATTCTAAAATATTTATTTTAGGTCTCTGATAAAAATTTGGTTAGTTTGGATATGTTTTGCTAATCCTATCATTAGTTATGGTTAGGCATGATTAAGGGAAAAATATGGGTTTTGGGTATGTTTGATCCATTTTGACATGGTTATTTAACATTTTGGTGTTTATGGTTGACGTTATATGTTACTATGACTGTTTGGTATGATTTATGATTGCTTAGAACAGTTAGAATGGTCAAAAACGCCATCATGTGGCATAAATAGTTGCTGGAAAAGTTGCAGGAAACAGTGCAGGACTTTGGACACGGCCCGGATCGTATCGGTAGGGGACGAACCGACCCACTCGTGGAGCATCCCATGCCCCCGAAACACTCGCGTCAAAGTACCCGAACCGAAGCTCCTCGAACCGCTTGTGATCCCGGAACCCATCTCTGACCCGAACCGGTCGTGACTAAGGCACCACGAACCGATGTTTGGATCTATGAGATATGAACCGACCCGATGCCATGAAGGAAGGAGCCACGAACTGGATTGCTACGAGCCGCCGTTGGATTTCCGACCCGAACCGGTGGGTGTCACGAATGGGTGAGCACAAGAGCACCACGAGCCGACTAGAAGCAAGGACCATGAACCTGAGTACGTACCACGAGCCGATCTAGAACGTGCACAACCGAACCGAAGACGAAGAGAAGGACTGAACTGTTCCGGAGAAGACCAATAACCCGAGACACAAAGGTAGTCCAAATAGGAAGTAGAACTCAGGATCCAGTTAGGAACCAACGAGTTGACTTCATGATTCGACTTTGCTGTGGGACGTGTGCAAAGGGGTTATCGATGTCCATAACTTTGATTCGCCACCAAGACAGATGTTAGGCTACGGATCAGTGCAGCGGGGTAGTTATTACTCCATGGGGCAGAGTGATCGTAGAGAGGCTATGAGCCAGTGCAGTGGAGTTGTTATGACTCCACGGGGAAGTGTAACAACCCGCATTCTTCGTATCTAGGATCGTAGAATATTTATTTCCTTTTCGTATGAAGTCGTATGGTCGTGTAACTTTGGGAGACAACTATTGGGGTCATTTCCCATGTTCATGATTTTTGTCGATTTTTAAATGACCGTTTTGCCCCTAGTTGATCTTGTTTTGTCCATAACTTTTGACTGGAGAGTAGTTTTGACCTGAAACCACTTCCATTAGCTCCGGATGATGGTTTCTCTTTCCGTAGAGTGGTCATAGTAGCCAAACGGACTTACCGTTTGGGAGATATGGCTGAATTAAGGTTTAAAGTGTTAAAAATAGCTAATTGGGCTTAACCGGGTGATTAGCAGCTAGGCCCAATGGGGTATTTCGGGATTAGAGGTATTTCAGGGTTACTAGGGTTAGGATTTCGGTTTTTCACTCATTTTCTCAGCCGCCACTTACCTCCTTCAAGAGCAATGGCCTCCATCTCCTAAAACACTTCAAAACACCTTTTTGTCATCTCTAATCACATATTAGCCTAATCTACATCAAATCAAGGCGGGTTAGCATAAGGATTGGGATAGAGCTGCTGGAACACATAGAGATTGGATCCAAATCAGAGATTATTTCAGATCTATAGTTTACTTTGTGGCAAAGGTGAGTGATTTGCATTGTTTTTCACTAATTACGGCTAATTATGGTAATTAGCGAAGATTAGCGAAATTATAACTCAGAAAAATCTAGAAAAATTCCTAAAATTCTAAAACATCGTTTTATGCCTCCGATATGAATTTGGGTTAAATTCGACTAATTTTGTTAATCCAGGAATTTAGGGGATTAAGGGGTGATTAGTGATAATTAGCGATTTATGCATGTTAAAAATCTGGAAAAATATTTATAAATTGCTAAATATTATTTTAGGCCTCTGTTAGAAAATTTGGCTGATTTGGTTAAGTTTTGCTAATCCTATCATTACTTATGCTTAAACATGATTAAGCGGAAAACATGGGTTTTGGGTACATTTGATCCATATTGTTATGATTAAATTGTTGTTTTGGTGTTTATGGTTGATTATACATGTTGCTACTACTGTTTGGTATGACCTATGATTGCATTATAAAGTTAGAATGGTTGAAAACGCCATCGAGAGGCGAAAATAGCTTGCTGAAATGGTGCAGGTTTTCTTTGGGTCGAGTTAGACCGACCAGGGGAAGGTTTTAACCGACCGACCCGAATAGAAGGAGGACATCACGACCGGCCCTGTATGAAGTGTCCGACCGACTAGGGAGACCGACCAGGCTAGGCAAGACCGACCACTATGCGATGTTCGACCGACCCCATACGATGATGAAGTACGACCGACCGGGGATGGTGAAGTACGACCGATCAGGAATGGTGAAGTGTTCGACCGACCAGGGGGGCAATACCGACCGACCAGGGTAGAGATGATGAAAACCGACCAGAATGAAAGGTGCTTGACCGACCGACCTGAACAGGAGGAAACCAAAACCCGAGATGCAAAGGTAGTCCAAGTGGAAGTTAGAGCTCAGGATCCTGTTGGGAACCAATGAGTTCACTTCATGATTGGGCTTTGCTGCGGGACGTGTGCAAAGGGGTTGTCGGTATTCATAACTTTGGTCCACCACTGAGAGATAGATAGTGGGCTTGTAGTGATAGTTGTACGGGATTGGAGTCCGTCATGGCCCAAAGGATTAGGTGACCAAGGTAGTGGGTATCGTATGCTTTACGCACTGAGTGAGAGATGTGAGGATGGTTGCTATGCTTGACTGTTTGCCATCACTATGACATGCACACCCCACCCCTGTATTTCTTACACTGTGTGTTAGTGGCACCATAGAGTATTGTACGGTATGTAGTGCTAACTCTTTGGTTGCAGGTCCAGGTTCAGGTATGATTGGATTATACCTGTTATTGTTTTGTTTTATTGCTTATCGCTCATACCAGACTTTTGTCTGACCCAGAGTTTTATGTCTCTTCTTGTTACTCTGGGTGCTCACACGAGCAGACTAGAGACAAGTTATCTGGTGATGCACGAGTAGCTGATCTGGAGGCGAGCAGGAGGCTTCCACCTATGATATATATAGATATTCTCCCTGTGTTGTTGGTGTTCACCACTTTGGGCATTAGTAGTGTACCTTTCTTGTTTAGCTTTTTGAGACAGTTTTAAAAGTTGTAATAATGATGTTGGCTTTGGATCATAAGCTGTATTTTGGATTTTCCGCTGCTATGATAGTTTGTTTCAGCTTATGTACTGTCTCGCCTGTTTTATGTCAAGTATATTATTATTATATTTTGTTCCATGCGCTGTGAGACATTCTACAGGTTCTTTGTTAGTTCATCCTCTTCTTTCCTTTCTTTGGCGACCGTTCCATGCTAGTCGGGCATGTGTACAGCGCACTTTCGGATGAAATGCCGGCTGGTGCGGGGCGGACCGTCACATTTGGTATCAGAGCTCTAGGTTGCGAAATTAACCTAGGGAAAGACACTAGGGAGAGATAATACGTATATGAGAGCGCGTATTTGTGATTACTTTGGTTTTCAAAAGCTATATATATATACACTATTAGTAGTATAAAAATAAAGTCATACTGCACTAGCACCACTATGGGGTCGTTAATCATTTTCTCTTTATAGATTGAACGATGAGCCGATACGCAAGAGGTGCTGGTAGAGGGACCAATAATGGAGATGCTCCTGACATGAGGACGATGTTCACTAATTTCATGAGGGAGATGCTTAGGAATGTTCAGGGAGCAGTTCCCAATCCCGGAAATGGTGGTGGTCCAGTAGTGCAGGCGCCTAGGGTCGATTTCGCCAAGTTGTGCAACGATTACACTAACCTTGGTGGGAAGCCGTTCCACGGAACGGAGTCGGCCACAGATGTTCAGGATTGGTTGGATAGCTGTGATTGTATCTTCGACGACTTAGGTAATGAGGATACGATGAAGAGAAGGTTAGTGTCTCGTCAGCTGCAAGGGCGAGCGATGAATTGGTGGAATGCTATTAAGACAGCCACTCCAGAGGATCAGGTTACTTGGGATCAGTTTAAGGCTCGCTTTAGCGACAAGTTTATCCCAGCTGCTCAGAAGTCGAAATTGTTTAGGAAGTTCTCGGAGCTTAAGCAGAGTGGTAGGGCGGTCTCGGAGTATATTGCGGAGTTCGACACATTATCGAAGTATGGATTATCCCTTATCGATACTGCCGAGAAGAAGAACGAGAAGTTCATAACTGGCTTAGATGGATACTTGGGGGAAAGGCTTATTAACCACGACGTTTGAATCGATTGTGGGGAAAGCATTGAGGTCAGAGAGTCTTTACCCTAAGCCAAAGACTGAGGTTGCTATTGCATTTGCAGGGGAGCCAAAACCGCAAGCAGGCAGTGGAGGCAAGAATAATTCCCAGGACAAGAGGAAACAATATGGCGAGTGCTTTAGTTGTGGCAAGAAGGGCCACTATGCCAGAGATTGTCGAGAAAAGCCTGGGGAAAGGAAGTGCTTTAATTGCGGCCAAGCGGGACATCACAAGGATGATTGTCCACAACCTCCTAGGGAGAAGCAGATCGTGAAAGCATATGCTATCAACGCTGTTCCTTCTTCGTCGAATGCCCCAACTGCGGCGCAGAAGGAAAAATGTGTCGTTATTCGAGGTATGCTTTCTATTTAAGATGTTTCTGTTTGACAGACACGAGATAGTCGATAGACCTTTAGTAGTGACGAACCCGGTTGGTGGTTCGACTAGCCTTTGCATGATTTGTTGTAATGTCGTCTTATCGAGTCATGGATGTATGTTTGTTTGTGATCGCTTTGTTTAGGCTTTACTGGGTTTAGCATTATTTTGGGGAGTCGATCTACTCCAAAGATTTAGGGTGGTATTAGGTACCTACCTAGTGATGGCGATAGTAACTGGAGTTAGGAAGCTGGGAAGTTATCATTGGAATAAGTTCTAGTTGTCTCGGGGAGGCAAATGAGTACTCCAGTGCTTAGTTGTTTTGCTAGTATCATTTCACGTAGATTGTCCGAATTCGGAGGAGATGTTCCTTGGGCGCTTGTCTGATATTGGTTTAGGCCTTTAGGGCTTGTGCTTGGGGAATGTCGAGTTCGATTAGGATGGTTTGCATGAGAGATAAAATAGTTATTGTGATTTTTCATTGGATGGTATCTTGGTTTACTCGAGGAGTGATGGGCAGACGGAACATGATAAGACTATTTGATGGTATGGACTGCCCCATGTTAGACTCAATAGGGTTATGTGATGGCTCGAGTGGGACTCAAGAAAGATGCAAGGTAATGGATTATTTAGAACCCTATGTTGGTGTTCTCTTTGGATAGTAGGACTTTGAGGGAATAGGATGTGTTCGTTGATCATGGAAGATGCAAAGAAGATTAGGACGATTCAAGTTGGACTTGAACTCGTAAAAGAAAATAGGTGTTTGTTGATCTTGGAGATGCAACGAATAGGGAGACGACTCACGTTGGACTAGAGTTTGTCGGTACTCAAGACTGGGTCAGAGTTATAGAGTGACTCGAGTTGGACTCGAGAAGGCTGCAAGGAATTGGATTGACTCGAGTTGGACTCGAGAGGGCAGCAAGATAATGGATAGACTTGGGTGGGACTCGAGTGTTTCAAGCGGACTAAAAGCAGGGGTATCTGGGGACGCCTGTTACCTTGGATCCGTTGGACGTGATCTAGTTATCCTTGGAGGATAAACGTGCGTTGGACGTACGGTAGTCCGTCTGGAGGCTGGGCTTCCATTGGTTCTTGATGTTGGTTGGACCAGACACACAAGAATCGACATACTGGGATTGGTTAGACCAGTCATGTAGGTGTCGATGTATTCATGGCTTTAGCAGGTGATAGACAGGATTTGTTTGATGGATGCTATGGTTGTTGTGTTTGTTCTTACCTTTCTTCTCTTGAGTATCACCTGTAGGATCCTGTTGAATGGAAATAGGGTAAGTTCCTTGATCATGGTGATACGACGAGTGTAAGATACTTTACGTTAGACTTGAAGTATGTTAGGCATTGTGGAGCGTCCGTTATCTTGGAGATTCAACGGATATAGGAGTTTCAGTTGGACTTGGACTCATAGGTAGAGTACCTAGATTCATTGGATGAGTCTAGTTCACCTTTGGAAGGTGAATGTACGTTGGACGTACAGTACGGATATAGGTAGAGTACCTAGATTCATTGGATGAGTCTAGTTCACCTTTGGAAGGTGAATGTACGTTGGACGTGCAGTATGAATATGGGTAGGGTACCTGGGTTCATTGGATGAATCTAGTTCACCTTTAGAAGGTGAATGTACGTTAGACGTACAGTGCAGATGGTGTAGTGCCTAGGGTCATTGGATGGGTCTTGTCTGCCTCTAGGAAGTGAATGTACGTTGGACGTGCAATAAGAATGTAAGGACTCAAGTTGGACTTGAAAGGACATTTGGAATGTAGTTGGAAATTTGGCGTATAGGGTTGGATTACCTAAGAAGATGACAGTATAGACAGATGCCATAGTACCGGACTAGGTGCGGTAGCTGATGCATTGGGTAAGAGACGTGCCAGTTTAGAGGCTATTTTTCTGGAATGGAAGCAACTAGAGTATATCACGGGATATGACTTCAGACCCAAGTGTGAATTGGATTCAGAAACGCTGGTAAGCTTGACGAGTAGATCGATCTTGATTAAGTGGATCGGTTCCAGTTAGAGGGATGATCCCAACCTATTAGAAGTTACCTCTAGGGTAGAGATGGGAATCGATGGCGAGAGAACGACTGTACTTGGGAAGTAGAGAATGACATACGAAAGTATCCAAAGCTCTTTGCCTGGTAAGATTTTAGCTGCGATGATTCTTCCATTGTTAGTAAACCGCATGTTAGGGCAGAATGGTTCTGTTTGTTTTGCATGTTTGATTGTTGTATATGGTTGGTAGGCATGCGGGATCCTTTATATGTTTTGGGTTAAGGAATTTCGGGGACGAAATTCCTTAAGGGGGGGAGAATGTAACAACCCGCATTCTACGTATCTAGGATCGTAGAATATTTATTTCCTTTTCGTATGAAGTCGTATGGTCGTGTAACTTTGGGAGACAACTATTGGGGTCATTTCCCATGTTCATGATTTTTGTCGATTTTTAAATGACCGTTTGACCCCTAGTTGATCTTGTTTCGTCCATAACTTTTGACAGGAGAGGAGTTTTGTCCTGAAACCACTTCCATTAGCTCCAGATGATGGTTTCTCTTTCCGTAGAGTGGTCATGATAGTCAAACGGACTTACCGTTTGGGAGATATGGCTGAATTAAGGTTTAAAGTGTTAAAAACAGCTAATTGGGCTTAACCGGGTGATTAGCAGCTAGGCCCAATGGGGGATTTCGGGATTAGAGGTATTTAAGGGCTGCTAGGGTTAGGATTTCGGTTTTTCACTCATTTTCTCAGCCGCCACTTACCTCCTTCAAGCTCTAGCAATGGCCTCCATCTCCTAAAACACTCCAAAACACCTTTTTGTCATCTCTAATCACATATTAGCCTAATCTACATCAAATCAAGGCTGGTTAGCATAAGGATTGGGATAGAGCTGCGGAACACATAGAGATTGGATCCAAATCAGAGATTGTTTCAGATCTATAGTTTACTTTGTGGCAAAGGTGAGTGATTTGCATTGTTTTTCACTAATTACGGCTAATTATGGTAATTAGCAAAGATTAGCGAAATTATAACTCAGAAAAATCTAGAAAAAAACCTAAAATTCTAAAACATCATTTTATGCCTCTGATATGAATTTGGGTTAATTTCGACTAATTTTGTTAATCCCGGAATTTAGGGGATTAAGGGGTGATTAGTGATAATTAGCGAATTTATGCATGTTAAAAATCTGGAAAAATATTTATAAATTGCTAAATATTATTTTAGGCCTCTGTTAGAAAATTTGGCTGATTTGGTTAATTTTTGCTAATCCTATCATTAGTTATGCTTAAACATGATTAAGGGGAAAACATGGGTTTTGGGTACATTTGATCCATATTATTATGATTAAATTGTTTGTTTGGTGTTTATGGTTGATTATACATGTTGCTACTACTGTTTGGTATGACCTATGATTGCATTATAAAGTTAGAATGGTTGAAAACGCCATCGAGAGGCGAAAATAGCTTGCTGAAATGGTGTAGGTTTTCTTTGGGTTGAGTTAGACCGACCAGGGGAAGGTTTTGACCGACCGACCCGAGCTCACGACCGACCCGAATAGAAGGAGGACATCACGACCGACCCTGTATGAAGTGTTCGACCGACTAGGGAGACCGACCAGGCTGGGCAAGACTGACCACTATGCGATGTTCGACCGACCCCATACGATGATGAAGTATGACCGACCAGGGATGGTGAAGTACGACCGACCAGGAATGGTGAAGTGTTCGACCAACCAGGGGGCCAATACCGACCGACCAGGGTGGAATGATGAAACCCGACCAGAATGAAAGGTGCTTGACCGACCGACCCGAACAGGAGGAAACCAAAACCCAAGATGCAAAATTAGTCCAAGTGGAAGTTAGAGCTCAGGATCCAGTTGGGAACCAATGAGTTCACTTCATGATTGGGCTTTGCTGCGGGACGTGTGCAAAGGGGTTGTCGGTATTCATAACTTTGGTCCACCACTGAGAGATGGATAGTGGGCTTGTAGTGATAGTTGTACGGGATTGGATTCCGTCATGGCCCAAAGGATTAGGTGACCAAGGTAGTGGGTATCGTATGCTTTACGCATTGGGTGAGAGATGTGAGGATGGTTGCTATGCTTGACTGTTTGCCATCACTATGACATGCACACCCCCACCCCCGTATTTCTTACACTGTGTGTTAGTGGCACCATAGAGTATTATACGGTATGTAGTGCTAACTCTTTGGTTGCAGGTCTAGGTTCAGGTATGATTGGATTATACCTGTTATTGTTTTGTTTTGTTGCTTATCGCTCATACCAGACTTTTGTCTGACCCAAAGTTTTATGTCTCTTCTTATTACTCAGGGTGCTCACACGAGCAGACTAGAGACAGGTTTTCTGGTGATGCACGAGTAGCTGATCTGGAGGCGAGCAGGAGGCTTCCACGTATGATATATATAGATATTCTCCCTGTGTCGTTGGTGTTCACTACTTTGGGCATTAGTAGTGTACCTTTCTTGTTTAGCTTTTTGAGACAGTTTTAAAAGTTGTAATAATGATGTTGGCTTTGGATCATAAGCTGTATTTCGGATTTTCCGCTGCTATGATAGTTCGTTTCAACTTATGTACTGTCTCGCCTGTTTTATGTCAAGTATATTATTATTATATTTTGTTCCATGTGCTGTGAGACATTCTACATGTTCTTTGTTAGTTCATCCTCTTCTTTCTTTTCTTTGGCGACCGTTCCGTGCTAGTCGGGCATGTGTACACTGCACTTTCGGAGGAAATGCCGGCTGGTGCGGGGTGGGCCGTCACAGGAAGAGTGGACATAGCAAGGGATTAGTGGCTATGGATCAATGCAGTCTTGCCATCCTGAGTCCGTGGGGCAGAGTGATCATAACAAAGGATTTGGGTGGTCAAAGCAGTGGATATCGTATGTTTTACGCACTGAGTGAGAGATGTGAGGATGGTTGATAAGCTTGATTGTTTGACATCACTATGACATGCACACCCCTTCCCCGTATCTTTACACCATGTGTTAGTGTCACCTTATAGTATTGTACATCCTATTGTGCTAACTCTTTGGTTGTAGGTCCAGGTTCAGGTATGGTTATGTATACCTATTATTGTTCTGTTTTACTGCTTATCGCTCATACAAGAGTTTTGTCTGACCCAAAGTTTCATGTCTCTTCTTATTACTCTGGGTGCTCTTAAACGGGCAGACTAGAGACAGGTCAGGTGATTATGCACGAGTAGATGTACCGGAGACGAGCAGGAGATTTCCACGTATGATATATATATATATATATATAGATATATATTTAATTTTCCTGTGTTGTTGCTAGTCACTACTTTGGGCATTAGTAGTGTACCTCTTTCTTTTGCTTTAAAGATAGTATTTCAAAGTTGTAATAATGAATGGTTTATATCATAAGCTGTATTTTGAATCTTTCCGCTGCTATGATGGTTTAATTTTCAGCTTATACACTGTCTCGCCTGTTTTATGTCAAGTTGTGTTATTATTATATTTTATCCCATGCGATGTGAGACATTCTACAGGTTCCTTGTTAGTTCAAATTCCTTTCTTTTCCTTTCCTTGGCGACCGTCCCGTGCTGGTTGGACATCAGTGCAACGTGTTCCATTGAAAACGTCGGCTGATGCAAGGGCAAGCCATCACATTCACCAGACTGATCTGTCGTTTGTAATGCTCGGGTTAGACCAAATTTTACAGGTTAAGATTTGGATGTTGTGAACTTCAGAAGACGTGTTGGAGGAGTTCAGACGTATGATATATATTTGGTGTGTATTCCGCGGTGTGATTGTATATGAGGAAAGTCTATTATAATTGTTCAGATGTGTTGATGTACTATGATGATTGTAAGTATTTTTTTTTCAAGCTCTCAGTAAAGATTTATTTCTATATTATATATTGTTCAGCTGCAATGTGAGACTCTGATTCTAATGTGTTTCTTCTTCTTGATTCTTCTATTCTAATATTTCTTTCTTTCTTATCTCCCTCTAATTTCTTTCTCCTAACTATTTGCTTTTCTGTGCAATTTGAGTTGATGTAGGTTGTTAGATGTCGACTCAAACTATACGGAAAATGTGGGTCGTTACAAGTGTTATCCGAGCATAAATTTTAGTAATAACCTTGGCTCTGTGGTGTAACTCGATAGAGATGAGGTTAGAAATTCCTTAGATTGAGTTTGAGTGTTTATATATGAGAGCGTATTTAAATTTTGTACAAATGTTTTTGTATTGTGTTGTTTGATGGGTTCAAGGGTTGGGTAACGTTGAATCAGCAATGGACATAATATTGTTTTGCAAAGAGGGTAAATGAAACAATTTTACCTAAAATATATTTTTGTATAGAAAAGAAATAATTTTATTAAAATATCGAGATATACGTGTGCTTGATTGATTTGAATGAACTCAAATCAGGTTTGGAATTGGAACTTAACTTGTTAAATGGAGTTAAGAATGAAATCGAAATTAAATTAAATAGATTTGGAATTTATAAATCGAATGAATAACATTTAAATAGAAATCTATCGGATATTAACCGATTGATATTCAATAATATCTTAAACCAAAGTAAAAAATTAATGTTGAATGTGAATTCATTTAATTTGATTGAGCGGTTGTGCATTTGTTATTGATTATTTGTTGATTGTGTGTTAGATTGCTTGAATAAAATTCATCAACGGTTTAAATAAGAGTTGAATGAATTGAAATGAATTCCATATTTATAAATTGGAATGAAACTGCATATGAATTGAAACTATTGATTTAACCATGTATTTGAAAATGAATTGGTGCTATCTGTTTGATTTTGAATTGGTGTAATTATACTTGTTGATTAGTGAAATATTATTTAAGAATTTCATATCTGTTGCTTATATATATTGAACTGAGTTAAGTAAAAGTTCCAGATGGCTATGATGATTGATTTTGGTTGCCTAAATTGCACATACATTGAGCAAGTATGCTCAATTGCGCTCACAAAAGGTACGCCTACGCGGAAATATAAATTTTGGTTTTTGACTTTTATTTTCTGACTGTGTGGGTCGATGTATATATATTATTTGTTCCAGCGATATCGCAGAAGTCCCTCCGTACAGAGGAGACTTCGACGAAATTTTCCAGGAATTTAAGGTGTTGGAAAATTTTCGATATTTTTTTATTTTTTTATTTACGATAATGAACTGGTTTCTAATTTAAAATAAATTGGATTTTAAAGTTAATGGGTTTGTATCATTTTTCCAACCTTAGTAATTTCGGTGAAGATATTCTTTTAAGTGTGGAAGAATGTAACGTCCCGTATTTTTTGGTAGCCAAATATTATTAATTATTTCAGATATTATATGTAACGACCCGGAAAACCTGAACCAATTTAATATTTTTAAATTGGCTATTTTGGTGGATTATTTAAAATAAATATTTTAAATAATAACGATGAAAAGTAAGTTTCAATCGCCGTTTGAAAATAAATATAATTATTTCTAATTATAAACAAGGTCTGAAATGGCGCGGTAGTTTAAAAAAATTGAATTCAAACTTTGACTGACTGTACCGAGTGTAAAACAAAACGGATTTGAGTGAAACCAAAAATATTTAAATCTGTTAGCGAATATCTTTCTAGCGAATCTGAAAAATCGAAGTTTCAGAGTGGGAAGCAAAAGTTATAGCCAAATGAATTTTCAGAAAGGTCGCTATAGAGTTTATATAGCCCGTGAAAATGGCCATTTTGCAAACGACCTCGGAATTCGACGAAACCACTTTTGTTGGATCCGGGATGTTAAATTATTGCTAGATTTCAAATTTCATAATTTTTTGAAGCTAGTATGTGAACGTGGCAAAGGAAAATGTGTTTGGTCGATTTCTATTAAATTGGATTGACCAGAAATGGGCCATTTTTCAAACGGTCTCAGAATTCGATGAAACTAGTTTTGTTGGGACCGAATCGTCAAAACAGCTCTAGATTTATTTTTCGGGAATTTTTCAAATCAGTATGTGGCCCCGGCAAATTGAAATGTATGTTCGAATCAAATATTGAATGTTTTATATTTTAATTTGAAGGAAAACTGACTGAAACAGTCGAATGGGCCTACGAAACATATCCCATTGTGTTCGGAATGGGGGTATTTAGCAAGGGACGATAGTCATTGGGCTTGAATTGGGGTTCGTGGGTGAAAGTGGGTATTTTCGAAATTTATAAATATAAAAAATTATCTCATTTGTCCACATCAGCCCTTCTCTCTCTCCGAAACCCCCGATCGACAGCGGAACAGGTTCAAAACTTCCCCCTCCGATTCCTCCTCCTACACGCAATAAAACATCATGCTTCTTTCGAGATTTTTGTAGTGCTATCAACGAGCTTCACATCCATATGAAGTTTGGATTTTTTTCGTGGCCTTTAGAGCTCGAATCGAGCTCGAGAAGTTCAGGGCTTTCAGCCGCCGCCGCCGACAGCAAGCGCCACCGAGTGGGCACACTTCCCCCGGCGCCTGAGCGCCTTTCCTCCCCCTTCGACACTACGTAGCCCGATCCTCTTCAAGCTTCACGGATTTCAAGTAAAATCGAAACCTAGTTTTGAATGAAACTGCTAAGGTATGGCTAATTTAATTTTAAACTTTATTATAGCAGTTTAAAGCGCTACGGTTTTTGGTTTCACTGTAAAAATCATATCTTTTTCGTTTCTTGACGAAATTCAGTGAAATAAGAGACAATGGACTCGTGTGGACGTCTTCTACATTCTAGAAGAGACCGCATATTTTTCTGAGCCTTCTGCTATTTTTGGTGGAGTGAAACCCAATGTGAGATTTCTAATTTATAAACGATATGGAAAATGACGATGTATAAATTATATAGTCGATGTACGAGTTATATAAGCAATGTACACCACATGTATAAGCGTTGTATAAGTTGTACGGTCGATGTATAAGTTATATATGCACTGTAAAAATTATATATGTGTTGAATAGATGTGAAATTTACTTTTATATATATATATATATATATATATTTATATGCCCCTCGTCCACAAACCATGGACGATATTTATTGGTTGTGATTGGTGGGAAAATTGGTCGATAGCGAGGTTGATTAGAATTGTTTGTGGTTGAAATTGATTGATTGTGGTCGAAAAATACCCGTTTGTGGTTGAGAATTATTTGGTTGAAACTACATAGGATTAGTTTGTGGAAAAGAAAAAAATATACATGCCGCCTGCGTGCGAACTAGATGCATGAAATCCCCATTGTCAAAAGCTGCGAGGCTTTAAGGTAGAGCGAGGAGCCGTACTAGGGACGACCCCGGTTTTAACTACCCTACCGTTATGCTGCCGAAATTTTCCGAAATATTCATGTTTTAGAATTATTTTCATTTTTTGAAATTATTTCATATATTGAAACCACATTCATGTGTTGAATAGGAATTCATTCGTTGAATAGAAATTCATGTGTTGAATGGTATTCGTGTTTTAAATAAATTGTTTTAACAATAACAATCACATTTTTATTTTATATATACTAACTATTGAAAACCTTCATGTGTTGAATAGAAATTCATTCGTTGAATAGAAGTCCTTGTGTTGAATGGTATTCGTGTTTTAAATAAATTGTTTTAACAATAAAAATCACATTTTTATTTTATACATACAAACTATAGAAAACCTTCATGTGTTGAATAGAAATTCATGTGTTGAATGGTATTCGTGTTTTAAATAAATTGTTTTAACAATAAAAATCACATTTTTATCTTATATATACGAACTATAGAAAACCTTCATGTGTTGAACAGAAATTCATCCGTTGAATAGAAATTCATGTGTTGAATGGTATTCGTGTTTTAAATAAATTGTTTTAACAATAAAATCACATTTTTATCTTATATAAACGAACTAGAGAAAATCTTCATGTGTTTAATAGAAATTCATGTGTTGAATGGTACTCGTGTTTTGAAATAAATTGTTTTATAATAAAAATCATATTTTTATCTTCTATATGAACTATATAAAATAGTCGTGTTTCGAAATAAATTGTTTTATAATAAAAATCATATTTTTATCATCTATATGAACTATATAAAATAGTCATGTTTTAAAATGAATTGTTTTGCAATAAAAATCACATTTTTATTATATACATGAAATGTTAAAAATAGCGAAGTATTGAAATAATTGTCGGTTGGATAAAAATATCATTTTTATCAAATGTATGAAAAGAAAATAACGAAGCTGCAGTTCGTGTTTTGAAACCGTGACTTCAAACGATAAGTGCGGGAGATCCGACCATCGGATTTTCCCGAAACCGAAACCGTTGGGTTCGCTTTGGAAATATCTTTCCAACGACACCAACTTTGTGAAGATCAAACGGTTGGATTGTCTTTAATGTTTAATTCAAATCTGAAGAAAAACAGCGCCAGATTCGATTATATATATATATATATAATTAAATTAAATCGAATAACGACAATGCAGTTCGTATTTTGAAATCGAAACTTCAAACGATTGTACCGGGAGATCCGACCGTCGGATTTTCCCAAAACTGGAACCGTTGTATTCGTTTTGAAAAGATCTTTCTAATGATATAAATTTTGTGAAGATCCAATGGTTAGATTTTCAGATATGTGTAAATCAAATCTAAAGAAAAACAGCGCCACGGCCGCGTTATGGCCTGAAGCGTCGTTTGAATAAATTGGTTGTTTTTAAATAAATAAAAATAGCGATAAATCGTTATAAAATATTATAAATGATATGGAATGTGAAATTTAGGAATTAACTGAAGGTTAGCTGAGTCGAATGGTTTCCTGGGTTTTGATCTGATGTTGGTTTCAGCCTTCGGGGTTAATATTTGGGAAATCGTTCTCTTACCGATTTACGGTTAGTGACTGATGAATTGAAATGAGGCGTATGTTGTGTTTTTGTAGCACTTTTTATTATATACGCGAGTTGCTCAGAAAGACCGGGTTTATCCCATTCTGGACAACTGAATCGACGACAGGAAGTCGAAGATGAAAACGGTGGTTGAAGACAGGAGATTTTCACCTCGGTTGGATGGTAACTGATGTCCTGATTGGGAGACATCCCGAAATATGGATAATGAGTGGTGACTGTCCAGACATACGTGGAGATCAATGGGTATGCGAGGTATATAGTGCCTCCGGTTTTGTTCCGACCCAAAACAGACTTGTAAATGGACCGTGTGTCTGACATTGGAATTCATTCTGTGTGATTGATAGCTATCAGTTGCATGGTGTGAATTGCCTGTGTGGCATGCTAAGATGCAGTGATCAAGGCTTCTGTTGAAAAGCATAAGTCTTGTGGTTGATGATCAAAGCACCGCCTGTGTGGCGTAGCTTTGTGTATAACGTGAATTCACGAGCCTCACACCCCGGTATGAACCAGAAACGAGAGAGGACATCAGGGAGGGCATGCGTTCCTTTCTAGTTAGAGGTGGTGTTAGTGCTTAAACTGGCTGACATTTATATTATTTTCACCTGTGTGGTTGTTGCTGTTGCGAGGCGCCTCGGATATATTGGTGACTATGTGAAGCCGATAGAGTCATTTGTTGGCTCATTTACGCCCCAAAGGGTGTGGGAACGTAGTGTTCAGGCATAATAATCCACATCGGTGGACCGGCCCTGACGATCCAAGGCTTGTATGCACGCTTGCCTGAGGCTCGGGCTAGAGAGTCTCGAATTCGGTAAAGACTATCTTTTGCCTTGGTTCATGGCAGAAATCCAATTTCCAAATACACTACCGTGCGGTTTCGATTGTATATATATATGGCGACATGATATATGGTACCCATGCCGTCTATGATTGATAGTTATGATCGAAATTGTTTTTGAAACCTATAAACACTAGTAATAAGCATATTTTGGCCATTATAAGGTAAAACTCTATCCTCCGGTTTGCGTTGCATTGTGTGATGGGAACTGAGTCTTATAATGGCTTCATTTTTACAAAAAGCATTGTGATGTTTAAAAGATTTATTTGTTTTAAAGCACCGACAATCCAATGGAGAAAACCCGTTCCGCGAAAGTGGTGTGATCCTGAGATTTGCCATATTATAAATGTGTTAAGTAAATTTCTCATACCAGTCCCATGACTGACTCGTAGTTTGTTTCACTTGCGAACTCGGGTGCCCCTTTTTCTACACGGGCAGCCTTGTCTTCAGGTTTTAGCAGACTCTTTCTGGATAGCTGGTGCTGAAGATGGATTCTATCATTTATCTCTTTTTATGCTGTTCAGCTCCTATTGTACATATTATGTTTGTTTTCCGCTGTAGACATTCATGTATAGCTAAACTGTATTTATACTAAGTATGATCCTGTATACTGTGTAACTCTGATGATTTCGTTTATCCAGTGTATTATTTGTGCATTATCTGGTGTATTTATTTAATTCTGTTCTGCCATTATCTGTTTATGTGTTATATTCCAAAGATTACCCTTGCCACCGTCAGTACGGGGTTTGGGGTCGTCACATTATATTTGGTATATTAATGAATTTTAATATTAAATTCGTTTATAAAACAAAGTGTGAACATTAAATTTATATTTAATTATAAAAGGAGCTTGTAACGTTGCGGTAGTTCTTAATATTGAGTTTTGAACTTCAATTGAATGTACAGGATCCGATATAAGTCGGAATTCCGTGAAATAAGAAATGTTTGAATATTGTTGATTATAACTTTCAAATGAAAGAGAAAAATCGAGATTTTATATTATAGATTGTTAGTAATGTCCAAATCAAATTTTGAAATAGTCGCTATGGAAATCGTTAATAAACAATAACGTTTACTTAAATAAGTTTAAAAGGGCCTTAATATATTTGGATATTGTTTAACTAGAAACGGTTAATGTTGGGTCATAAATCCATATCGGTTTATATCTAAAGCTATATTATAATTTTATTTGGATATTTATGATGATAAAAAACCTATTATTGTTTAATTGAATTATTTTTGAATTTAATTTGTATTAGCCTTGAGAAAGGCCATTTGGCAAATGGTCTCGGTTTTCGGTGAAATTAGTTTCATTGGAACCGTAGCGTTAAATTATTATTGGAAATCAAATTTCGTAGTAATACGATGTATTATGTGACACCGACAGTCGTAAACACCTCAGTTTTTGTTTTAATTGTTTTGTCGATTTAAATTGGAAATTAAGAATAACCGATTATCTAACGAACTTCGTTTTCAGTGAAACCAGTTTTGTTAAGTCTGTAATGATACATAATTGTGATATTTCAATTTTCAAGTTGATTGGATCTATTTCGTGATCATGCGTGATTTAAAAGCATGTCGATTCACATATAAGAGTTATAAAAGAATTTTCACAAACGATCCCGGATTTCAACGAAACCTGTTCCATCTTGTTCGGAATATTGTTTTATGCTAGCATACATTTTTTCATCTTAATTGGAGGTTGTTTATGGAGGTTTTTGCAAATTACTTCTTTCCTTAGTTTATATAATAATATTTTATTTCGTGTTGTCTATATAATGGTGAGTAAGCCCTAATTTTTCATGCTAAAATTTTGTTTGTGGTCAACATCCTTTGTGGGGTGGCTTGATAATTAGGCCGAGCAAGGAACTAGGTCGTGCGCTCAGTCTGGCAACTCTGATGATGCTCAGATCGTTGGCGTTCGCCGTAGTGGTGACGTGTTAAGGGCAAACTATGAATGGCAGCATGGAGTTTTTCTTCAGAAACAAACGTGAATGAAAGCACCATGAAGGACAGAGCAGGGTACGGCGTGTTTTTTGGGCGTCGCTGATGGGGCTTCGATCAACTCGACTGCCGAAATGGGTATGTGAGGTTCTATGTATTGTGTGGTTGTGGAACTGCAGTATTCAGGAAAAAGGGTTTAGTGGGATGAAGCAGTAATCGGGCCTGTTTTGAAAATTAGGAAGTATTTAATTTTAATTAGTTGTTAATTAAAGGATTATTAATTTTAATTAAATTAATTTAAGGTAGCTGACCATTTAAAATTAAATCATGCAAGTTGAAGCTGAAGCAAGAAGACATAACAGTTAAGGGAAGAAGATTAAAGTATCGGGGTCGATTCTATTTACAAGTAATAACTTAATGTAATTGTAATTAAATAGTTAATTATCTGTCTAAATCATATCACTTAAAATTGTTACGATAAACTGATCATATAATGGTTTAAACTGATTTGGGCTAGGGTCCAAGAAGTGCAACTTGCGATTTACCTACATCGGAAGAGTGATCGGTTAACTTGTTAAGCAATGCAATTAATCATAACTAATTTGCAATTAGGAAATTAATTAATTAATAATTAAATTGTGTTAACCTTTAAATGTTATTAACTAATGCATATGTGATCAGAATTGGATAAACTAAGATGCGTTGGACTCGCATCGGCGAGAACCACGCTATGGAACATGACTGGACGCGATTGGAATGAAGTGGATTTTTCGGTTAAATTAAATGCTTGTTTAATTTAACTGAAATGAGCTGTTTAAACAACGAATCAGATCAATGTGAGTTAAACTTAATCAGTTCTTCTCACTTATATTTTATATAAGTCGGGTTTTATAATCATGTGCTATGGTTGCTAATGGTTGATTGTTTATTAAATATATACTCATATATCGATTGAACCGATGAAATTAAACGTTGATTAATTTCAGTGCAACATCAAATCATTATTTTAACGATTGAAACCAATTGAGGTAACTTACCTTGTGTAAGAACCCGAATTTTTAACGACATTAAAGAGAATAAATTAAATCATAATTAATTTAATATTCAGAATTAGAGGAAACAGACTGCATCATTGCGTCCATCTTGAAATTCTGGTCAAGATAGACATTTGGTTTGCGTAAAATGGACACTGTATGAAGAAGTTATGAAGGATTTAAGTTTGTATATGCACAAAAATATTTTATATATACGCATGAGTCAGAGGTGAGTCGAAGATGAGTCAGAATCCTATCCAGGGGATTCAAATTCGAAAAATTCCTCTGAGCGGCAAAATTACCGCTCTAGGGGTCGACCCCCTAGAGGGTTGTCGAACTAGGGGTCGACCCCCTTGAAGGGGTGTCGACTAGGGGTCGACCAACCCACAGGGGTGTCGATACCCCTAGGGTGAGGTGGCACTCGGTTTCAGGGGATTTGGCAGCTATATATATGTTTCGGATTTCTCATATTCTCTTCATTGGGAGTCATGGAGGCCATATGTTGCTGGAGTGCGAACTGAACCGTTTCTACAACAACATATTCTACAAATCCAATTCAGAAATTCTAGATCCGTTCTTCCTAAATTCTCTAAACCTAACGCTGTGAGTTTCTAGATTACTTTTAGGTTTAAATAAATAAAAGTATGCTTTAATAGACAATGAATTGGATATGTTGTAAAATATGATTCTGTGTTGATATGAAATTCTATCCTATGTCATGATAGATCTAATTTCCTAGATCTAATAAAATTGTGGTGATTCGATTATGATGCTTATGTGGATCTTGAATTGTAACCATGTTATGGTGGATGTACATTTATTTATTTGGACAATTGATACATTACTTGGATCTAGATCTTTATGTTAATCACCTTTCACCTGTCACATTGTGATACATTGAGATATGTTGTAAACTTGACATGTGAATCCATCTTTTGATCAAAGCATGTTGTTATGTCACCCTAACTATGCTAGATCTAGGTAATTGGGCAACTAATGTTTAATCTAGATCACATTATGCTTTCTTAAAAATCATAGTGATTGCCACAAGTTACTAGTTTGATGTCCACTTTATTATGATGTTAATCACATGTCCATTCACTTTGTTGTTATGCCAGTTTATGTTCACGTTTATGCAAAAACATGTTGAAACTATCACCCTTGTCATGGTCCTTTTTTTTATTATATAGCTAGGCTACTTTATAGCCTTGATGCCGCCAAAACACCTACGAATACATTAGGGAGGAAACGGGGAAAAAGGGATTATTATTGGCATGATTTATGTAATGTTTACTAAGAAACGGGACATGTAATTAAAATGGGGAAAACAAAGACATAGTTACCTATAATGACAAGGTAGATTTGGATTAATTTGGAATGTTTAGTAATTTACCATTAGGAATTGTAAATTGTATTTATGACACGAGGTTAGGTTACATTAGTGGTGGAAGTCTGCCCGGACCCGATCGGCATATCCAGCAGCCACTAATGTTGAACCTAATGTGGGAGGTCTAAGTATGCAAGTAAGAATCGGGCTTAGACATGAGGTTAGTCCCAACTGTGGAATAAGACTGCCCGGACTCGACCGACATATCCAGTATCCACATGTTGTAGGTCTAATGTGGGAGGTCTAGCCCATTTTAACCATAATTGGACATCATAGTGAAATGGACCACTTAGCATAACTTAATATGACTATGGACTTAAGTTAAGGTTTAGTAAAATTGGATGGGTAGTGGTGGGTTAAGTAAATTAGAGGGGGTGGGTAATATGTATATATAGGCCCACAAACTTAACCCAATAAGGTTATGTAATTAAAGACACCTAGTGGTATACATAACCAGTAGATAATGTAACAGGGTTGTGTAATTAAAGACACCTAGTAGTATATATAGCTGATAGATAATGTGATGAAGTTATGTAATTAAAGACACCTAAGCGTACGCATAGTCAGTGGAAAACCTATTGGGGATACAAGACAAGGGGGAGAAGTTGTATTATATTGTGTGGGACTCATTTCAGTCAATAACCCAGAGTTGGTATCAGGTAAGGACCTCCATACTAGGCGGAGAAAGGGGCACGCTTACCGATTGATTGTAAGAGATCCAAATGAGGCGGATGGTGTGGGCGGTGCAAACCACCGGGGACATGTGCGTGCATGAGCCGGGCAGAGGGGACTTAGACGCTCGTGAAACCAGTTGATATGGTTGTGCACACCATGGGTTGCCACTTTTGGAAATGATACCTCCTACTGTGTAGCCAATGCAGGATATCTACAGGGTTGGGAGCCGATCGATTAGGGTAGTGGTTATGGCATAGTTGGACGTCTGACCTAAGACTACTAACTTATAGTGGAAGGGATCATCTCATTTCAGTTATACTAGTAATAATGCAGAGTAATCATTATTAGTGAGGCACATACACCTTAACTTCCTTACCCTGTCACACCTGCCATTTATGAAGCGATCTCTCTTATCCACTTTATATGTCTATCATGTTGCTTTTAATTACCTACTGGCTAAAAGAAACTAGACTCGCCAAAATTTATGTCTGACCCTGTTGTTTCTCCTACTTTCTTCCGTTCCCTCCCCCCCAGGTTCTCAGGGAGGAAATACTCATACTTAATCAGAAATCAGATATCATCTTGCTAGGAGCTACTTCTGAAGTATGGCTCAAGTTCTTGTCTCTACTATGGCTTAATTCTTTTTGTAAAGGGAATGATGCTTTTTATTTACTTATGTACTCTGATGGTGCAAGACAGAAGTATTTTTATTGTAATTGTTTTTGTGATTTATGAAATTGTAAACCACAGTATTATGACTTATGTTTGAAATAAAACATTAAATTTTCGTTGCTGCCTTATTTATATCTGTCTTGTATTTATTCTTTGTCTGTTTACCTATAGCGCTTCATGGAACTTAATGCATTCCCGACATTAATGGATGTGGGGTGTTTCACTTGGTATTAGAGCTGAAGGTTACTAGATTAGTTAAGAGTTTTTGAAAATTATTTTCAAAAAGGTTTTAAAAAGGAAAGTATTTTAAAAAAGTTAAGTCCATTTTGAAAAACATTCCCCAAAAAGGCATATATTATCCTTTGGTCCTTTATCTAAGTTTCTTCCTTTTCCCTTTTTCAACATGTCTAGGGAACAAAACATCCCTAATATCCCGGAGGGTGTCACAATAAACGGATGGTTCCGTACGTATTTGGAGGCCACGGTGTCTGCCGAAGGCCAAGAAAACGTTCCTCCTCCTCCCCATCCAAGAGCTAATAAATTTGCCAAGATCTGCGAAGACTTCCGGGCTACGGGAGGAAGGCCATTCCATGGGAAAGGGACATTGATAGAAGCTCGGAATTGGCTTAAGGAGACCGATGACTACCTCGTAATCTTTGAAGTGGAGGACCGAAGAAAAATCCAATTAGCTGCTTGGTTGTTAAAGGACAAAGCCTCATTTTGGTGGGAAATCATCCAAGCTGGACATCCGGTAGAAACTTGGGAAGACTTTAGATAGAGGTTCGAAATGAAATTTCTTTCCCAAGCGGAGAGAAGCCTACAGATGGAGAGGTTTTTAACACTCAAACAAGGAAATTTGACGGTGAAGGAGTATGTGACAAGCTGAACCAGCTGGCAAGGTTCGGGCCAGAGTTGGTAGACACACCGCACAAAAGGGCTTTGTGGTTTGCTAATGAAACACCCCACATCCGTTAAGGTCACTCACAAAGGGAATACATTAACTTTGGTGAAGCATTATAGGTAAAAGATACGGATAATTTACAAGACAGACATATAAACAGCGGGAAAAACTGAAATCATTTCATAAACAATGTGGTTCAGTTAAAATTACAACCATTGTCTCAAAACCCAACTTCCAAATCATTACAATAAAACCTCTGTCTTGATTCAAAACTCCAAATACATAAGGAAGCATAATACAGTAGTAAAGCAACATAAATCCCAAATAAACGTGTAACCACAACCATAGCCCAGGAAAAGAGAATCCAAGCAATACATCTACTCTCTTCAAGCCGGAAAATGTCTGAACTAAGCTGATGTATTCCCTCCCTATGGACCTGGGTGAGGGGGAACGGAAGAAAAGAAGATGAAATGAAACAGGTCAGACATAAGGCATGGTAAGCCCAGTGATTTTCAGCATGTAAACAAGAAAAAGGATCATGACGTGAATAAACCGAATATAAGACAAAACCATAGCGACAGGATAAATAAGACAAGGCAAGATAAACTGAATATGCTATCGCACCCATTTCTATTTCTCTGCACCTACTAACAATTGTTACAACTAGCCTCATGTGTTCATAATAAAATGATCCCTTTATCGATCGACTTCTACTCACATGTATTTATTACTTGTGCTATTCAGCCCTGCTTGTTTGTAGATACATGTGCTGGTTCCACCATGGAGTGTATCAATCCCAATGATGGCAACCCGACACAATTCAAGATGCGCAGTGTATAACTACTGGTGCCTAGTGCCTGATTTTTCCACTTTGGAGTACGTTCACGCCCGTACTCCATCGGAACCTACACTGACGCACCACCTGCCGCTATTTTGACCGCTTATAATCAGCCTAGTAATCGTGCCCTACCCTGCCTAGTTCAGGGAACCGTGATACATCTATGTGGGTTACTACTGAAATGGGTCCCCATTACTAGGGTTTCCTAACCAACATGGTATAACGGTTAAGTGTTCTCAATTTAACCTAATCTCACCCATTTGTTTAATTAACGTGTTGCATTGGTTAAGTGTTACCTACGTTAACTTGACCCTACCATTCTTAGCATGTCTGTTCATTAGCATTAATTCATTCATTAACGCGCCAACCTCTTACATTAGAACTGTTGCTTGCGGTTGCTGGATGTGTCGGGCGGTTACGGGTAGACTTCTACCGCAAACTCATTCTAACCTCGGGTTTTGGGGTTAATGCGCTAACGTCTCTCACATTAGATCTATTGTTGCGGTCGCTGGATGTGCCGGGCGGTTTCGGGCAGCCTTACACCGCAACTCAATCTAGCCTTTCATCTTTTAGCCAATTTACATATTTACTATTCATGTCCAAGTTTGCGTTTCAATTATCCATGAGTGTAGTTAATTCAAGTTATGTCACATTTAATTGTTATGCCCAAAATTACTCAATTAAGTTATACCCAATTCCCCGCGTTTCAATCGTACGTACAAATGGATTCAAAATAGGTTTTTGAATGAACCAAGTATTCATAAAATAAAACAAAAAGGGGAATAGAGAAGAAAAGCAAGAATTGACATCAGAGAATAAGCATGTAAAGGTGTAGCAAACACAAGAATCAAGGTTCCAATAGATTTGTTGTACATTAACAATAAATATGAGCAAACTGAGCAAGTTACATCATAGGCATAAAGATTCGCTAGAACTGAACATGAAAGAATCACCAATTTGGTGTACAACAAGATAGATTCAATTGTATCACTAGTACCAGTCTCACAGGCATAGGGAATCTCAGATTTGACAAAAGAATAAGAAAGAATCAAAATTGGTTATCATTACAATTAGGCATAGTTCTAGATTCGATTCATAATAGTCATGATTTCTATTATGTGTTCAAGTCTGAATAATAACTGAACTTACCGTGATAGGATTAGAAAAAGTGAATTAGTTGACATTGTAGCGATTCTAATCTTTCTTTGTTAATTGAAACGAAAAACCTATACTTTAATTTGAAACTCTCCAATTTGATTTCTAGTTTAGAGAAGAAGGAGGCTAGGCTAGTTTAGAGATGGACAACATGGTGGCATCATAGAATAGGGTTATGAGGTTAGGGTTAAGTTTAGATATGTATTTATAGCTGTGTAGGATTAATTAGAGCATTTAGATCAACATATGATCAATCCAAACCATCCAGTCCAAGAAAATGCGTCATCAGGCCAATCAGAGAAGGCCACATCAGCCCTAGGCTGTAAAATACGTCCCTGGACCTGGATCTGACAGCGGTCGACTCCCTATGGGGGGTAGACACCTATGTGGGCACCCTTATAGGGGGTCGACACCTATTTCGACTCCCCCTACGAGGGGGGTCAACATCTCTGAGCGGGAAGTTTCCCGCTCAGCCTCTTCTTCTGTTTTGAATTTCGAACTGGTTTTCTAATTTTTAATTATTATTTTAATTTAAATTCTGCTTAAACTTGAAATCTTCTAAGCTCCATAACTTCTTTATACGGAGTCCGATTTATGCAAACTCCGACTCTATCCCAAGATGAATTCCGAGACGAACGCAAAGGCGTAACCCATTTTACTTAATTCATCTTTTAAATTTTAAGTTTTCTCAATTTTTTATTTTAATATTCATAGAAAATACGGGGTGTTACATTCTCCCCTCCTTAAAGGATTTCATCCTCGGAATCTCTAAGTTAAGAAGAATGTATCCTAACATCCAACATCCATCTACTCAACCATCAATCACAGGCATCCATAGTCCTTGAAAGGATTTCTAATGCTTTCATGATTATATGCATAGTGTGTGTATATGTCCTTACTAATGCAAAATCAGGCGGTCTACTGATTCAGTTGACCTCCTTAATATGAATTATGTCAGTGCCATGAGTCCATCATGTATGCAATTATCCTAATCGTACTTTATAACTTCTACATGTGTAATCATTCATACAAATGCAACATCCATATGATAACACATCAAGTTTCAATCTATATACAAATACATATATGCATATGCAATATGAAAGTGATTGACCGATCTAGTACCTATTGTGTGTGTATATGCATCCACGAGCAACCGCTTCCAACTACTTGCAATCATCAATCATAACATGTTTCAAATACATGTTTACATTCGCTGGTTTCTACTTAAGGATCAAGAATAGGACCAAGGAGATATACTTATAAGATAGATACAAGCATGCATAAACTTATGAAAAAGAGATCGAGGATGTACCCTCAAGAAGAAAAGGGTAGGCTGCGCATATCTTGTCTTCAGTTTCCTAAGTCGCGTCTTCTTCAGCGTCACTCCATTGTACTTTAACTAGCTTGACCTCACGATTGTGTAGCTTTGTAAATTCTATTCCCAAGATAAGAGTTGGAACTCTTCCCACCATCGCTTCTCGTTCCACTTCTACTTCCTCTAGTATGCTTGGCTCCATAACTTCCGCAGACTCATGTAGGCACTTTCGTAGATGAGAAACATGAAAAACATTATGAACTCCAGCCAATCTTTCGGGCAGCTCTACTCTATAAGTCATAGTCCCAATCCTCTCGATGATAGGAAATGGCCCTACAAATTTTGGTGCCAATTTTCCTACGGATCCAAAGCGAATGACATTCCTCAAAGGAGATACTTTAAGGAAAACCCTGTCTCCAACCTTAAACTCAAGGTCAGTCCTTCTTTTATCCGTGTAGGACTTCTGTCTATCTTGTGCGGTCTTCATTCGTCTTCGTATCAAGTCCACCTTCTCTGAAGTTTCTCTGATTATGTCGGGCCCAAGTACAAGCTTGTTTGTAGATTCCCACCAACAAGTTGGTGATCGGCATAGTCTTCCATATAAGGCCTCAAAGGGTGCCATGCCTATTGTGGCTTGGTAGCTATTGTTGTAGACGAACTCCACAAAAGGAAGATGATCTTCCCACGTTCCTCCAAAATCAAGAATGCACAATCTCAAAATATCTTCTAATATTTTGTTTACCCTTTCAGTCTGACCATCGGTTTGAGGGTGATGGGCAGTGCTTAAGCATAGCTGTGTGCCTACAGCCTCTTGCAAACTCTTCCAAAACTCACTCGTAAAGATAAGATCTCGATCACTTACTATGCTAGAGGGTATCCCATGCAGTTGAACTACTTCTTTAAGATAAATGGATGCTAACGATGAGGCAGTCCTCCTACTCTTAACAGGTATAAAGTGAGCGCTTTTAGTGAGCCTGTCAACTATTACCCAAATAGTGATATTGCCCCTTCTTGACCTAGGCAACCCATCTATAAAGTCCATCGAAATGCTATCCCATTTCCATGGTGGGACCTCTAGAGGATGAAGCAGACCACCAGCCTTCTTCTGCTCCGCCTTGACTTGCTGGCATATCAAGCACTTATAGACGAGTTCAGCTACATCCTTCTTCATGCCATTCCAAAAAAAAAAAACGTTTTTATGTCTTTATACATCTTGTCTCCACCTGGGTGTATGATCAACTTAGAATGGTGTGAATCTTCAAGAACTGTCTTCACCAAATCCCTTGCTTGTGGGACACATAGTCTTCCATCCCGTCTCAACAAACCCTTGTCATCTATGGAGTACCTATTGAAGTGGCTAGAAGTCTCATCTCTAATTAACTTATCCATCATATTAACTATCTGAGGGTCTTCACATTGCGTGGTTCCTATTGAGTCCAAAAGCGCAGGCCGCACCTCTAGCGTTGCTAACAAACCAGGTATAAACTCAAAAGAGGGTCTAAAGTCAAAGGTTGCTATGTACTCCAAGTTTTGTCTTTCCACAAAGAGAGGACTTAAGGTCAGCCTTTTCCTACTTAAGGCGTCGGCTACCACATTGCCCTTGCTAGGGGTATAAGCAATCTCAAAATTGTATGAGGCAAAAAATTCCATCAACCTTTTTGTCTTAAGTTAAGATCTTTTTGTAAGAAAAGGTACTTTAATGATTTATGGTCAGTAAACAATTCAAACCTTTCTCCTAGTAGGTAATGACGCCATGACTTAAGAACGAAAACAATGGCAGCTAGTCCTAAATCATGAGTTGGGTAGTTCTTCTCATGTACCTTCAACTGCCTTCCCCCATAAAAAAACTACCTTGCCTTCTTGCATCAAGACAACGCCTAATCCTGTACCGCATGCATCTGTGTATACCGTAACATCTTACCCCCATCAGGCAGTGTCAGAATTGGGGCTGTTGTTAGAGACCTTTTCAATCGTTGGAAAGAAACAACACAATCCAAATACCAAGCAAAAGTTAGGTTTTTATTCGTCAATCTTGTTAGTGGGGCTGAGATCTTTGCAAAGTCTTTAATGAAATTTTTGTAATAGTCCAAGAAATCTTCGTACTTCGGTTGCATTCTGTGGAATCTTCAAATCTTGCACCACAACTACTTTTGCGGGATCCAAAGCTATCCCCTCTTTGGACACCACATGTCCAAGAAACCTTACATCTTCTCTCCAAAAATAGCATTTGGAGAATTTTGCTTTCAACCGCTGTGCTCGAAGAGTATCCATAACTTGCCTTAAATGCAAAGCATGTTCTTCCTCACTTTTCGAGAAAATCAAAATGTCGTCCACGAAGACCACTACAAACTTATTAAGGAGCTCCCTAAACACCCTACTCATCAAGTCTATGAAATAGGCGGGTGCTTTTGTCAAGCCAAAAGGCATGATATGCCATTCGAAAAAACCATCCTGGGTCCTGAACGTGGTCTTATCTATGTTGTCTTCAGCCACTCTTAGCTGATGCAATCCGGTAGCCAGATGTGTTTGGGAGAAAACTGATGCACTTACGAGTTGGTCGAACAAGTCATCTATTATTGGAAGTGGGTGCCTATTCTTCTTTGTCAGCTTGTTTAGCTCCCTATAATCCACGCATAGGCGAAGTGAACCATCCGCTTTGGTTGCGAACACTACTGGAGCACCCCATTCAGAAATACTCCGCCTTATGAACCCCTTTTCGAGCAACTCTTTAACTTGCTTGCTGAGCTCCTTCCTTTTCCTTGGAGCCATGTGTCTAACGGGTAAAGCAATTGGTTTTGCATTATCAACTAGGCATATGCGGAAAACTATCTCTCTCTTTGGATGTAAACCCTTCACTTCTTCAAAGAAATTCGAGTACTCACAGACTACTCTAACAGATTGCAAATTTTCAACAAACGCATCAAGAGATTCTAGGTAGCTAAGCATAACAGAATTCATAGGATTACTAGAGATTTCGAGAGTATTACCGTGGCGAGTCATAAGTCTAACCACTCTCTTTTCACAATCGAGGATGACACCATTACTGGATAAACATTACATGCCTAGAATCAACCCATAGCCCGTGAAACCCAAAACATAAGCATTGCATCTAAACCCAAAGCTTAGTATAGAAATTTCCAAATCCAAACAAATCATTAATAAGTAAGCCGAACCCCCAATTGGATTTGAAACAACCATGGGATCCTCTACTGTACTGGTATCCACGTGCAGAGATTCAACTAGGGTAGTAGGTATAAAAGAGTGCGAAGCGCCAGAATCAAAAAGAGTACGAACAAGATGATCAGAAAGATAAACTAAACTCTCAACAAAAATATTTCTACTTCTTTCCCATGTAGGTGCTGTGAGAGCGTGAATCTTCCCTCCAGAAGTAGACCCAGTCCTCTGCCCTTGCCCTTGCCTTCTTGGACAGTCCTTGGCCATATGTCATGTCTCGCCGCAATGAAAACAACCACCCATCTTCCTCTTCTTCTTCCTGCAGCCCTTAACCAGATGTCTAGGTATGCCACAAAAATTACACTTCCTCTTGTCACGGGGTTTGTTATTCTTTCTGCCTTTTTTGGAATCCATCTTCTTATTTTGCGATCCCTCCACTTTCTTGTCTAGAGGTTCTTCTACCTTTGCCTCTTTCTTCCCATCCTTGTCTTCCACCTGTAACAGTGCCATGTCCACCAATCTCTCATAGGTCGTGCCCATAGGTATATGGGACATAGCTAGGCCGTGCAGTGGCTCTTTTAACCCTTTAGTGAAACATAGAGCCTTTTCATGTGGAGTGTTTACCAACTCCAGTCCGAATCTAGACAGCTGGTTGAACTTGTTGACGTATTCCTTAACCGATAGGCTTCCCTATTTGAGTGCTAAGAACTTCTCCATCTGTAGGCTTTGTTCAGCTTGCGAGAGGAACTTCAATTCAAATCTCATTCTGAAATCCTCCCAAGTCTCAACTGGTCTCTCAGCATTAGTAACGTCCACTAGAAATAGGCTTCGTCCTTAAGTAACCATACAACCAACTGTATCTTTTGCCTATCGTCCACTTCAAAGATAACAAACAAATCTTCTGTTTCCTTGAGCCAGTTTCTTGCTTCCACGAATGATTCAGTCCCATTAAAGTTCTTCCCACCCATAGCTCGTAAGTCTCTACATATCTTCGAGAAAGCATTCACATGCGGAGGAGGAGGAGGAACGGTGGGTACAACTGGAGGAACGTTTCCTTGGCCTTCAGCGGGTGCTATGGCCTCTAAATACCTACGGAACCGTCCGGGTATTGTGACTCCCTCTGGATGATTAAGATCCTCAGACATGCTGAAACGAAAAGAAAAGATTCAAAACAAAGGATAGAAAGATAGTGCATATGGCTTTGGGGAATATGCCTTTAAAATAAAACAAGACTTGCCTTGAAAATGCTTCTTTAAAACTTCTTTTTGAAAAATAGTTTTCAAAAACTTTTATCTGATCTGGTAACCATCAGCTCTTATACCAAGTGAAACACCCCACCTCCGTTAAGGTCACTCACAAAGGGAATGCATTAACTTTGGTGAAGCATTATAGGTAAAAGATACGGATAATTTACAAGACAGGCATATAAACAGCGGAAAAACTGAAATCATTTCATAAATAGCATGGTTCAGTCAAAACATTACAACCATTGTCTCAAAACCCAACTTGCAAATCATTACAATAAAACCTTTGTCTTGATTCAAAACTCCAAATACATAAGGAAGCATAAAACAGTAGTAAAGTAGCATAAATCCCCAATAAAAGTGTAACCATAGCCATAACCCTAGAAAAGAGAATCCAAGCAATACATCTACTCTCTTCAAGCTGGAAAAGGTCTGAACTAAGCTAAAGTATTCCCTGCATGTGGACCTAGAGGGAGGGGGAACTGAAGAAAAGAAGATGAAAGAAAATGGGTTCGACATAAAGCCTGGTTAGCTTAGTGATTTTCAGCATGTAAACAAGAAAAAGTATCATGACATGAATAAACCGAATATAAGACAATACCATAGTGACAGGATAACATAAGGCAAGATAAGGCAAGATAAACTGAATATGTTATCACACCCATTTCTATTTCCCTGCACCTACTAACAATTGTTTTAACTAGCCTCATGTGTTCATAATAAAATGTTCCCTTTATCGATTGGCTTCTTCTTGCATGTATTTATTACTTGTGTCATTCGACCCCGCTTGTTTGTAGATACCTGTGCCAGTTCCACCATGGGGTGTTTCACTCCCTGTGATGGCAACCCGACACAATTCAAGATGCATAGTGTATAACTACTAACGCCCAGTGCCTGATTTTTCCAATTTGGAGTACGTGCACGCCCGTACTCCGTCTGAACCTACACTGACGCACCGCTTGCCGTTATTTTGACCGCTTATAATCAGCCTAGTAATCGTGCCCTACCCTTCCTAGTTCAGGGTACCGTGAATCATCTATGTGGGTTACTGCTAAAATGGGTCATCGTTACTAGGGTTTCCTAACCAACATGTTATAACGGTTAATTGTTCTCAATTTAACCTAACCCCACCCATTTGTTTAATTAACATGTTGCATTGGTTAAGTGTTACCTACGTTAACTTAACCCTACCATTCTTAGCATGCCTGTTCATTAGTATTAATTCATTCATCAACGCACCAACCAATCAAATTAGAACTGTTGTTTGCGGTTACTGGATGTGCCAAGCGGTTCCGGGCAGAATTCTACCGCAAACTCATTCTAACCTCGGGTTTTGGGCGGAATGCGCTAACCTATCACACTAGATCCGTTGTTGCGGTCGCTGGACGTGCCGGGCGGTTCCGGGCAGCCTTACACCACAACTCAATCTAACCTTGGGTTAGGCATGTTCATCTTTTAGCCAATTTACGTATTTACCATTCATGTCCAAGTTTGCATGTCAATTATCCATAAGTGTAGTTAATTCAAGTTATATCACATTTACTTGTTATGCCTAAAATTACTCAATTAAGTTATACCCAATTCCACACGTTTCAATCGTACGTACAATAAGATTCAAACTATGTTTCCAAATGAATCAATTCATATAATAAAACGAAAAGGGGAATAGAGAAGAAACGCAAGAATTAACATGAGAGAATAAGCATTTAAAGGTGTACAAAACACAAGAATCATGATTCCAATAGATTTCTTGTACATTAACAATAAATATGAGCAAACTGAGCTAGTTACATCATAGGCATAAAGATTCGCTAGAACTGACCATTAAGAATCACCAATTTGATGTACAACAAGATAAATTCAATTGTATCACTAGCACCAGTCTCACAGGCGTAGATAATCTCAAATTTGACGAAGGAATAAGAATGAATCAGAATTGGTTATCATTACAATTAGGCACAGTTCTAGACTCGATTCATTACAGTCATGATTTCTATTTTGTGTTCAAATCTGAATAATAATTGAACTTACAGTGATAGGATTAGAAAAAGTGAATTAGTTGACGTCGTAGTGATTCTAATCTTTCTTTGTTGATTGAAAAGGAAAAAACATTTACTTTAATTTGAAACTCTCCAATTTGATTTCTAGTTTGGTGAAGGAGGCTAGGCTGGTTTAGAGATGGAAAGCATGGTGGTATCATAGAATAGGGTTATGAGGTTAGGGTTAAGTTCAGATATGTATTTATCGATGTGTAGGATTAATTAGAGCCTTTAGATAAACATAGGATCCATCCAAACCATCCAGTCCAAGAAAATGCATCATCAGGTCAATCAGAGAAGGCCACATCAACCCTAGGCTGTAAAATCGTCATTGGACCTTGATCTAACAGGGGCCGACTCCCTACAGGGGGGTCGACACCTATGTCGACACCCCTATAGTGGGTCGACATCTCTGAGCGGGAAGTTTCCCGCTCAGCCTTTTCTTTTGTTTTGAATTTTCGAACTGGTTTTCTAATTTTTAATCATTATTTTAATTTAAATTCTACTTAAAGTTGAAATCTTCTAAGCTCCATAACTTCTTCATACGGAGTCCGATTTATGTAAACTCGGACTCTATCTCAAGTAGAATTCCGAGACGAACGCAACCTATTTTACTTAATTCATCTTTTAAAATTTAAGTGTTCTTAATTCGTTATTTTAATATTCATAGAAAATACGGGGTGTTACAGCAAAGGGGCTGAATGAGCCCCTGTATGGTTTAGCTATGTCCCATTTTCCAATAGGGGCCATCTTTGAAAAGCTTGTTGATATGGCCCTAATGCATGTGGAGGACAAGGGAGAGAAGAAGGAAACAAAGATTGAGGGGACATCGCAGAACAAGGAGGTATGGCCTAAGAAGGGGCAGCAGCAACAGTAGCAACAACAGAAGAAAGGGGGTAAAGATTATAAAGGCAAGGATAAGAGAAAATGTCACAATTGTGGAAAGGAGGGCCACTTGATAAAAGATTCTAAGAGAAGAAGACCTGTTGCTTTAATTGCGGAGAGGTCGGACACTTCTCTAAAGAGTTCCCGAAGAAATAGGGAATGCAGGGACAAGGGCAAAGAGCAGGGACTTCTAGAGGGCATGTGCATGTTCTCGCGATCAGTGCTCCTGAAAGAGGTAGAAAAATATCGGAGATAGTTTAGTTTCTCTTTCAAACTACCTAGTTATAACACTTTTTGATTCTGGTGCTTCACACTCGTTTATATCTATTTCTATTGTTGAATCTCTGCATTTAATTACTATTATGGTAGTAGATCCCGTAGTTGTTTCAAACCCCATTGGTGGTTCGGCTTCATTTATCGATGATATGTCGGGGTTTGAAAATATATGTGTTAGGCGTCGAGTTTGAATGCGATGCGTATGTGCTCGGGTTTATGGGCTATGGGTTGATTCTAGGAATGGATTAGCTTGCTATATATGGGGCCATTCTGGATTGTGAGAAGAGGGTTGTTAGACTCCCGACTTGTCATGGGAAGACCCTCGAAGTTTCTTGTGACCCCCAAGGGTCTATTATGCTTAGCTTCCTAGAGTCTCTAGATGCATCCAAAGATGATTTGCAAACTATTCCGATGGATCGAGATTATTCAGATGTTTTTGATGAGGTACGGGGTTTACCTCCAAGGCACGTAATTGACTTCCGTATATATTTGGTGGATAATGCAAAGCAAATTGCATTACCAGTACGCCACATGGCTCCAAGAGAAAGGAGGGAGCTGAGTAAGCAAGTAGGGGAGCTGCTTGAAAAAGGGTTTATCAGACAAAGCATATCCGAGTGGGGTGCTCCAGTAGTATTCGCAACTAAAGAGAATGGTTCGCTTCATTTGTGTGTTGACTATAGAGAGTTAAATAAGTTCACCAAGAAGAATAGGCCCCCGCTTCCGAGGATTGATGATTTATTTGACCAGCTTGTTGGTGCCTCGGTATTTTCTCAGTTGGACTTGGCTACGGGGTTCCATCAGCTGAGGGTAGCTGAAGACAACATATATAAGACTGCTTTTAGAACTCCAGACGGTTTCTTTGAATGGCTAGTTATGCCTTTTGGATTGACAAATGCACCTGCTTATTTTGTTGATTTGATGAGTAGGGTGTTTCGGGAGTTCCTAAACAAATTCGTTGTAGTCTTCGTTGATGATATTTTGATCTTCTCTAAGAGTGAAGAAGAGCACGCCCAGCATTTGGGAGAAGTTCTGAAAACTCTCCGTGACCATCAGCTAATAGCAAAGTTCTCCAAATGTCATTTTTGGAGAAAGGAGGTGAGATTCTTGAGCATGTAGTCTCCAAAGAAGGGATCGCTGTAGATCCCGCCAAAGTGGTTGCAATACATGATTGGTAGATTCCTAAAAATGCAACCAAGGTGAGAAGCTTTCTTGGGTTGGAAGGTTATTATAGGAAGTTCATTAAGGACTTCGCGAAGATATCATCCCCTCTCACCAGGCTGACAAAGAAGAATTTGACATTTACATGGGATATAAACTGTGACGTTGCTTTCCAATGACTAAAAAGGGCTCTGACAACAACCTCAGTCTTGACCTTGCCTGATGGGAGTAAAGTGTTTACTGTTTACATTGATGTGTGCGGAATAGGCTTGGTGCGGTTCTGATGCAAGAAGGGAAAGTAATATGTTATGGGGGTTGACCGTTGAGAGTTCATGAGAAGATCTACCCCACCCATGATTTAAAGTTAGCTTCCATAGTATTTGCATTAAAGATGTGGCGTCATTATTTACTTGGAGAAAAGTTCGAGTTATACACCGATCATAAATCTCTCAAGTATCTATTCTCACAGAAGAATCTCAACTTATGGCAACAACGGTGGATGAAGTTCTTAGCTTCATACGATTTTAAGATTGCTTATACCCCCAGCAAGGGTAATGTGGTGGCAGACACACTAAGTAGGCAGAGGGTGGCCTTGAGTCCTCTGTTTGTGGAAAGAAAGAACTTGGAGTTCATATTGGCTTTTGATTATAGACCCTCAATCGAGGTTTTGCCTGATTTATTTGCATCCTTGGAGATACGACCGACTCTTGTGGATCAGATAGGAGCTTTGCAACAAGGTGACCCGCAGATTCTAGACATCATGGATAAGCTCAGAAAAGGGGAGACTTCTAGTCACCTCAGTAGGTATGCCATAGATGAAAAGGGGTGGTTGCGACAAAATGGAAAGCTTTGTGTTCCTCAAAGTGGAAGCTCGATAAAGGCAGTCTTAGAAGAAGCCCACCATTCTAAGATGACCATTCATCCAGGAGGTAACAAGATGTACAGAGACATGGAGAGGGTTTTCTTTTAGGCTGGGATGAAGAACGTCGTCAAATTTGTTTCTCAATGTTCAGTCTGCCAGCAAGTCAAAGCTGAACAAAAGAAGCCTGGTGGGTTACTTCATCCGTTTGAGGTGCCGTAGTGGAAATCGGAGAGCGTCTCTGTGGATTTCAGAGATCGAAGAAAGGTAATACCATTATATGGGTGATTGTGGACAGACTCACTAAGAGCGCTCACTTTATTCCAGGTTAAAGTAAAAGGACGACATCATGGTTGGGAGCAATTTATGTTCGTGATATAGTTCTTCTCCACGGAGTTCCTTCTAGCATCGTGAGCGATAGTGACCCCATTTTTACCAGCGAATTTTGGAGGAGCTTGCAAGAAGCATTCGGTACATAGTTGTGTTTGAGCACCCTTATCATCCTCAGACCGATGGGCAAACGGAGAGGGTGAACAGAATTCTACAAGATCTTTTAAGGCTGTGTATCCTTTACTTCGGAGGGACTTGCACTACAAGAAAATGAGGTTTTTACTACCAACTGTAAGCGTTTGTAAAACTAACATAATGGTGGGTAATATATTTTAGCTACCAGTATTGAATTGGTAGAAATTGGGTAGGTAAAGCTTAGTAGAGAAGGAGATTTACCTACACTTATTGATATTGGTAGGTAAAAGAATCAATGGACCCCACTACCTTATTATTCGAATAATGAGTCACCAGCTGATTTGTTTGATGATGTGTCATCCTAGATGGCTGTTGACATGGCTGGTGATGTGTCATCCTACATGGATGCTGACATGGTTGTCGTAATAGTATACGCATGACATATATTAATGCCGATACTTGGCATTTAATGGTTGGTTCATGTGTCAGACAATAATTTGTCCATATGTCATCATTTGACTAATGCATATGACATCATTTTTTAGGCCATATGGCATTATTTGTTATAAATAAATATTTACAAGAATTGAATATTTACACAGAATTTATTTTTAAGAAAATAACAAATATTTATTCAATTAAATATTTATTACACTTTTGAATTGTACACATGTTGTTTCCTCAATATTATACAATCACTTATACATACACTTCCTTGCTATATTTCACTCGTATACATTGGCTCACTCATATTCATGTACACAGTCAGTTACTCATACTCTCACTCTAGTTTTAGTCATCGGCTTCTTGATCCAGAATTTGTCCAGTCGTCTATCATACCTGTCATAATAAAATAGCATAGTAAATTGAAAAGAAACAATCTAATTCGCAAATATAATTTTGGTATAAATTTATTTACCTCAGTAAGTTGGGTTGTTTCTCACAGTTTTTCTAGATAGGGTGAAACGAGTGTGTACCTATCATAATAGATTTATTAGCTTTTTCCTTCCAATATAAGGCAAAACATAAACATAAGCTTTAAAATCCAATCAATTAGTTTTATACCAAATTAAATCAAAGATTGGTAGAAAGTTATCAAATGAGATCAACATCAAATCAAAGTAAATTAGCACTAAAAATGAAACAAATATATGAGAATTAATTAACAATGATATGAATCAGATATTAAATGGTAACATATTAACGTTAATATATACAAGTATGATATAACACAAACGTTAATATGTTACCATTTATTCCATACTTGTTTTAACGTAAACTAACATTAAATGGTAACATGTTAATTTACGTTAATTTATACAAGTATGAAGTTGAGTAACGTTAATTTATACAAGTGCAAGCAGTTATTAACGTTAATAAATGCTACCATGTAACCATTTATACAAATAATATGTTAACATGTAAGAAATGATGCCATATTAATTTACATTAATTTATATGTAAATTAACATGGTACTAACGTAAATTAACATGGTACCATGTAATGTTAACCATTTATTTAATAAATTAATTTATACAAATGTTACCATTTATAAATGCTAGCTTGTATAAACTAATGTTAATCAACTGAAATTAATTTGTACAAGTATGAAATAAATTAATGTAAATGTTAATATATCTTCAATTATCGCTAACCATTTTTTTAAGGATGCCAAGCTGAGCCCATGTTATAACTTCAAGTAGCTCTTCCAATGTTCCATAACCACCTGGGAATGTAGTAGAATAATATCAAAAAATATAAAACGAAGGAAAGACAAAATAAAATTTGTAACATAATGGATAAAAATTCACCAGAAAATGTGATGAATGCATCAGAGTGCTTAGCCATTTCTGTCTTTCTTTGATGCATGTCGCTCACTTCTTTCACTACCCCATACGTTTCTCCAATTATCTACATAATAAACTAAATATGAGAATGAAACCTTTGACTTTTATCAGATATGAATTTTAAGCCAAGATCACCTCTTTAGCCATTAGAGTCCTTGATATTATCCTAATGTTTCCACACATAAAATAAAGAAAATTGATTGAGGTAAGAAATTTGTAAATCAGGAAAACAATATAAGTTAACTACCTAGTAGCATGACTATTAGCATTGTGATTAGCTTCAGAAACTGAACCTATGACCCCAACGCTACCATCCCCATAAACCCGATCCATTTTTCTAGCCATCTGTAAATAAATAAATAGATAACGCAAGACAGGAGGGAAGGAAGAAAAAGGAAAAAATAAATTATCTCTAGGGATGAAAATAAAAAGTTTTCTACGCATTTAAATTGTGGTGAATACTAGCGTCAGTAAGCAGTTATTAACGGTAATAAATGCTACCATGTAACCGTTTATACAAATAATATGTTACCATGTAAAAAATGGTACCATATTAATTTATGTTAATTTATATGTAAATTAACATGGTACCATTTAATATGTAAATTAACGTAAACTAACTTGTACCATGTAATGTTAACCATTTATTTTTAAATTAATTTATACAAATTTTACCATTTATAAATGCTACCATGTATAAATTAACGTTAATCAATTGCAATTGATTTATACAAGTATGAAATAAATTAACACAAATGTTAATATGTTGCCTTTTATATCAAGTATTGAGTCTATCATGCATAAATTAATCAAGTTAACATGTTATCACTTATTTCATACAAACGTTAAATGGTAACTCTTGATAAATTAACACAAACGTTAAGCAAGGCTAATGTCAACTATGTTTTAACAAACCAAATATGAAATAAATGTAGAAGAAATTAAAGAAAAAAGATGTACATTAATTAACACAAACTCTTGATATATATATATATATATATATATATATATATATATATATATATATATATATATATACACACACACACAAACAAAATTGAATTGATTCATTTGTCTGTACATATAGCTCTAATATTAAAATGAATTGAATGTATATTATATTATTCAAACATCATGTCTAAGAATAGCAGAGAATAAAAGAAAAGAAGAATAAGAGGATATACATGAATGTAATTAATTCCCTTATATGCATGCTAATGCACCTTTCTATTCTTTCAAAGTCATCTGGGATCCCTATTGTGAGAAGTCATGATTTCTTATTGGCTCTGTCTGGAAAAGATTGTATGATCCGGATTTCCTCCGAGGATAAACATCAGAAAAGTAGTTCACTAGGCCATGATTGGTTATTGACAGATTCTATAAACCCCGAACATAAGAAAGTATGTATTCCCAGAAAGCAAGGTAGGGGATATAATATGGGTAGAAATCACTCTCCTGTTGAGCGAGTAGAGATTTCTTTAGCTCACTTGGCTGCTACAGCTTGAGAGAAACTAGTAATGAATAGTTGTTTGGTTAACAACGGATACTTCTACCGAAGCAATAATATAATGGAACAATAACCTGATCACTAACTATGGCCGATTGATTCCTTTAGTTTGACGACCAAAGCTATCGAACGGGAATCCAGTATACTTAAACCAACGGAAGGAAGGAAAACATCTGAGACATTGTCAAATCAAGATTGGCTAGGTGTTAAGTAGTTAGCTCGGTCTTGGATAAATCTTTCCCTGATGTTAGTTTCCCGCCTTGTTCCTTTATCTACCTTGTTACTCCTGGGATCTGATTTGTCGTTTTCTGTTTCCCTGGGCGTTTCCAGACTTATCGCAGCCTTGAAAGGAACCTTTCCTCCGCGGACTAAGACTAAGGGAGCATTCTCGTTTTCACTCCCTCTTGTTGCTTGCCGTCTTTCCAGTAATTTCGCTATGCACCTAACTTCTTCCTATGGGGCAATCTATAATTTCTCTAGGGGCCTACGCGACAACCGGGAGGTGACCGATCCCAGTATATTAATTGCAAAGCTCATTATCATTAGATCAACTGCCTTGAATTTGATAATCAAATAATCTATTAAAATAAAATTCTCTAACTAATTACATAACGAATGATTAAAGTTTCTTTGCAGCATATTAGTATTACTTACTAGAATTAATAAATAAGATCTTTTGACTTATCAATAAGAGAAATAAGGGATTGTATATTCTCAATGATGAGAGCCAGACCTAGAAAATCCTTATGCTCGTCCTCAGTAACGGATAAGCATGACTCAAACTCTCAAGAGCCAGACCCTGGACCGCCAAAAAGTTTCATGATTACGAGTTGGCCCTACGGAACCATATCCATCCGAGCCAGAAGTGGCAAAAGGGGTCTAACCCAATGGCTTCGTCAGTAGCATAATCGTCGTTTTGGCACTCAAGCAGCACAGCGCAACACCTGGAGTAAAGGCTGGAGAGGCGCCGGTTCAACTGAACTATCAGGGACGCTCTTGGGATCGATGGAATGGAAGCTAACTGCTACTAGCAACTGCACCTATCGATACGATAGGAATGAGGGTAGGGGAATCAGTTCCTTGGATCTTTTATCGTCCAAGGACCAAGTTTTTTTGTCGTAAGATGTCATCACCTCAGGATTCCATATCAACTCCCATGGTTTAGTAGCCACAGTTGCTTATACCAGTACAACGTAGTCTTCTTTCAAAACGAAGGTTCCTGGCTTAACAAAACTGAAAGCTGGCCACCATACTTCGAAAAAGTAGTCTGTCGTGGAGTCATTTTAGAAAAGGGCTTCCAGATAGAGTGTCCAACAATGATTACAGAAGTCGTTATCATAGAGGAAAGCTTCAAAGAAAGCATCTCTAAACTCAGCGTATTGACAACTTACGTTTTGAAAGGTCGCCGGCTGCTTGGCTGATACATTTATCAAGAAAGAAAAAATGGATCGATGTGTCTTATCCTTAACCTAATTTAGTCATGATCGTTCTCTGGCTCTTCGGTTAACGTTAGAAAGACGTAACACAATAAGAAGATTTCTCATATCATGGCTTCTTCTGGTAGTCGATCCAGATGCTAAGGTCTGGGTTCTCAGGGGGTAGACATTACTCAGGATCTTCGGTGAACTTTAAATTATCAAGGTTCTGGCTGAGATTCTGGGGGCTAAGCATGTATCCACAACATGGCTCAACTGGCTACCCACGTCTTCGAACAACAAACACTGTGATGATGTAACCTTGTGTGACTTCTTTCTAGGGCATTAGAATTTCCTTCAGGTTGGCGTTCTCCTTTACGGGTCTGGATTTGTACAGCCTGAGTCACCAGAGCAGAGAGGTAAGCAGACCTAGGTCTCAGCCTCAAGGAGAAAGAAGTTGCTTCTTCGAAGAGGGAACTGGAGGCGGCCGAAACTGGAGGAGGAGATAGCAGCACATGAGCCAGGGCATCAGCATGTTTGTTCAACGACACGAGACATTTTAGATTGCGATATTGTAATATATACCCATGAACCATGTCGCCTTGGAATGATACGGAATCAAATGTGGTTCCCGTACAAAGTGTTCGCCTTTTATTTGTCTTACAATGAGCTGAGAGTCTTCGAAGGCATCGATATCATGGACATTCATTTCCGATGCAAGTTCGAAACCCAAAATTAGAGCTTCTTACTCCGCATGTTAGTGTATGGGAAAGTCAATTTTAAGGATAACGGTAGAACCGAGGTCAAGAAAACCACCCTTCGAAAATAATGTAAAAATCCGCTTTATCCTACAAGCAACAAAGACTTCCTCGTCAGGCAGACGATCCAAAATTTCTACAGGATCGTTCACAGGATTTTCTACAAGCCAGTTGGCAATAGCCTTCCCCTTGACGGGGGGCACAAGCAATTTCCAATTATGAAAGGTAGCCCCCTACTTCAATATGGCTTCTCGACCGGGTGGTCGTGACAATAATTGCGGATCGGACTTTGTCTTTAGAATAACCGGGTGAGCTAACATAGTTTGATAAAGTTTATTGGCTGCAAATACCGGCGCCAAGCAGGCTTTTTTCGGCTTTTGAATAACGTTGTTTGACAGGCACCAACACCAACAGAGAGATCAAACAAGGGTCGTTCCTGACCTCCCTCATCCTCTTGTGCAAGCAGAACACCTAACGAAACATCAGTCGAAGAAAAATATAACGAGGCGAATGACTCAAGGTTAGCTAGTTCCGGAAGGAGAAAATCCAGCATTGGTGCGAATGAGTCGTGTGTTCAGCATTACCAATGTACATACCAGGTTCAGTTGACCTTTTCTCGTTGGTTGTGCCTGATCGATCCACGGAGTTGCTCGCTATCTCCCGCCCCCCACCCAATTTAGATAGTTTTACCCTTTTTTCCCAATCTTTATGGGATGGGGTGGGAAGTGAAGATCACAAGCGCCTATTACCAGTTCCTTTTTCATCCGTTCCTGCCTGCCCCGCTGGAATAAATGGTTTGACTCACTACTGGGAGACGCACCAAATGAACTTCCTGACTTTATCACGTACTAGATCAGACTTCTATCCATGGTTAGGTGTAGTCGCTGCGATGGATCGAACGGCAAGCCACCCGTCTTATTGGGTGAGAGGGAGTGGGAAGCCCGACCCGCCTGAACTACTTCCACTTCCCAGAATCTTCTTCGTTTGCCGCACCGTCCTCCCACCCACCTCTTGTCCGTCAGCAAGTGATTCCTTGTATGTGTAAAGGCAGATAGCAAGTATTAAATGCTCATCTCTTTCCCAAAAGTGGTAGATCAAACTTCGATCATGTCCTGAGAGCGGATTCAGTTGGTTCCATCGGTCATTCTACGAACCTGATAGCTATCACTTACTGGTCAATTAAAGTGGGGTCAGTTTAACTCTTCTTTGGAGCCTTCAAGTAAAAGAGTCTAATGCATTTGCTTATAGAAAGAACTCTTTCTTCAAAGAATCACCCTAAGGAATTACAAGATTGGCTTCTTGCTCATCAAAGGCTCCGTCCCTTAGAAAACCAAAAGAACAATCTAACGATAGACAGCTCGCATCAGTGATCAGGCTTGTTTCCCTTGGTGTTATCCTCTCTTCCGACAGCTATCATTTACGCTCAGTCGAGTAGCTCTACGTCGTACTACTAGACAAGTTAGGTGACCAAACGAGAGAGAGAGAAGAGTGGCCGAAGGGAGCAAGAAAACAGTTGTACGTGCTAGCATACCTATTAGCCCTATCACTTTAAGGGATTTCGCGCTAGTACTATGGAATTTGAATCGCTTAGCGCTTGACCTAAGGAAGTCCTGAACGTACTGCCATTAAGTCCCCATCTTTTTTCTGTCCAAATCATAGGATGCTACTACAGAGAAGAGTGAAGGCAAACGTTCGTGCTAACGGCTTTAGCACTAGTAGTACGCCCATCCGTTGCTTGACAGCTTGATTCCGAGAAGGAGAGAGGACGGAAGTAGCAGATCCGTAGCTAGATGAACCAAGATAGTGAGAAGGTCATCTGAGTGAGTCCCTTGTTGCTGCCAAGAAGCTAGTCGCGCAAGAAAGAGATTCTTTCACTCGCGTCATGGGCTGACTGAGGTACGGGACGGGGAATCCAGGTATAAGTGCGGGTGAAAGTCAGATTCGAACGAATGGGCTTTCAAGTATTAAAGGAGAAGATAACGTTCCTTTATTTGGTGAAAATAAGATAAGCTAGTTACGACTAGTAGTAGTGCATCCCGCGCCTGTCAAGCCAGGTCCATGCCAGAAATCTTAGCTTTAGCAAACGGAAATTAAGGTGCTTGCGTAGGCATTCTATCGAGCATGGAAAGTGACAACCAACCCCGTACTAAGAAAGAAGAAAGTCTTGTTTCGTCTCTTTTGCTCGTGAACGCTACCGGTTTTAACGAACACCTGGTCTCATTTTTATTTTTAGTAGTTCATCCGGTGGACTCGCTCTCTCGATAAGGAGAGTCAATCCTCTTTCAAGACCTATCATCATCCGAACACATGTATTATGCGTAACAAAAGAAAGGATAAGTTGAGAGAAACCTGGGAAGAAATAGTACTATGATGATAGTTCTGGTTCAAGTCATAGATAGACTATAGGGAGCTTCGCACCTTGATCTTACATGGGGAAGATGGTGTTGTAGCCCTTGTTCAAGAATAGTTTTTGTTCAATCAGGCACTCTTAGAAGGCTCTCGTAACCGCTCTTTCCTGTTGATGCGACGGTAACTCGAGAAAGAATATCATAAGAAAGCTCTTTTCCTAGTTCGGATCGTACCGTGAAAAGCACTACTGGAGGCTTGAATGATGTAGTTTCTTCAACTTGCTTTTATCGAGATTATGTTAGTGTTCAGTCGACCGCCTAATAAAAATAAAATAAAATTCGGATACATTGCCAATATCAATTAATAAAGATAAGTACAAAAGCAAGAAATCAACTGGCTAATAAAAATAAATTAAAATAAAGGATGAGACTCTAGGCTACAATCCTTTCTTCTCTAATGAAATTTAGAGTGTTAGGGACTCCTGCTACTAGGCTACGAACCTCATACCAAAGTCCTTCCCTTACTAATGTTCAATCAAGGCAGAAAAAAATGGGAGTTCCGAAAATATCTGCATCTGCCCTTAACAATCAAGGTATCTTTGTCCGAGCATTCCCTTCCTCGTCATTTCTTCAAGAGCTTCTTCATGAACAGCAGATTAAAGGGCATCTATACCTTGTCTTCTACGCTCCTCTTCCTCATCTTCGGAGATGCCCAATCAGCCCTTTAGTTCAATTGGTCCATAATATACATAATGGCTTGAGGCCTTATCAGTACTAACATTACATAAAGGTATCTTATAAGATGACCAAATAGGTCATTACACGCTGGATGACACACAGACATCGAATTGACCTGAAGGTCCACCAGAATGTGTACGTCTCACAGATGGATACCGCACGTTCTCATTTAACGGTTCACACACAATAAGTCCCCTTTACATTAGAAAATACAAAGAATCCCCAGAAAACAAAGAAAATCATTGTAAATTGGTGCTTCAATTGGATGGATCTAGGATTAATCAATATCGGGTACCATCGCATTGCATACCGGGGGGGTTTACTCATTCACTCACCAGCACGCCTTCTCGAAGAGCACAAATACATGTGGTTTTTACATTAAAAGATACTTAAGGAAATAGATTGGTAAAATATAGTTTCTTGGAAAAATTTTTGAAAACTGTACAATTTTGGAAATACGTGTTAAAATAAGGTTTCTAATATATTTTTAAAACCTTGTCAAAACAATGCATTATTTCAAAAATATATTTATCATTACTAAAACATTTTGAAAATGGTTTATAAAACTTATGTACGTTTTGTTGATACATAAGAAATGTCAATAGAAATGCACATTTGCAAGATAACCAAAACCACTAGAAATCGGTTGCAAGCATCAATACTTTATTGTTGTAATGACACAAGTTTTCTGCAAGAAATCATTATAAAATAACATGGTTAATAGGGCATGAAATAGCACCTTAAATGCATCTACAAGTTTTAGAAATTCACTCAAGAATTCTCTAAACGAAGCGCCAAAAGTCACTGGAAATGATGTAGTCTTCAACAGAGAAGGGAATGCGCACATGGGCATTTTTGCCTAGGTTTCACGACCCTTACATTTTGTGGGTCGACCCATGGGTAGACGCATTTGGTGCCTTGGTCAACCAATAGGACGATCCAACACAAGTATAGGTCAACCTGAGCATGGAAATGTGCTCAGGCCTGAATCACGACAAATATTCAATGACCCTTATTTTACGTATTGGAGGATCGTAAAATAATTATACTTAATTCCCTAGTGGTTGTATCATTCTCAAGTTTTAGTATGTCGTCCATGGAGATGTGAGACATGCCGATGATTTTTACCAAGTCGACTTGTGACCATTTTGTACTTTAGTTTACTATTGGGACATAACATTTGAAAGGAACCGAATCATGTGTTGAAATCAGTATCATTGGATTGGAATGGTGTTTTACAATTCATTAGTTGGTCACGTTAAGGAATTGGTTCAATAGTTTGGAGAATCGCCGTTTTAAGTTTCAACTTCTGTTAGGCGGACTGATTAGCAGCTAATGGGCTAATAACTTGCAGCTAAAAATAGAGGGAATTAGGGGAGAGAAATAGGGTTTCTCCCTTCAGTCAAATATTAATTTGGGCGCACGTGATTTTCTGGTTCAACCTAAAACCCTAATTCTCCATTCTTTTCATTCGAATTCAACGTAGATTACATCTAGAAGGTAGATCATCATCAAGGATGATTAGATCCCATCAAATTGCATCAAATCCAAAGGTTCTCAATCTTGTCCAAATCTGATATCATCAGATTTCCATTGAATTGGGTTTTTGGTGAGTGATAGATATCTCTCACACGTAAGCAAAGGGCTATATGGGTTAGATCTATGTTAATTTCATTTGTATACATTGAATTCTCCTGAAATTTATTCATGCATGTTCATTTCAAATATGGTATGTTCATATGCTTTGAATCAACCTATTAAAACATAAATTCATAGGTTAATCATGATTTTAGGTATTTTTAGATCTACAATTTCTATTGATTCATTGTTATATGATGTTTTAATGATTTGGATTTGTTTGTCTGATCATGTATTGATGTGTGGATGATTGTTTTGATGAAATTGGATGCATTGCTTGAGTTTCATGTTAGAATTGGTCGCCGTAGATATATGGATTGAAGTACAGAACAAATCGGAGGATTGGATTTAGACGAAACTTGGTGAAGGCACTCTTGAAGATGAAAGGAAGAAACCAAAAAAAATTGGGCTTGAGAAAAGCTAAATGTGAGGATCGGTAGTGATCCATATGGAACAGTACCGATCCATCGCAATGTGATGGATGGCAACGAAGTTTGGGACGCGGCATCATGATGGTTAACTAAGGCTGCTTGCAAATTTTCAAGTCATTTGGAATTGATTTGAGATGGGTCAAAGCATGATCGCTTAAGTGCAATAATTGGCCGATAGGAGTTTTGGCTGGATGGGTAAAACACTTCAAAATTGGATTGGCATGAAGCTCATGAAGAGGGTATCAAGATGGTCGATTTACTTAACCAAAATTGGTTAAGTATACGGACTAGTACCGGTCCGTGGGTGATGGACCAATACCAATCCAAAACGACGCACAATAGGGAGCTGAGGCATTTGAGTATGATGGTGATGGGTTCCGTGGGTTGCTGATCAATTTTGGTGATGAATGGATTTTAGATAGTTTATGTGCAACTCATTGATGAATGGTGCTTCGATTGTGAACTCAAGTTGGAGTGGTCGGAGCTGGATTGATGTGATACTTATCGTGGTGCGACAAAGGATTTAGAATGATGATAGATCGACTCACGTCAGAGTTAATCGAGGATGATAATGGAATTTGTTTGAGAAGTCGCTCGAATTAAGGGTGTGATCGCCAAGAAGAAAGGCTCGACATTTCTAAGGTGCCAAGGAAACGTCAGTAATCAAAGTGTCCTAGCAGACTCAAAACAGGGCTATGTGGGGCGCCCATCAGGATCAGAGTGGATAAATCGCATACCCTAGGCAGTCTTGATTTGCCTAGTTTTCTTAGTCGATTGAGGTAAACAAACATATTCACAATGATGTATGATAGTTTTGCTAGAACCAAGGTTTTCCATTAGTCTTTTTCATCATTGAAACCAAATTCGATTATCGATGGATTCAAGGCTGTAGTCGGTGATAGCTAGGATATTGGATGCTATGGTTGATTGTGTGCTTTCTTCTCTCTTTTCTCTAGGTAGTCTATCACCATAGGATATCGAAGAGAAGCGGGATTGGGGGTTGTCCTTTCCTATTCTAAAATGACAATGTGATGGATGACGTTCGTGTGTTAACTTTATGGTTGTCAGAAAGATCAGATGGTTGAACTATCTATACTCATATTATCCTATGTAAGTATTGTTGCTTATTTTATCGCTCACTAAGACTGTTGTCTTACACAAGGTTTTATATTTCCATCTTATTATTACCTTAGGCATTCATCGATGTTGTTGACAAGCAGATTGAGATGGCAGGTAGCAGGTAGCAGGTGCGGTGTTGACGCTGGTGCTACGCAAGGACGTACTGGAGGCTTTCATATTATATGTTACCTACTATATTACTATTGCTTTAATTTCCGCTGTATTTTGAGGGTTATTGATATTTTGAGGGATGTAGTGAGGCATATTGTATTCACAGATTCATGTACTAAGATGTATTATACATGAGATTTTATCGTTTTATGGAGATTTGGTTTTCTGTCCAATTATGCTTCAATATTTTATCTGGTTGTATATTTTATTATAATATATTATCCATGCGCTGTTAGATATACGACTAGTTTTATTCCACCCTGATCATCGTCCCATATCGGCCTAACACTTCATACAACACGCCTATTGCTTAGCTTGGTGCATGAGATATGGGAAGGTCGTCACATTTGGTATCAGAGCCAGGCTAATCTATTTTACCCACAGTTCACGAGCGTAAAAGCATATAGGAGATGTACTTGTAATTTTATTTGATGGTTATTATATTATTATATATATATATAGTTAAGTAGGTTAGTAAGCAATTATTTTGAAATATGACTTTTAATAAGAATTTTCGAGTATTTTATTCGACGTGGTGATCGAACTATCGGTATGTGAAGATGTCGAATGCATGCCTGATCAACATATATACGTAGTCTTATATATACCAGATGGATATAAAATCACACTCTAGTCGCTTGAGGTTAATTCTGTTGATCGATCGATCGTCATCAGACAGTTATTTTCTAGTTTCGAAAGTAGGATGACTATATGATTCCGGTTAAGACGTCAAGAAATACTTGAAGTATTTCAATAATTGTTGCAAATGTTAGGAAGTTAAGTTAAAATCATCCTTAAATTAGATAATAAGTTATAGAAATCAAACTATTTTGTCGACAACTGGAAATATACAAAGCAATTCTCACTTAAAGAATTGAAAGTGAATTTTTGAAATGCATGTAAGTGAGATAATTTAAGAAATCAAATTTAGGATATATTGAGAATATCACCCAAATTACAAATTTTGACAACAATAATTTATCAAAGTGTAACCAGCGTCTAATTGGAGGACAAAACTGTTAAAACTATATAAGTGAATTGAATGGGAATTTACTTAACCAGTAATCACTTATGATTAAAAAAAATTGGAAAGAGAAAGTTAAATTGGAAAAAATGGGGTACTTCAGGATTAAACTACCTATAATTATATCCTTAAGTGCAACTGACTTTCCGATCTTAGTCTAAGTTAGTTCCATCATTTAAATTCGAACCGTTGGTAGCATCATTTATTCCCTTCTATCATATGAACTTTGTTAAGTATTTTGACTCGAATCGTCGTACTTTTGGTATTCATTGAACTCTTATACACGTAACTTGAACACATGGAAGTTGACCTGGTCCATGTATATATATACCCTTTGTGCCACCTATCAAACGAAACCAAGATTTGACTCGAATTTAGTTTTTTTTTTGTCTAAAACCTTATGTTAACAGAACTTCACCAAATAAGCTTTGCATTGGAAATGGTAGAAATATATAATTTAACTTGTGTAAGGAAAATTGGGTTGAGAAACAATGATCTTGAAGGTTTGGCTCCGGAAGTTTAAATGAATTTCTAAATTAACATTTTAGAACAAGTTGTTTAAAATATGTATACGACGAATCAAAGTAGCGTAGCAAAAGCGTGATGGTTTTTATGAATAAAGATGTTTTGAGTAATATTTCCGACCAGTTGAATAATGAAGACTTTTGAAACAAGATTTGATATTTGAAATAAGGACGAATATAAAGTCCTATATTGATTGGGTAAAAGGATTTAAAATAAGATTTGTCTTGAATTATTTTGAAAATAATGTTTGAAAAAGGAAGTTAAAATGATTTATGAAGTGAAACGGTATAATGAAGAAGGCTTGAATTTGTATGGTTTAATTTTGAAAACTAATAAGAAAATTTAATTGATCAAATTTGAAATTTGAAATTATTGAAAGGAAATTTTATGGCAATATGAATCTCTTAAAAATACCAACTAATGTACAGTTGTTGAAAATATAATTTCAAGGATATTTCAAAGTAAATCAAAGCCTTGTAAGATATATATAACGATTCTTAAAATCTTTGAATTAGTAAAATTTGAAATGTTGAATAAGGTCATTGATTTCGAAATATGAAAACTTAAGTTGTTTGTTTGAATCTCAGAAATTTTATTTTCAAATGATCGAATTTGTAACGACTCGCCATTTTTAATGTCTTGAATCAGTAACTAAACCGACTTCAGACGCTCAAAATGGAAAATCGTTATTTAACTTCACATGTTTAACAGAAATATACACACAGAATCACTATGTGCACAATTTGCAGCGGAATAAAATTTTATACAAACAATAGAGTTTTACAAATCATTTTTACACAATGCAAGAGAATAAAATATATACATAAATCATTAAAACAAAAGTTTCCAATTTTGCTGAGCGCGCGCATATGCGTCTTCACGTTCCACTCCAGCTTAGCGAGCCGAAATATCTAAGCCTGGGACACTTAGGACCTGACCCGAGCATTCCATACAAAAACACAAAACACCCAAGTCAGGATTAAACATATTTCAAGTTAGCAAACTTCGATAAACACTAAATATAATTGTTCTAATCCTAACTTCTTATATATATATATATATATATATATAATAACACAAGTATATCAACAATGGAACTGCCGAAATATCATACAATAATAGATCGAAATAATTACATGCATCAATAGTAGGATGGTTACAGTAAAAGAGTGATAAATTACATAGCAAGTCTTGGATGCAGCATGTTGCAGGCCATGCATGGGTTACAATTATATAAATATATCAAGTAACTAGAATGCATTTATAACCAGAGGCCATTGCAAAATATATGGGAACAAGGGACGTAACACTGTATGGGTAGCCCACATGTACATAGTTCAAAATCATTTTACTGCGTATTGAAACATACATATTACTTAACAAGGATAATAAGTAATGCACATGGCTTGTCAAGCTAATTTTGACAGTATTCAAAATACATTGCTAAAGTGTTAGGTCGGCATAGATCAGCATAAAAGTATAGAAAACATACATAGCAGTAGAAGGCATATGTAACAAATTGCTACAAAAATCAATTTTTTTTATAGGCAAGGCACAAGATGGTTTAACCATGCATGGTTCAAATAACAGCATGCAACTTATAGAACATAACAAATGGTGATAGACAACAAGGAATTTCAAAATCACCTATAAGGCACCTAACTGTTCCATACGTGAACATACATCATCAACACACGGGAGGGTTTAAACCATATAAACATAAGCATTAATCTCAACAAATACTCCGTCCTGAATTAATGAAATGGTTTGTCACATATAACGGGGTTTCAAATGTCAAAAATTTGAGCATATAAGCCGTAGGAACCTATTTATACAATATCAAAAATCTACCGCAATGTGGAGTGAACATATATTTAGGTAGCAAATCTGACTGACTATGCAATACACCATATTCCTCCTTCCAGTTCATACTTATAACATATATACCTTCTATTAATAAAGTAAAATCTGATAGCAGGATAATCTACTAACATTGGATAGGCGACATGTCCTTACATGACAAGGTATATTTTGTAGATAACAAGGTGCAACAAAAGTAAGAGATGTGCAGCTAGTTCATAACATTCCATGTATGAAAAAAAACGAAGTGCACAGGTAGTAGGCAACTATTTCAGGGTCAAAGAAATATACAAGCATGACAAGTTCTTTTTTTCCGTGGAATAATTTCAAACAGTTTTTAAGGATCCATAGATGAAGAAAAGAAAAAACATCTTCGGAAAAGAACTGCACATTGAAAGTCTACACCTTGCAGTAAATTACATGTGTTAGACTTAGATTTCCAACAGAAATTTTTTTCAAGTTTTTTTTTTCAAATCTTATACCCATTAAACTTTAGTTTCTGAGTTTAACAAGAAAATATAAACAACATATATCAGTGCGATAATCAAGTGTGATTAACTAGTTTAATGGACAATTAAAACAACGGAAACAATAGCCAAACAATACACAACAAATTATATTTAGTGAGACCGAAGTGGCAACTTGAAAAGGGTTTAATCATAAGTAAACTTACATTCAGTCGATGAAGCGAGAGCAAAAACAGCGAGAAAGGCGCTCGGTCGGAGCTGTAGCGTTGGTGTTGGGATTGATATAGATGATGGACGCGTTAGGGCTTTCGGCGGGGAGCAACAACTTGCAGCGCGACAACTTGGTTAGGGGGGAAAGCCTTGCGACGGTGAACGGCGTTGGATCTCGATCCATGTATAAGGAGCCAAGGGAAGCGACAGTGGCGGTAGACAAGGTGAGAGATCGGTAGCTTTTAGGTGTCGTCTTTCCTACTTTTTCTTCTCTCTCACTCTCTCTCTCTCTCTCTTTTTTTTTTTTTTGAGGAATGGTATGCGTTGAATAGAAAGAAGGGAGGAGCGATGCATGAGAAGATCTGAGGAGAAGAATGACAAGAGTTAAATAAAGAAGGGGAGAGAGAAGCTGTAATGACCCAAAAAACGCGCCCTTTGAATCGATCTTAAACCACATAGGTCTGATCCAAAAGATGGAAATCCTCGAATGCACAAACTCTGTTGGGCATACAACACATCAGAACAGATAACAGAAGACTTTTATAAACATTATAATAATGTTACATCAGAGTACAAATTATCAGAGTGCATTTATATAATAATACAACAACAGAAGATAATTTACAATAAATTTTAATATAATGCTACGGAACAAATAAACTGATACAGCGGAAGTCTATCAATGCTCTGGACACAACTTTAAGCTTCGATCCAGAATCCTGCCTAATATATCTGCAAAATAAGCTACTCGACTGCCCATGTGAAAAAGAGGGCAACCGAATTTGCAAAGTGAAACAAACTACGAGTTAGTCGTGGGACTGGTATGAGAAATCTTTCCTAACTTATCTATCAATATGGCTAATCATAGGACCACACCACTAACGTGGAACGGGTTTACTTCATTGTATTTCCAGTGCATAAATTAAATAAATTTTTATTCAAAACAACGCAATGCTTTTTAGGAAAATGAAATCATTATAAAACTTAAGTCCCATCACACAATGCAACGCAAACCGGAGGATATAGTTTTACCTTATAATGATCAAACATGTTTGATACGTAGAAAATAATATTTTAATATTATTATTAGTGTCTAATCAGTTTTAAAATACTTCAAAGTAAATGTATCAATCCTAGACGGCACAGTACCCCATCCTACTATGTCGCCATATATAGGTTTACAATCAAAATCGTAATGTCGTATTGGAAATTGAGTTTGCATCATGAGTCAAGGCTAGGGATGATCTCCTTACCGATTTGAGGCACTCTAGCAAATGTCTCAGGATTCGGACGCTAGCGAACACTTGGATCTTGCAGGGCCGGTCCACAAGTACTTTAATGGATTAGTTATGCCTGAACACACGCTTCCCGGTCCTATTGAACCTATAAATTGGTCACTATCGAGCAATATAACCGAGGCCTCGTAATCCGTCATCCGCATAAGTATAATGTCAAGGCTTGCAAGAACCCTGATACCACTTCTAGCTAGAAAGAAACGTGTGCACTCCCTGTGTTCCCTTGTCCCGTTTCTGCCTCTTACCGGGGTGTGAGGCTCGCGAAGTAATGCTATACACAAAGCTACGCCTAAATAGGCTGTGCTTTGATCATCAACCACAAGGCTCTGCGTTTCAACAAAAGCCTCGATCATTTGCATGTTGGCATGCCGTATTGACAATTCACACCATGCGATCGATAACCATCAATAGATAACCTTTGAGCTCATGTGTTTCAGAGAAGTGTGTTAAGCAAGAGAATAAATTCTCCCCACCAAACAGATATATATATTGAATAGAAATCAATTCACATAAAATGAAATTCAACGTCAGACACACATCCATTTACAAGTCCGTTCTGGGTCCGAACGAAACCGGAGACACCTTATTCCTCGTCCCATATGTCCAATATGGAAGAGAGGTGCTTGCTTATCCGGACAATCAGCAAGTATCTTCGAACAACTACCACTTTAACCCTTTACTCGGTGGGAGCTACCCAATGTTGGGCATCTGTAGTCATCCATTCGATGTGATGATCGTCGGTCTTCAATCACCGTCTTCAAATTCTTCGATTCAAATCACCGTATAATTATTTGAAATAAGAATGAACTTGGTCTTTTCAAATAATTATCGCATATATATATAATTTAAACCATTTCTTATTGTTAATATTATTTTATATTGATTTATCGCTATTTTTATTTAGCCCAATTTAATTTAACGACGCTTCGGGTCAATAAGCAGCCCTAGCGCTATTTTTATCAAAATTTGATTTATACATATCTCGGAATCTGTAACAACCCGGAATTTTGGGGCCAATTTAAAATTTATTTTAAGTGATTTTAATGAGTTTTGATATTTAAATAATCTATTTTAAATAATAATGATCACAAATTTAATTCAAATCGAAGATAGACTGAATAATTTAATTTTAATTATAAAAAGAGTTAGAAATAGCGCGGTAGTTTGAAAAGTCAAACTTGAATTTTGACTGACCATACAGGACGCAAAATTTAACGGATTTTAGTGAAACCAAAAATATTAGAATCTATTTAAAAATATCTTTACAACGAATCCGAAAAATTGAAATTTCATAGCGGAAATCAAAAGTTATGGCCAATTCAATTTTTAGAAAGGTCGCCGTAGAATTTATATAATATATAGGGCCCGAAAGGCTACTTTTCACATATGTAGGAATTTCGACTCGAAACCACTTCCATTGAGTTCAGAATGATGTTTCTACATTGAAAAACAGTAAACACTTATATATTTTGAGTTTCGAAAATTATTTGTTTAAAAATGTATTTTTAATATTAAATATATTGGCCTTAAAAATAGTCATTTTTCAAACGACCTCTGTTTTCGACGAAACCACTTTTTTTGGAACCGGAATGTGAAATTATTGCTAGGTTTCAATTTTTAAAATTTTTCGAATTAATATGTGAGCGTGGCAGAGGAAAATGTGTTTTGACTATTTCAGTTAAATTTAAACGCCTTAAAAATAGCCATTTTTCAAAAAGTCTCAGAATTCGACGAAATAAATTTTTTTAGGACCGTATCGTCATAAGAAAGCCAAAAATAAATTTTCTGAATTTTTCTAAGTTAGTGTGTAGTCCCGGTAAAATTATTTGTACGGAAAAATTAGAAATAAAGGACTTAAATTTTAAAACTGAAAAACGGAGGCCAAGATGACAATTTGGGCTGATGAGACATATCCAGATGAGTTCGGAATGGGGGCTAAATGGTAGGAACGACAGTCGTTGGGCCTAATTCTGAGTTGGGACCAAAACGGGCTTAAACGGGCTAATTAAATAATAATTAAATAACCCTAATATAATAATATAAAATCCATCGGGTTTCTTCCTCCTCCACGTTATTTTACAGCCGCAAGAACCCATCATGGCCGAAATTTCCCTCTCCAAATTTTCCCAATCCACAAAGAATTAGCTTAGGCCGTAGTTAAACTTTTTGAAGCTCTTCTCACTCTCTTTAATCTCCAACAAGTTTCATCCCTTTTCATCGACCGTAGGCCAAGAACGAGCACCGCCAACCCGCGGCCTTTGCACCCAAACTGCGCCTCCTCCTTGCAGCCGCACCCTGCCATCTTCCCGGTGAAGATAGCCCTCTCGTAGCTCTCCAATCTCCCGCAAACCGTTCGTAAAACCGTCGACTACAGCTCCCGAAATCCGCATTTGAAGATTTGAACAATACTGAAAATTAAGGTATAATTATTTCAGATTTTGTCACGCTTATTTCCGTTACTGTGTCAGTTGTTAAAGGCTGAATTTTGATTTTTCATATGAATTTGAATTGGAATCATTTCAGATCCGAAATCGTTTTGAATTCAAACACAAGATCTGAGCAAAGTTGACAATTCATTTCAGATCCGGCCTAGGTGAGAATTTATTTTTAATTTAATATTAATTAATTTAATTATTATTCTTTTGTTGTTTAATGTTGAATGGTGAAAATGAATCGTTATGCGATGGATGTTATTCTATGTTGTGAATTCGATTTGTGTTTAGATGTTGTGATATTAGACCTGAGTTTGAAGCGCTAGATCTGAATTGATGATGTGATATTTATCGTTTGTGATGGAATTGGATATGAAAACGTTGGACAGAAAATTAAAGATGACAATTTTAGGATGATGAAAAAAAGAAAAGAAAAAAGATCATCTTTTTATATTGAAAATTAGAAGATGGAAATTTTATGTTGATAGATAAGAAGACAATCTTTTTATACTGAAAACAAAAAGATGAAATTTTGACGATGAAAATAAAGAGACGATCTTTTTATATTTTAGAATAGAAAAGATAATATTTTTACATTGTAAAATTGTAAAGTTGATATTTTTACTTTGTAAAATAGAAAAGATAGTATTTTTACATCGTAAAATAGAAAAGTTGATATCTTTACTTTGTAAAATAGTAAAGATAATATTTTTACATTGTAAAATAGTAAAGTTGATACTTTTACATTGTAAAATAGTAAAGTTGATACTTTTACATTGTAAAATAGTAAAGTTGATACTTTTACATCGTAAAATAGTAAAGTTGATATTTTTACTTTGTAAAATAGTAAAGATAATATTTTTACATTGTAAAATAGTAAAGTTGATATTTTTACATCGTAAAATAGTAAAGTTGATATTTTTACATTTTAAATATAAAAAGATGATATTTTTGCATTGTGCATAAAAAGAAAATGTTTTTACATTGTATGAAATGAAACATATTTTTATATGTTATTTATGAATGATTTTTCATCGCATGAAATAAACAACATTTTTTTTCCATAATTTATGAATGAATTTTCATCACATGAAATAATTAACATTTTTATGTGTATTTATGAATGAATTCACACCGTATGAATAAAATTACATTTTTATACGTAATTTAAATGTGAATTTACTTTGCATAACAAAAGTTACATTTTTATATGAAATTTGTATATGAAGTTGCACCGTATGACAAAAATTGCATTTTTTTAAAAAAATTGAATTTTACATTGCATGATTAAAATTACATTTTTCTATGTAATTTAGAAATGAATGATAACGGTAGAATGAAAATTACATTTTTACATGTAATTAAAATGAGAAATTTACACTGTAGGATAAAAATTACATTTTTAGATGTAATTTAAATATGAATTTATGTCGTATGGTAGGAACTACATTTTTCCTATGTAATTAAGATATGAATTTCCATCGCATGTTAAAAACTACATTTTTCTATGTAATTTAAATTGATTTTGTGCCGCATGAGAAAAATTACATCTTTCTATATAATTTAGATGTGAATTAGAACGGTAAAATAAAAAAATGACATTTTTCTATGTAATTTATATATGAGTTATAACGGTATGATAAAGATTACATTTTTCAATGAAATTAGAATATGAATTTGTATTGTATTATAACAATTACATTTCTTTATGTAATTGGGACTTGAACCTATAATGTAAAATAAAAATTACATTTTTTATAATGTAATAAAGAGGTAAGATTCACATTAAAATTAAAAAATTACATTTGATATATAATTAGAAAAGAGGACTGACATTGTAAATTAAAGATTTCATTTTTATAAGAAATTAGAAATAGGGATTTGCGAGGAAAATTAAAAATTACATTTTTTTAATGTAATTTGGGATGAGATTTACATCGTAGAATAAAATTTACATTTTTGTATGTAATTAGAATTTGAGAATTCGCATGATATAGAAAATTACATTTTTATGTAATTAAAAGACATGAAATCTTGCATCGTATGGAAATATTACATTTTAATGTAATTAGGAAGGAGAGTTAGTCATAGAATCAAATTTATCTTTTTAATATAAATTTATAGGATAAAGATTGGAACGGTTATGAAAATTACATTTTTAATGTAATTTAAAAAGTTAAAAATTTTCACTGTATTATTAATTACATTTATAATGTAAATAAAAAGAAAATTTTGCAATGTAACTGAAAGATAGAAATTTTACATTATAATGTTGATTATAATTTTCAGTGTAGTAAAGAAAGAGAAATTTTACGATATAAGAAATAAAGGGAATGCCATATAAATTTATATCTCAAGAAAGTTATATTTTGTTTCGACATTGGGATTAAATAACCTGCTCATAATCATCAATTGTTAGCACAATTTAAATTGGTTAAATCCATTAACCAATCATTTATTTGTATATCTATATGAAGTGTGTTGGCTGAAAACCCCACACGGGTATTGGGATGATATTTGACTGACACAAATCCCAATGTTAAATGGTATGTCTATCGTTAGATCGACAGGCTGCGTTAAGCGTTATTATTTAATTTTAACGCTTACACAGTGAAATTTTCACACTAGATGTAAATGGATGACTTGATGAAATATATATGATGCGTGTGAAATCCATATAATCCAAATTATATGGTGAATGATTGAGTCGCACTCCGATTCAGGTGTTCTTTTAAGAATAATATTTGTACATTAAAAATCTTTTTATATAAAGAATATTTTTAATAATTATTTTAAAATATGTTTTCTTTATAATGAATTAACATTTAAAGAGAAATCTTTTAATTAAGATTATTAGATTTTGAAATTATATTTAGTGATATGAAATAAATTGAGATGTGAAGTGGATTTATCGTGGACGATGTTTTTATATGACATTTGTCCATTAATCCAATTTACATTGGAATTATTATTTGGAATTTATAAATCTAGTTTACAGATTTTAAAAAGGGCATTTTCTAAAAATCAAGTTTTCCAATGTAATATATAAAATTGGAATTAAGTGGAAATTCGATTGGTAATAATCGAAATAGGCTTCTGTAATAGAAGACCGATATTATATATGGAGTTTAAGAGGCTTTGCCATTATCCCATGTATACTGTTAGTCCGATACAGAAATTTATAGCGATTATGTATTGATTTGATTTCTGTGGAGTTCCATATTTTGAAAATTGATTTGTGGGTTTTATCGTGAACTGTGTTTTAAAGGACACTAGTTCTTTAACCCGTTTAAGACAAGATTTATTTCTTAAAATAAATAACCTTGTAATAATGACTTTTGATGTCAAATTAAAAATTGGAGTTTTAATAAATCTTTTAAGAAAGATTTAAAATTTATTTTCATAGTTTATCCTTGCTAAAATTAATGAGAACCTTTTAATATGAGTATTCTATTTAAAAGAATATTCGGGGTTGGAATGCGGCGAAATGTATGATTTTCCAATATTTGATTTTTAATCACAAATTACGCGAGTTATTCAGAAAGACCGGGTTTAACCCATTCTGAATAATCATCACGACGACCAAGAGTCGAAGATGAAGACGGTGGTAGAAGACCGAAGGTTTTCACATCGTTGGGATGATGATGACTGGTATCTTGAATTGGGACTGGACACCCCAAGGCAAGGTATTTGGTAATGATCGTCCAAATGTATTTGGAAATCGACGGACACGTTGTTTCGCTCAGACCCAGAGCGGACTTGTAAATGGATTGTGTGTCTGACATTGTATTCTTTTCTACTGTATTTGTTGAACGCTACTGATTATATATTTCTGTTTGGTGGTGAAGAATTTATTCTTCACTTAACACCCTTCTCTAAGACGTATGAGCTTAGAGGTTATATATATATATATATTGGTAGATGATCAACGATATGGTGGGGTCTGACAATGTGGCATGCTAAGATGCAATTGATCAAGGCTTTGTTGAAAAGCAGGCCTTGTGGTAGATGATCAAAGCATAGTCTATTTAGGCATAGCTTTGTGTATATCGTGACTTTGCGAGTCTCACACACCGGCGGAGTCTAAAATGGGAGAAGGGAACGCAGGGAGAGCAGCACGTTTCTTTCTAGCTAGAGTGGTGTCAGTGACCTACCAGCCCTGACATTTTACTTATGTGGATGATGGAATGAGGCGCCTCAGATAGGTCCTATAGGACTGGGAAACGTGTGTTCAGGAATTGCCAATCCACGAAACTGTATGTGTGGACCGGCCCTGCAGCTTTCCAAGGGTTCACTGCGGGGGATCCTGAGACATTAGCTAGAGTGTCTCGAATCGGTAAGGAGCTCCTCCCTAGCCTTGACTCATGATGGAAACCAAAATCCAATACGCCCCATGCGGTTTTGATTGTATTACTAGTATGGAGGCATAGCATATGGTACCTATGCTTCCTAGGATTGATACATTTACTTTGAAATGTTTTTGAAATATATATACACTAATAATAATATCGTTTTTATCGTATTAAGCATCTTTTGACCATTATATGGTAAAACCCTATCCTCCGGTTTGCGTTGCATTGTGTGATGGGAACTGGGTCTTATGATGGTTTCATTTTTCTAAAAAGCATTGCGTTGTTTGGCGATTCACTTTAATCTATGCACGGTAATCCATTGGAATAAAACCCGTTCCGCATTAGCGGCGTGGTCCATGGAGTTGCCTTATTACTATTAGTTAAATTAGTTAAGAATTCTCACACCGGTCCCATGACTGACCCGTTGTTTGTTTCCACCTTTTTGCAAACTCGGGTGCCCTCTTTCCACACGGGCAGTCGAGCAGTTGTCTACAGGTTTATCTCTTTAGCAGGATCCTGGATTGAAGCTTAAAGCTATGTCCAGAACATTGGAAGTCTTCCGCTGTATCTATTTTATTGTTTCCGCTGCAATGTATTAAAGTAATGTAAAATTATCTTCCGCTGTAAATTTATTTAATGTACTTTGATATATATTCTGTACTCTGATGTAACATTTATTACGATGTTATAAAAGTCTGCTGTTATTGTTCTGATGTTGTTGTATTTATGTGGGTTTTGAACGGTCTTGGTCGATTTTGCGATCGATTTAGGTCGGGCAAAATCCGTGTCGTTACATGTGGTATCAGAGCTTTGGTTAACTCAAATCTTTGGGATACAAGTCGTTAGAACTGAACAAAAGACTCATCTGAGATTGGATTAGGAATATCCAATAAGAATACTCATTAGAGATAGGATCAGCAGTATCCTAGAATGAGAAACTCATTAGAGATGGGGTTAGTAATGCCCTAGAATGAGTTTAGAGTGGAAAGTTTATAACTAACGTATTTGTAATTATATATATAATCGGAATTTAGAAAATATGATTTTTGAATATATATAAATTATATATTTTTGAAAATTTAATCAACTAATTATTAGATGATTGTGTTGTGTGAATATTAATTCAACCTATGAAATTATAAAACAATAAATAAAATTTAATTAGGTAAATAAACGAATTTTAGCTCATTTCCTTTTCGAGGACGAAAAGATTTTAAGTGGGGGAGACTGTAACAACCCGGAATTTTGGGGCCAATTTAAAATTTATTTTAAGTGATTTTAATGAGTTTTGATATTTAAATAATCTATTTTAAATAATAATGATCACAAATTTAATTCAAATCGAAGATAGACTGAATAATTTAATTTTAATTATAAAAAGAGTTAGAAATAGCGCGGTAGTTTGAAAAGTCAAACTTGAACTTTGACTGACCATACAGGACGCAAAATTTAACAGATTTTAGTGAAACCATAAATATTAGAATCTATTTAAAAATATCTTTCCAACGAATCCGAAAAATTGAAATTTCATAGCGGAAATCAAAAGTTATGGCCAATTCAATTTTTAGAAAGGTCGCTGTAGAATTTATATAATATATAGGGCCCGAAAGGCTACTTTTCACATATGTAGGAATTTCGACTCGAAACCGCTTCCATTGAGTTCAAAATGATGTTTCTACATTGAAAAACAGTAAACACTTATATATTTTGAGTTTCGAAAATTATTTGTTTAAAAATGTAATTTTAATATTAAATATATTGGCCTTAAAAATAGTCATTTTTCAAACGACCTCTGTTTTCGACGAAACCACTTTTTTTGGAACCGGAATGTCAAATTATTGCTAGGTTTCAATTTTTAGAATTTTTCGAATTAATATGTGAGCGTGGCAGAGGAAAATGTGTTTTGACTATTTCAGTTAAATTTAAACGCCTTAAAAATAGCCATTTTTCAAAAAGTCTCAGAATTCGACGAAATAAATTTTGTTAGGACCGTATCGTCATAAGAAAGCCAAAAATAATTTTTCTGAGTTAGTGTGTAGTCCAGGTAAAATTATTTGTACGGAAAAATTAGAAATAAAGGACTTAAATTTTAAAACTGAAAAACGGAGGCCAAGATGACAATTTGGGCTGATGAGATATCCAGATGAGTTCGGAATGTGGCTAAATGGTAGGAACGACAGTCGTTGGGCCTAATTCTGAGTTGGGACCAAAACGGGCTTAAACGGGCTAATTAAATAATAATTAAATAACCCAAATATAATAATATAAAATCCATCGGGTTTCTTCCTCCACGTTATTTTACAGCCGCAAGAACCCATCATGGCCGAAATTTCCCTCTCCAAATTCTCCCAATCGACAAAGAATTAGCTTAGGCCGTAGTTAAACTTTTTGAAGCTCTTCTCACTCTCTTTAATCTCCAACAAGTTTCATCCCTTTTCATCGACCGTAGGCCAAGAACGAGCACCGCCAACCCGCGGCCTTTGCACCCAAACTGCGCCTCCTCCTTGCAGCCGCACCCTCCCATCTTCCCGGTGAAGATAGCCCTCTCGTAGCTCTCCAATCTCCCGCAAACCGTTCGTAAAACCGTCGACTACAACTCCCGAAATCCGCATTTGAAGATTTGAACAATTCTGAAAATTAAGGTATAATTATTTCAGATTTTGTCACGCTTATTTCCGTTACTGTGTCAGTTGTTAACTGCTGAATTTTGATTTTCATATGAATTTGAATTGGAATCATTTCAGATCCGAAATCGTTTTGAATTCAAACATAAGATCTGAGCAAAGTTGACAATTCATTTCAGATCCGGCCTAGGTGAGAATTTATTTTTAATTTAATATTAATTAATTTAATTATTATTCTTTTGTTGTTTAATGTTGAATGGCGAAAATGAATCGTTTTGCGATGGATGTTATTCTATGTTGTGAATTCGATTTGTGTTTAGATGATGTGATATTAGAACTGAGTTTGAAGCGGTAGATCTGAATTGATGATGTGATATTTATCGTTTGTGATGGAATTGGATATGAAAACGTTGGACAGAAAATTAAAGATGACAATTTTAGGATGACGAAAAAAAAAAAAAAAGATCATCTTTTTATATTGAAAATTAGAAGATGGAAATTTTATGTTGATAGATAAGAAGACAATCTTTTTATATTGAAAACAAAAAGATGAAATTTTGACGATGAAAATAAAGAGACGATCTTTTTATATTTTAAAATAGAAAAGATAATATTTTTACATTGTAAAATTGTAAAGTTGATATTTTTAATTTGTAAAATAGAAAAGATAATATTTTTACATCGTAAAATAGTAAAGTTGATATCTTTACTTTGTAAAATAGTAAAGATAATATTTTTACATTGTAAAATAGTAAAGTTGATACTTTTACATTGTAAAATAGTAAAGTTGATACTTTTACATTGTAAAATAGTAAAGTTGATACTTTTACATCGTAAAATAGTAAAGTTGATATTTTTACTTTGTAAAATACTAAAGATAATATTTTTACATTGTAAAATAGTAAAGTTGATATTTTTACATCGTAAAATAGTAAAGTTGATATTTTTACATTTTAAATATAAAAAGATGATATTTTTGCATTGTACATAAAAAGAAAATGTTTTTACATTGTATGAAATGAAACATATTTTTATATGTTATTTATGAATGATTTTTCATCGCATGAAATAAACAACATTTTTTTTATATAATTTATGAATGAATTTTCATCACATGAAATAATTAACATTTTTATATGTATTTATGAATGAATTCACACTATATGAATAAAATTACATTTTTATACGTAATTTAAATGTGAATTTACTTTGCATAGCAAAAGTTACATTTTTATATGAAATTTATATATGAAGTTGCACCGTATGACAAAAATTGCATTTTTTAAAAAAAATTGAAATTTACATTGCATGATTAAAATTACATTTTGCTATGTAATTTAGAAATGAATGATAACGGTAGAATGAAAATTACATTTTTACATGTAATTAAAATGAGAAATTTACACTGTAGGATAAAAAATACATTTTTAGATGTAATTTAAATATGAATTTATGTCGTATGGTAGGAACTACATTTTTCCTATGTAATTAAGATATGAATTTCCATCGCATGTTAAAAATTACATTTTTCTATGTAATTTAAATTGATTTTGTGCCGCATGAGAAAAATTACATCTTTCTATATAATTTAGATGTGAATTAGAACGGTAAAATAAAAAATGACATTTTTCTATGTAATTTATATATGAGTTATAACGGTATGATAAAGATTACATTTTTCAATGAAATTAGAATATGAATTTGTATTGTATTATAACAATTACATTTCTTTATGTAATTGGGACTTGAATCTATAATGTAAAATAAAAATTACATTTTTTATAATGTAATAAAGAGGTAAGATTCACATTAAAATTAAAAAAATAACATTTTATATATAATTAGAAAAGAGGACTGACATTGTAAATTAAAGATTTTATTTTTATATGAAATTAGAAATAGGGATTTGCGAGGAAAATTAAAAATTACATTTTTTTTATGTAATTTGGGATGAGATTTACATCGTAGAATAAAATTTACATTTTTGTATGTAATTAGAATTTGAGAATTCACATGATATAGAAAATTACATTTTTATGTAATTAAAAGACGTGAAAACTTGCATCGTATGGAAAAATTACATTTTAATGTAATTAGGAAGGAGAGTTAGTCATAGAATCAAATTTATCTTTTTAATATAAATTTATAGGATAAAGATTGGAACGGTTATGAAAATTACATTTTTAATGTAATTTAAAAAGTTAAAATTTTTCACTGTATTATTAATTACATTTATAATGTAAATAAAAAGAAAATTTTGCAATGTAACTGAAAGATAGAAATTTTACATTATAATGTTGATTATAATTTTCAGTGTAGTAAAGAAAGAGAAATTTTACGATATAAGAAATAAAGGGAATGCCATATAAATTTATATCTCAAGAAAGTTATATTTTATTTCGACATTGGGATTAAATAACCTGCTCATAATCATCAACTGTTAGTATAATTTAAATTGGTTAAATCCATTAACCAATCATTTATTTGTATATCTATATGAAGTGTGTTGGCTGAAAACCCCACACGGGTATTGGGATGATATTTGACTGACAAAAATCCCAATGTTAAATGGTATGTCTATCGTTAGATCGACAGGCTGCGTTAAGCGTTATTATTTAATTTTTACGCTTACACAGTGAAATTTTCACACTGGATGTAAATGGATGACTTGATGAAATATATATGATGCGTGTAATACATATAATCCAAATTATATGGTGAATGATTGAGTCACACTCCGATTCAGGTGTTCTTTTAAGAAGAATATTTGTACATTAAAAATCTTTTTATATAAAGAATATTTTTAATAATTATTTTAAAATATGTTTTCTTTATAATGAATTAACATTTAAAGAGAAATCTTTTAATTAAGATTATTAGATTTTGAAATTAAATTTAGTGATATGAAATAAATTGAGATGTGAAGTGGATTTATCGTGGACGATGTTTTTAAATGACATTTGTCCTTTAATCCAATTTACATTGGAATTATTATTTGGAATTTATAAATCTAGTTTATAGATTTTAAAAAGGGCATTTTCTGAAAATCAAGTTTTCCAATGTAATATATAAAATTGGAATTAAGTGGAAATTTGATTGGTAATAATCGAAATAGGCTTCTGTAATAGAAGACCGGTATTATTTATGGAGTTTAAGAGGCTTTGCCATTATCCCATGTATATTGTTAGTCCGATACAGAAATTTATAGCGATTATGTATTGATTTGATTTCTGTGGAGTTCCATATTTTGAAAATTGATTTGCGGGTTTTATTGTGAACTGTGTTTTAAAGGACACTAGTTCTTTAACCCGTTTAAGACAAGATTTATTTCTTAAAATAAATAACCTTGTAATAATGACTTTTGATGTCAAATTAAAAATTGGAGTTTTAATAAATCTTTTAAGAAAGATTTAAAATTTATTTTCATAGTTTATCCTTGATAAAATTAATGAGAACCTTTTAATATGAGTATTCTATTTAAAAGAATATTCGGGGTTGGAATGCGGCGAAATGTGTGATTTTCCAATATTTGATTTTTAATCACAAATTACGCGAGTTATTCAGAAAGACCGGGTTTAACCCATTCTGAATAATCATCACGACGACCAAGAGTCGAAGATGAAGACGGTGGTAGAAGACCGAAGGTTTTCACATCGTTGGGATGATGATGACTGGTATCTTGAATTGGGACTGGACACCCCATGGCAAGGTATTTGGTAATGATCGTCCAAATGTATTTGGAAATCGACGGACACGTTGTTTCGCTCAGACCCAGAGCGGACTTGTAAATGGATTGTGTGTCTGACATTGTATTCTTTTCTACTGTATTTGTTGAACGCTAATGATTATATATTTCTGTTTGGTGGTGAAGAATTTATTCTTCACTTAACACCCTTCTCTAAGACGTATGAGCTTAGAGGTTATATATATATTGGTAGATGATCAACGATATGGTGGGGTCTGACAATGTGGCATGCTAAGATGCAATTGATCAAGGCTTTGTTGAAAAGCAGGCCTTGTGGTAGATGATCAAAGCATAGTCTATTTAGGCATAGCTTTGTGTATATCGTGACTTCGCGAGCCTCACACACCGGCGGAGTCTAAAACGGGAGAAGGGAACACAGGGAGAGCAGCACGTTTCTTTCTAGCTAGAGTGGTGTCAGTGACCTACCAGCCCTGACATTTTACTTATGTGAATGATGGAATGAGGCGCCTCGGATAGGTCCTATAGGACCGGGAAACGTGTGTTCAGGAATTGCCAATCCACGAAGCTGTATGTGTGGACCGGCCCTGCAGCTTTCCAAGGGTTCACTGCGGGGGATCCTGAGACATTAGCTAGAGTGTCTCGAATCGGTAAGGAGCTCCTCCCTAGCCTTGACTCATGATGGAAACCAAAATCCAATACGCCCCATGCGATTTTGATTGTATTACTAGTATGGAGGCATAGCATATGGTACCTATGCTTCCTAGGATTGATACATTTACTTTGAAATGTTTTTGAAATATATATACACTAATAATAATATCGTTTTTATCGTATTAAGCATCTTTTGACCATTATAAGGTAAAACCCTATCCTCCGGTTTGCGTTGCATTGTGTGATGGGAACTGGGTCTTATGATGGTTTCATTTTTCTAAAAAGCATTGCGTTGTTTGGCGATTCACTTTAATCTATGCACGGTAATCCATTGGAATAAAACCCGTTCCGCATTAGCGGCGTGGTCCATGGAGTTGCCTTATTACTATTAGTTAAATTAGTTAAGAATTCTCACACCAGTCCCACGACTGACCCGTTGTTTGTTTCCACCTTTTTGCAAACTCGGGTGCCCTCTTTCCACACGGGCAGTCGAGCAGTTGTCTACAGGTTTATCTCTTTAGCAGGATCCTGGATTGAAGCTTAAAGCTGTGTCCAGAACATTGGAAGTCTTCCGCTGTATCTATTTTATTGTTTCCGCTGCAATGTATTAAAGTAATGTAAAATTATCTTCCGCTGTAAATTTATTTATTGTACTCTGATATATATTCTGTACTCTGATGTAACATTTATTACGATGTTATAAAAGTCTGCTGTTATTATTCTGATGTTGTTGTATTCCCAAAGTTAACGTATGCGGGTTTTGAACGGTCTTGGTCGATTTTGCGATCGATTTAGGTTGGGCAAAATCCATGTCGTTACAGAATCTAAACGTTGTATTTTAACAAAATTTATATTGTTGGAAAGATCTTCCCAAAGCGGTCCCAACGGTTCCAGTTTTGGAAAAATTCGACGGTCGGATCTTTCGGTATAATCATTTAAATTTACGATTCCGAAACGCGTACTACCGTGCGTGATTCGTTTAATTTTAATTTATATTTTTATATATAAAATTATATATAAATATAAACCATTTGACGATTCCACTAACGTATATTTATATCATATCTACATGTTCATAATGTCAAATAAAATGTACTTTATTTGCATGACAATTTAGCTAATGACAAATAAAAAAGGATAATTTTTATTTGTATTTCTATTTTTAACTCTAACAAATAAAAAGGAAATATTTTATTTGTATATAGTTTCAATGAATATTTTGATAATAAAATTAATTCTTTTATTAACATACAAATTCTAATGTAGGTTGTGACAATAAAAATGATTCTTTATTTAACATACAATTTCTAATGCATGTTTTGACAATAAAAATGATCTTTTATTTAACATACAAATTTTAATGTATGTTTAACAATAAAAATGATCTTTATTTAACATACAAATCCTAATATATGTTTTCACAATAAAAATGATCTTTTATTTAACATACAAATTCTAATGTATGTCTTGACAATAAAAATGATCTTTTATTTAACATACAAAATCTAATTCAACAAATGCATAAAAAGTGATACATTTATTTTTTTTGACAATTCTATTGCAACAAAATGATTAAAAACAAATGATTCATTCAATTTGTTGACAATTCTAGTTCAACAAAATGACTAAAAAGTGATTATTTATTTTTGTTGACAATTCTAGTTCAACAAAAATAATATTATTATTTTTACTCAAACACAAATCCATTTAACCAAAATATTATTTTTGTTATAACTCCAATCTATTTAACAAAAATGTAATTTTTGTTATAACTCAAATCTATTTAACCAAAATGTAATCTTTGTTTTCAACCATCATATTTTGACAAAATGTAAATCTTTGTTTCTATTAATATATTTTGACAAAAATGTACATTTTGTTTCAACTAATATGTTTTGACAAAAATGTACATTTTGTTTTTCTACTAATATGTATTGACGAAAATGTATATTTTGTTTTTCTACTAATATATGTATTGACAAAAATGTATATTTTGTTTTCTACTATTATGTATTGAAAAAAATGTATATTTTTTTCTACTAATATGTATTGACAAAAATGTATATTTTTGTTCAACAATTCTAATTTGACAAAAATATGAATGCTTTTGTTTCAACAAAACTATTTGAAAAAAATGAACATTTTTGTTTCAACAAAACTATCTGACAAAAATGAACATTTTTGTTAACAAAAATATTTGACAAAAATGAACATTTTTGTTTCAGTTAAACTATTGACAAAAATGAACATTTTTGTTTCAATAAAACTATTTGACAAAAACGAACATTTTTGTTTCAACAAAACTATTTGACAAAAATGAACATTTTTGTTTCAATAAAACTATTTGACAAAAATGAACATTTTTGTTTAATGTAACACCCCTAAGTCCCACATCGTGGAAGCCTGTGTGTAGTGGGTACTTATATAATAGAGCCCATCTCTTACTAACGCCGAGGCCTTTTGAGGAACAAAACCCCACACCTATACGGTGTCTAAGTTGGGGACAATATTTTGCGTGAACGGAGGTGCGGGCTGTCACAATGGTATCAGAACCAATACCCAACCAGAATTATGGCTCCTGTATGGACCACAGCGCCTGGGTGAGGTGTTTGTGAGCCAACCGGGACGTTGGGCTCTGTAGGAGGGGAGAATGTAACACCCCTAAGTCCCACAATGTGGAAGCCTGTGTGCAGTGGGTACCTATATAGTGGAGCCCATCTCTTACTAATGCCGACGCCTTTTGAGGAACAAAACCCCACACCTATACGGTGGCTAAGTGGGGGACAATATCTTACGTGAGCGGAGGTGCGGGCTGTTACAGAAGCGATCAAAAGGGTAGATAAACCAAAATGATGCAATTTCCTTTTATTTGTTTATTTAAAATGATCGAACGTAGCCACATTCACAAGAACGACACAAATTTTGAAGAAACGGTAGACTTTAAATATGTATATAAACGAGCTCCCACGTTTCCAAATCCAAATGTTTACCGTTTCAAATGCTTATTTATTTAATTAGTTTTTATCTTACTCTTCCTAATGTATTCAAATTTATTGTTAATGGTTTAAATTATTTGACTTTTTTCTTTATGCTGCAAATGAAACAAAATTTCGTATGTTACTACAAAATTCTTTCATCTATATTAAATCGAACATATTATAAATATCAAATTTTCTTAATTAATTTGACTGCAAAATTTTACATTCTACTTGCAGTAACTTCACCATTTGATATCAATATCGTTGAAATTTCCATTGTTGATGTTTTATTTAATTTACTTAAATTATATAAACAGATGTATTTTCATGTTCACATTTAATGTTTGAGTTTAAATTCCAAAATCAACCATTTCTATACGATTATGGTTATTATTTCACGATCGACAATATCGTTTCAAAACTTAGATTATGAAAAAAAATACTTATATATACAAATGAACACGTATGGTTTTTTTGGTTATTGATGTTATCATAGATTGTCGTTTATTAGAAATAAAATTTGAATCAAGAATTAAATTTAATTTCAAACCATTTAAATCAAGAATTAAATTTAATTCAATATTTAAACGATCTAAATTTGCGGGATGTTACAAAATTGTTCTCCAACTATTTTGGATATGATAATTGGTTTATAAAGTAGTTTCGACGACTTGAATCTCTATATTTGAAATATGGTTAAAGTATTTGTAAATTATGGATTGCGAAATGATTTACAACTTCGGGATATAAAATAATTTGATTTGTTCGAGTAACCCGTGACCAAACCGAGGTGTGATTGGATTACGTGCGATGGGTGGTACTTATTAGCCCGTCATGTGGGAAAACTTCTCGAACCAATAATATATAGATTGATTCGAATATATTATGAAATGATTGTAATTTTGAAAGCAAATTTGGTCTTGATCCCGAAGTGAAGTATGGTTCTCTATATAAAGGAAATATGTCGTATTTCAATGATTTGAAAGGAAAACGGGATTCTAAGTTCGGAGAAATTATTTTGAGATTTTCAAATGTGTGAATATTGTAATTTATATAACACCTATAATTTAACTTATCTAATTTATTCATCATCTCATTAAACTACCATATTTCGCATTTGTACTTGTGATTTATTCATTTCAAGTCCTTTTACCTATATTATTTTACTTGTATTATCTATTTTCTACCAAATTGTTAAATTTCACCATTTTATTTTAACCCTAAAGCTATCTTATATTTAACTCTTTAAATTTTATGTTTTAATCATACTTCAAACTAAATTTACCATTTAAACTATTTTTACTTGGATTCCCTATACTTTGAACATAACCTTCTCTTACAATGTATAGCGAATTTCCTTATGTAGTTTTACATAATGATTTAAGTTTTGCCTAAATATAAATTTTGACATAAGAAGTTTACTCATTTAGTTGTATGATAAATTTTGTGTTTAATCTATTAATAACCTTTTGATAAAATTTCAAGCTTATTAGAAATTGTAAAGTACTTTTATTTGATAGGTTCTGTTTGTATATTGGTAAGTTTTATAAGTAAGGTTTATTTTACTTAAGCATAATTTTTAACCTCTCCTTTTCGAGGATGAAAAGCCCTAAAATGGGGAAAATGTAACGACCTACAAATTTTTGGCATTTAAAATTTTAATTTAATTAAGATTTAATAGAAAATAAATATTTATATTTGGTAATTTGTCTAATTGAACGATATTTAAGTGAACCCGTTTGCAATTGGGATTATGTTTGAAATTTATAAACATTGTCATATAGATGAGATTTACTAACCGATTTGAATATTTAGCGTTTTGCTTTAATATAAATAGGAAAAAAAATTGGATTGAGCTTCTGAGAATAACTTATTGTATAAACAGGCCTCTTTCATAACTTATTATGAAAGTAGGCCTGTTTTCCATAAGAGCAACTGACCACGCGCATTCTATTTCTGCGCAAGAACAAATTTGTTCTTATGCGGAAATGGAGTGCACGTTCTTTTTTTTATTTTTAACACTTGCGCACTCCATTTTAGTGCAAGAACAAATTTGTTCTTGTGCAGAAATGGAGTGCGCAATTTCAATTTGGGCCTTCCAAAATCAGAGAGCTGCTACGAATTATAATTGGTGATCCAGCCCCCATTCCTCATGAACAATTTTTCTTCTATTTGGAAATGGCTCTAAATCCTATTCTACTACTTCAATCTACTTCCAAACATCTAATTTTCCTCTTTTCATCAAAAATTCATACAAAATGGCGGAAGCTTCAATATCTTCGCAAAGTAGAGGTATGTAGCATGGCTCTAAACTAGGTTTTCTAATCAATAGTTCTAAGCTTTCAATTAGTTTATCAATTCCATTTCAATTAGTTCAGCGATTCCTTTTCAAATAGAACTACGGTGTTCTATACTTTCAATTAGTTTAGCAAATCCATTTCAAATAGTTCTATGCTTTCAATTTGAACTTTGTTTGAGTTTTAATGTTGTACGACCATGTTGTAGGAAATGCTTTAGTGCCCGGACCAGTTGATCCGAGTGTGCTCTACCAACAACTTGAACACCGGAGTAACAACCTTGAGCTAATGGAGGTATATTTGTACACTCTTATAAAATTGTTACTTATTATTGTCTTGTATTTTCATAATTTAAATATTGTGCTTTCACATTTTTATGCGCAGGATTCTTCAAAAGTTAAGGCCACGGATCATTCGAGCAAGTTAAAACTCATTGAATGTAGAGAGCCTCGACTTGAAAATTATCTTCGAATAACTCAAATGTGGCAGGTTCTTCAGATAGATTACATTAGATTGGATCATGGCCTTATCACCGCATTGTGTTACCGATGGCGTCCGGAAACTAATGCCTTCCATTTTAGAGTGGGCGAAATGACTATTACTATGCTTGACGTTGAGAAAATACCAGGTGTTCCCACCTTTGGTCGTCCTACTCTGTTTGATGAATCATATACCGACTACGGTGAGTTATGCAACGAGCTTTTGGGTGTAGTTGTTGTAATAACCCGGAAATCTGGGCCAGTTTAAAATTTTTATTTTGGCAATTTTAGGGAATTTTGATTATTTAAAAAGAATTATTTTAAATAATATCGACGAGAATTTTTTTTTGAATATAATTCGAACGTATATATTCATTTGAATCGACGATAGAATATAAATATTAAATTATATTTATAAAAGGAATTGAAAATGGCGCGGTAGTTCGATAATTCGATTTCAAACTTCAAATGAATGTACCGGGTGCAAACTAAACTGGATTTTAGTGAGACCAAAAATATTTGGATCTATTGGAGAATATCTTTCCAACGAATCCGAAAAATCGAAATTTCATAGTGGGAATCAAAAGATACGCCCAGTTGAAATTTCTGAATAGTCGCTATGGAATTCAGGCACTTAAAAATAGCCATTTTGCAAACGACCTCGGATTTCGAAGAAACCACTTCTGTTGGATCCGCGATGTAAAGTTATTGCTAGATTCCAAATTTCATAATTTTTCGAATTAATATGTGAGCGTGGCAAAGGAAATCGTGTTTGACCAGTTTCAGTTGATTTTAATCGACTGGAAAATTGCCATTTTTCAAACGGCCTCAGAATTCGACGAAACTAGTTTTGTTAGGACCGTATCGTCAATATGAAGCTAGAAAATATTTTTCTAGAATTTTTCGAGTTAGTGCGTGGCCCTGGTAAATTGAAATGCGCGTTCAAATTCAATATATAGAGTTATATGTTGATTTTGACGAAAACTGATCGAAATGATCAAATCAGCTTACGATACATATCCCATTGTGTTCGGAATGGAGGTAAAACGCTATAGTCGACAGTCGGTGGGTTCGATTTCGAGGTCGAAATAAAAAGTTACTTTTTGGAATTAATTAATTAATTAATTAATTAATATATATATATATATTATATAACCCCTCTACCTCACTCTCTCTCTTCCTACTCCATTGACTTCGTTCAAAACAAATAAAAAAAAAACCGCGCCTCTCCAGATCGCGATGGCTCCACCGCCGCCCACCTCCGTTCGCCGCCCTCCCCCACCGCGTCGAGCATCCAACCCATCGCCTCCGCCTCCTCATCATGTCGAACCTCCTCCAGCGCCGCCGTTTATCCCCTCAAATCAGCCCCAAAACACCACCCGAGCCATCCCCTGAGCTCCGCCGTGACCCCCTCTGTTGACCAGACAACTGGCGCGCCTCCCATCACCCTGGCCCGCCACCTGGCCAGCCGCAACTCCCCCCTCGACCTGCAGATCTCCGACGTGTGATGAGGGGTTCAATTTCAAACCCTAGGCTACGATGGAAACTTCGGAGTAGGTCGGCTGAACAAGAATGGACATTATGGGAGAAGTAATAGCGTTTGTTTAACATTAAAAAGGTAATCTTTTATTTTTATTACTTTTAATTTTATTAACATAGGACTGAAAACTTAATTTTTATATAGGTAGAGGTTTAAAAATTGAATTTTTATGTGTAGAAATGAAAAACATGATCTACAAGTAGACAACATAGAAATAAATATACGATTTTTATTATATGAAGTAAGAGTAAAAATATAACTTTTATATTATAGAAATATTAAAAATATGATTTTTATATAAGGTAGATATTAAAATTTCGATTTTTATATATTGAATAGCGAAGTAAAAATTCGATTTTTATATATTGAATAGCAAAGTAAAAATTCGATTTTTATATATTGAATAGCAAAGTAAAAATTCGATTTTTATATATTGAACAGCAAAGTAAAAATTCGATTTTTATATATTGAATAGCGAAGTAAAAATTCGATTTTTATATATTGAATAGCGAAGTAAAAATTCGATTTTTCCATATGTAGAGAATACGGGCAAAGAAAGTGACAAGAGGCAAGAACGGCGAAGATTTCTACATAAGAAGAGTCATGGGATTGGATTAGCTATTCTTTGAGAATTTCTCACCTTGAATTTATTTTTCTAGTTATAAATATATACTAGGATGCAGACGGTGTTTAGTAGCACCCGACACCCGTCGTCCACAGACCATGGACGGCTTGTATGCTTGTTTGTTTGATTTTGATGTGTAGTTGATTGTGTGATATGATGTGAAATGAAATAAAATATTTATATAGTTGAAATAAAATATTTTATAGTGGAAAATATTTTATAGTTAAAAATTGAATTTTTAATGTGTATATGAAATGAAATAAAAATAAACAAATCGGACGATTTGTTTATATACACACATTTGACTGATATTGATTGGGACGATAAATTTTACACATCGCCCAACTGCACAAATAAAATCTGTGTTTGATTGTTTGAAACCCCACACGGGTATTGGGACGATATTTGACGTACACTAATCCCGATTGTTTAGTTGTATGTCGATCGATTGATTGACAGACTGTTATGAGCGTTAAATATTTATATTTGATGCTTATACAGTGTAGAATGCACTTTGGATGATGGTTGATTATTCATCGTTGTTATTGTATACATGTGTTGTAGAAAATCCATATAATTAACATTATATGGTAATTGATTGGGCCTCATTTCAGTTTTGAAATAGAAATATTTGAAAAAGAAATATTTGAAATAGAATATTTGAAAATAGAAAATATATGAAGCCGTGTTGATTAGATTGACGTCATTTTGACGTGAACGATATTTATATCGATTTTATTCATTTTATAACGAATATCGAAAGTGATTTCAAAATCTGATATTTTCAAAAGAATTGAAATTCGAATTGAAATTGAATATAAATGAATTCGAATTGAAATTGAATATAAATGAATTCGAATTGAAATTGAATTGAATTGAAAACGAACTGAAATTGAATTAGAAATCAATTTGAAGTGAAATGAATTTGAAATGAATTTAAAACGAATTTGTAAGGGAAAATTCAATTTTGATTTGAATTTGAAAAAGAAGTTGAAATCGTTTTGAAAACGAATTTAAAAGGATTTATTAAATACATTTTAAAAAGGGAATCGACGAAATATATATTCTATATATAATATAATGGCCTGAATAGAAAGCACCGCGCCGCGACAGTTCGCGAATTTCGACCATTGACTTCGAACGGATATTATGGGAGATCCGACCGTCGGATTTTCTTAAAACCTGAACCGTTGGGTTCGTATCGAAAAGAGCTTTCTAACGAATCTTAGAAATTTGAAATCTAACGGTTGGATTTGGAATTATGTCCAAATCAAATTTGGAAAAGGTCGCTGTAAGTGCAGTTCGATGGCCGTTTATGGAAATCGACTGTGCGGGCCTTGATAAAATCATTAAAAATAGTAATAATTTGTGTAAAATCATAAGAAATGATTTGTGAAGATTTGGGATGAAAAACTCCATATTTGAAGTGATAAAAATAGATTTTTATCGAAATGAACTAGTTTTGAACTAGAATTATAATTCTATTTATTTTTAAATAAATAAATTGAATTTGAAAAAGGTTTTAAAAGTAACCAGAATTTCCAATAATTGAACTGGAATGGATTTGAATCGAAATTGTCTTCGAAATATTTCGATGTTGGATTTCGTGGTGGTACAGATATGGTTATGGGAATTTGAATGATATATTTATATCGTTATTTCCAATACAATATTAGTTGGTCGTAGAATTTGATATTGAATGTAAGCCGATATATTTTCTATTCAGAGCCTTATATTTAATATCAAATGTGATTTGGGTTTGTCGTGAATGGTGTCTTCATTAACACTGTTCTTAAGCCTAGTTAAGGAAAGATTAAACCTTTTTATTTAGATTTAATGAAGTGTACCAATTAAATAATATTTAATTGGAATTGAATTGATATTGATTTTTGGGTTATCGTGAACAGTGTTTTAAATAACACTTGTTCTTTAACCCGATAATTAATGGAACGTGATTTTGGGTTGTTGTGAATGGTATCTTCAATAATACTGTTCTTAGACCTAAAGGAGTTTAGAAAATCAGAAACTAACTGGAGATTAGTTAAGTTGAATGGTTTCTGGGATATTGATCTGATGTTGGTTTCGGCCTTCGGGGTTAATATTTTGGGAATTGCTCACTTGCTAATTTATGGTTAGGGACTGATTGAAATGTGATGTGATTTTGGGGTTTATCGTGAACCGTGTTTTAAATGACACTGATTCTTTAACCCAGTTAAAGATTAAAACTAAGTGGAGTTTAAAGAATCTTTAATTAGATTGAAATGATCGAGAATGGAGTATCACCAGTTTTGCTCCAGGCGATAGTTAAATCTTTAATTAGATTTGAACGTGAAATGGTAATTGAATTTACCGATAACACCGTGGTGTTAGATATGAAGTATTACCAGTTTTACTTCATGGGATGAATAGGTTGGGATTGGGAAATTAAAACAAATGATTACTTCGGTAAAGTTCGTTAATCCCGACTAGTTTGAATTGATATTCAAAAGTAGATTAAAGAATAAATTAAAGAATTTATCTTTGATAAAATTAATGGGAACCTTTCCCTATGAATGTGAAATTTAGAAACTAACTGTCGGTTAGCTAAGCAGAATGGTTTTCTGGATATTGATCTGATGTTGGTTTCGGCCTTCGGGGTTAATATTTGGGGAATTATTCTCTGGTTAATTTACGGTTAGTGACTGATGAATTGGAATGAGGCGTATGTTGTGTTTGTGTAACACATGTTTATTATATACGCGAGTTATTCGGGAAGACCGGGTTTATCCCATTCTGAATAACTGATACGACGATAAGTCGAAGATGAAGACGGTGGTCGAAGACCGAAGGTCTTCACGTCGTTTGGGTGATTACTGATGATCTTGATTGGGATGTACACCCAAAAAGATGGAAATAGTTGGTGATCGTCCAGACGTATTTGGAGATCGATGGATATGCGGGGTACTAAGTGCCTCCAGTTTCGTTCAGACCCAGAACGGACTTGTAAATGGACTGTGTGTCTGACATTGGATTTTAGTCTGTGTGATTGATTTCTATTAAATATATATCTGTTTGGCGGCGGAGAATTTATTCTCTTGCTTAACGCCCTTCTCTGAGACGTACGAGCTCAGGGGTTATATATTGATGGATATCAAACGCATGGAGTGAATTGCCTGTGTGGCATGCCTAAATGGCAAATGATCAAGGCTTCTGTTGAAAAGCAAAGTCTTATGGTTGATGATCAAAGCACGGTCTGTGTGGCGTAGCTTTGTGTAACGTTGATTCGCGAGCTTCACACCCGGTATGAACCAAAAACGAGAGACGGACCTCAGGGAGGACTTGCGTTTCTTTCTAGTTAGAAGTGGCGTCAGTGGTTTTACACGCCCTGATGAGTTTGACTTATGTGGTTGTTGCTGTTGCGAGGCGCCTCGGTTTGATCGGACGATCCGGGTCCGATGGAGTCATTCGTTGGCTCATTTACGCCCCAAAGGGCGGGGAAACGTAGTGTTCAGGCATAATAATCCACATCGGTGGACCGGCCCTGACGATCCAAAGGGTTGATGCATTCTGATCCTGAGGCTCGGGCTAGAGAGTCTCGAATCGGTAGAGGACTATCTTTTGCCTCGGTTCATAGATGGAAATCCAATTTCCAAATACGTGACATTTGCGGTTTTATTTGTAGAACCTAGTATGGCGACATAGTGGGATGGGGCGCTTATGCCGTCTATGATTGATACTTATGATGTGAAGTTGTTTTATACACTATGCACTTATAATAGTATCAAATGATTTGTTTTAAACGTATCAAGCATTCTTGGTTATTATAAGGAAAAAACCCTATCCTCCGGCTTGCGTTGCATTGTGTGATGGGAACTGGGTCTTATAATAGCTTCATTTTTCCTTATTTAGCATTGCGCTGTTTGTTTTATGCACTGGTGTTCTTGGGAGGAAACCCGTTCCATGTTATACGGCGTGGTCCCTTGATTTACCTAACTTTAAAAATAAAGATTAATAACTGTTTTAGTTCTCACACCAGTCACATGACTGTCCTGAAGTTTATTGTTTTAACCTAAACTCTGGGTGCCCTTATTTTGACACGGGCAGCTAGTAGTTTTGGTTTTGCAGATTTATATTCACAGGATCCTGGTTTACAGCTGGAATGATATCCGGAAAGCTTTGTATCCGTATATCTCTTCTAGTTGTGTATTGTATTATTTTCCGCTGCGATGTATTTAAATGTAATTAAAATCTCTGATATTTCTGTGTAATATTTATTCATACTCTGTATATTCTTGTAATCTGATGGATTGTTGTAATATACAATGAAATGTTCTTCCGTCTGCGTTCTATTTTGTCGTGTTCTCAAAACAATCAGGCGTTTCGAACGGTCTAGGTCGGTTTAGCGACTGATTCGAATCGAGCGAAATTCCTTATTGTCACAGTTGGTATCAGAACTTTGGTTTACCAAGCTCAGAGAACAGGACACATTAGAACCATACGAAAGAATTCATGAGAAATTGGATTAGTAATATCCAACGAGAATGACTCGTTAGAGATAGGATCAGTAGTATCCTAGAACGAGTGTGAAGAGTATATTTTTAAAATGAAACCAATTTTGTTTTGAAAATTTAAAATCAATTATTCGTATTTGATTATTTATTTCATATTGATTAGGACAGTCCAGTATATAGAGATTTTGCGTATACGTCTTGCAAACGTGTGTTCGAAATTTTAATATATTGGATAGATATAGAATCACACTCTAGTCGCCCGGAGATGATTCTGATGATGAGGCCTCATCATCAGTGTTTATATTCGAGTGACGAAAGTGAGATTTCTATATATTTCCGATTGACTGGTGTGAGGACCAAAATTAGATAGGGCATATTGTTGTGATTTGATATCAAAAATTTGATTTTTGCCTATATATCAAAGTTATGAATTTGAAATGATAATTCACTAATTCATTGCTGATTGTGTCGTTCGTTTATTTGTTTGATAATTTTGAACCATTACGCCTAATTGTATCAAATAGTGAATTGTATTGAAATTTGGTAGCATTTGCTTGCATATACTTGTACTTACATTGAACAGGTCATAGCAAGGAGGCTAGAGCAGAGAATAAAATTTGTTTGAGCGACAAATACGCACATGTTTATCATAATTTACTGTTTTGTTTGGGTGATGATGATTTTATGAGCCGATTGGCTAGCCGCTTGGCTTTTTCTTTTTCTTTTTGAGATCAGAAGGCCTATATGGCAATTTCGGGATTTTCCCGTGCTCCCGGTGCAGGGGAGGTTATGGCGAAATATTTCGGAAATTTAGTGTGTTAGCTAAATTTTTGAAAATTTTGAAAAGTTCTTAGAAACTGAAAAGTTGAAGAACTTAAGCCGTAGTCAAAATAATGAAAGTTGAGTTGATTAGTTAAACAACTTTCGGCTTCGTTCCTTTTCGGGGACGAAAAGTTTTAAGTGGGGGAGATTGTAATAACCCGGAAATCTGGGCCAGTTTAAAAAATTTATTTTGGCAATTTTAGCGAATTTTGATTATTTAAAATGAATTATTTTAAATAATATCGACAAGAATTTTTTTTTCGAATATAATTCGAACGTATATATTCGTTTGAATCGACGATAGAATATAAATATTAATTTATATTTATAAAAGGAATTGAAAATGGCGCGGTAGTTCGATAATTCGATTTCAAACTTCAAATGAATGTACCGGGTGCAAAATAAACCGGATTTTAGTGAAACAAAAAATAATAGGATCTATTGGAGAATATCTTTCCAACGAATCCGAAAAATCGAAATTTCATAGCGGGAATCAAAAGATACGCCCAGTTGAAATTTCTGAATAGTCGCTATGGAATTTAGGCCCTTAAAAATAACCATTTTGCAAACGACCTCGGATTTCGATGAAACCACTTCTGTTGGATCCGCGATGTAAAGTTATTGCTAGATTCCAAATTTCATAATTTTTCGAATTAATATGTGAGCGTGGCAAAGGAAAACGTGTTTGACCAGTTTCAGTTGATTTTAATCGACTGGAAAATGGCCATTTTTCAAACGGCATCAGAACTCGACGAAACTAGTTTTGTTAGGACCGTATCGTCAATATGAAGCTAGAAAATATTTTTCTGGAATTTTTCGAGTTAGTGCGTGGCCCTGGTAAATTGAAATGCGCGTTCAAATTCAATATATAGAGGTATATGTTGATTTTGACGAAAACTGATCGAAATGATCAAATCAGCTTACGATACATATCCCATTGTGTTCGGAATGGGGGTAAAACGCTATAGACGACAGTCGATGGGTTCGATTTTGAGGTCGAAATAAAAAGTTACTTTTTGGAATTAATTAATTAATTAATATATATTATATAACCCCTCTACCTCACTCTCTCTCTCTTCCTACTCCGTTGACTTCGTTCAAAACAAATAAAAAAAAACCGTGCCTTTCCAGATCGCGATGGCTACACCGCCGCCCACCTCCGTTCGCTGCCCTCCCCCACCGCGTCAAGCATCCAACCCATCGCCTCCGCCTCCTCATCACGTCGAACCTCCTCCAGCGCCGCCGTTTATCCCCTCAAATCAGCCCCAAAACACCACCCGAGCCACCCCTTGAGCTCCGCCGTGACCCCCTCTGTTGACCAGACAACTGGCGTGCCTCCCATCACCCTGGCCCACCACCTGGCCAGCCGCAACTCCCCCCTCGACCTGCAGATCTCCGACGTGTGATGAGGGGTTCGATTTCAAACCCTAGGCTACGATGGAAACTTCGGAGTAGGTCGGCTGAACAAGAATGGACACTATGGGAGAAGTAATAGCGTTTGTTTAACATTAAAAAGGTAATCTTTTATTTTATTACTTTTAATTTTATTAACATAGGGCTGAAAACTTAATTTTTATATAGGTAAAGGTTTAAAAATTGAAGTTTTATATGTGTAGAAATGAAAAACATGATCTATAAGTAGACAACATAGAAATAAATATACGATTTTTATTATATGAAGTAAGAGTAAAAATATAACTTTTATATTATAGAAATATTAAAAATATGATTTTTATATAAGGTAGATATTAAATTCGATTTTTATATATTGAATAGCGAAGTAAAAATTAGATTTTTATATATTGAATAGCGAAGTAAAAATTCGATTTTTATATATTGAATAGCGAAGTAAAAATTCGATTTTTATATATTGAATAGCAAAATAAAAATTCGATTTTTATATATTGAATAGCAAAGTAAAAATTCGATTTTTATATATTGAATAGCGAAGTAAAAATTCGATTTTTATATATTGAATAGCGAAGTAAAAATTCGATTTTTCCATATGTAGAGAATACGGGCAAAGAAAGTGACAAGAGGCAAGAACGGCGAAGATTTCTACATAAGAAGAGTCGTGGGATTGGATTAGCTATTCTGTGAGAATTTCTCACCTTGAATTTATTTTTCTAGTTATAAATATATACTAGGATGCAGACGGTGTTTAGTAGCACCCGACACCCGTCGTCCACAGACCATGGACGGCTTGTATGCTTGTTTGTTTGATTTTGATGTGTAGTTGATTGTGTGATGTGATGTGAAATGAAATAAAATATTTATATAGTTGAAATAAAATATTTTGTAGTGGAAAATATTTTATAGTTAAAAATTGAATTTTTAATGTGTATATGAAATGGAAATAAAAATAAACAAATCGGACGATTTGTTTATATACACACATTTGACTGATATTGATTGGGACGATAAATTTTACACATCGCCCAACTGCACAAATAAAATCTGTGTTTGATTGTTTCAAACCCCACACGGGTATTGGGATGATATTTGACGTACACTAATCCCGATTGTTTAGTTGTATGTCGATCGATTGATTGACAGACTGTTATGAGCGTTAAATATTTATATTTGATGCTTATACAGTGTAGAATGCACTTTGGATGATGGTTGATTATTCATCGTTGTTATTGTACACATGTGTTGTAGAAAATCCATATAATTAACATTATATGGTAATTGATTTGGCCTCATTTCAGTTTTGAAATAGAAATATTTGAAAAAGAAATATTTGAAATAGAATATTTGAAAATAGAAAATATATGAAGCCGTGTTGATTAGATTGACGCCATTTTGACGTGAACGATATTTATATCGATTTTATTCATTTTATAACGAATATCGAAAGTGATTTCAAAATCTGATATTTTCAAAAGAATTGAAATTCGAATTGAAATTGAATATAAATGAATTCGAATTGAAATTGAACATAAATGAATTCGAATTGAAATTAAATATAAATGAATTCGAATTGAAATTTAATATAAATGAATTTGAATAGAATTTGAATTGAATTGAAAACGAACTGAAATTGAATTAGAAATCAATTTGAATTGAAATCAATTTGAAATGAATTTAAAACGAATTTGTAAGGGAAAATTCAATTTTGATTTGAATTTGAAAAAGAAGTTGAAATCGTTTTGAAAACGAATTTAAAAGGATTTATTAAATACGTTTTAAAAAGGGAATCTACGAAGTATATATTATATATATTATATACATAATATAATGGCCTGAATAAAACGCGCCACGCTGCGGCTGTTCGCGAATTTCGACCATTGACTTCGAACGGATATTACGGGAATTTCCACAAGTGAATTTCCAGACTTCGCGAATTTCCAGACTTCGCGAATTTCCACAAGTGAATTGCTCACTTGCTAATTTATGGTTAGGGACTGATTGAAATGTGATGTGATTTTGGGGTTTATCGTGAACCGTGTTTTAAATGACACTGATTCTTTAACCCAGTTAAAGATTAAAACTAAGTGGAGTTTTAATGAATCTTTAATTAGATTGAAATGATCGAGAATGGAGTATCACCAGTTTTGCTCCAGGCGATAGTTAAATCTTTAATTAGATTTGAACGTGAAATGGTAATTGAATTTACCGATAACACCGTGGTGTTAGATATGAAGTATTACCAGTTTTACTTCATGGGATGAATAGGTTGGGATTGGGAAATTAAAACAAATGATTACTTCGGTAAAGTTCGTTAATCCCGACTAGTTTGAATTGATATTCAAAAGTAGATTAAAGAATAAATTAAAGAATTTATCTTTGATAAAATTAATGGGAACCTTTCCCTATGAATGTGAAATTTAGAAACTAACTGTCGGTTAGCTAAGCAGAATGGTTTTCTGGATATTGATCTGATGTTGGTTTCGGCCTTCGGGGTTAATATTAGGGGAATTATTCTCTGGTTAATTTACGGTTAGTGACTGATGAATTGGAATGAGGCGTATGTTGTGTTTGTGTAACACATGTTTATTATATACGCGAGTTGTTCGGGAAGACCGGGTTTATCCCATTCTGAATAACTGATACGACGATAAGTCGAAGATGAAGACGGTGGTCGAAGACCGAAGGTCTTCACGTCGTTTGGGTGATTACTGATGATCTTGATTGGGATGTACACCCAAAAAGATGGAAACAGTTGGTGATCGTCCAGACGTATTTGTAGATCGATGGATATGCGGGGTACTAAGTGCCTCCGGTTTCGTTCAGACCCAGAACGGACTTGTAAATGAACTGTGTGTCTGACATTGGATTTTAGTCTGTGTGATTGATTTCTATTAAATATATATCTGTTTGGCGGCGGAGAATTTATTCTCTTGCTTAACGCCCTTCTCTGAGACGTACGAGCTCAGGGGTTATATATTGATGGATATCAAACGCATGGACCAAAAACGGGAGACGGACCTCAGGGAGGACTTGCGTTTCTTTCTAGTTAGAAGTGGCGTCAGTGGTTTTACACGCCCTGACGAGTTTGACTTATGTGGTTGTTGTGTTGCGAGGCGCCTCGGTTTGATCGGACGATCCGGGTCCGATGGAGTCATTCGTTGGCTCATTTACGCCCCATAGGGCGGGGAAACGTAGTGTTCAGGCATAATAATCCACATCGGTGGACCGGCCCTGACGATCCAAAGGGTTGATGCGTTCTGGTCCTAAGGCTCGGGCTAGAGAATCTCGAATCGGTAGAGGACTATCTTTTGCCTCGGTTCATAGATGGAAATCCAATTTCCAAATACGTGACATTTGCGGTTTTATTTGTAGAACCTAGTATGGCGACATAGTGGAATGGGGCGCTTATGCCGTCTATGATTGATACTTATGATGTGAAGTTGTTTTATACACTATGCACTTATAATAGTATCAAATGATTTGTTTTAAACGTATCAACCATTCTTGGTTATTATAAGGTAAAAACCCTATCCTCCGGCTTGCGTTGCATTGTGTGATGGGAACTGGGTCTTATAATAGCTTCATTTTTCCATATTTAGCATTGCGCTGTTTGTTTTTTGCGCTGGTGTTCTTGGGAGGAAACCCGTTCCGTGTTATACGTCGTGGTCCCTTGATTTACCTAACTTTAAAAATAAAGATTAATAACTGTTTTAGTTCTCACACCAGTCACATGACTGACCTGGAGTTTATTGTTTTAACCTAAACTCTGGGTGCCCTTATTTTGACACGGGCAGCTAGTAGTTTTGCTTTTGCAGATTTATATTCATAGGATTATGGTTTACAGCTGGAATGATATCCGGAAAGCTTTGTATCCGTATATCTCTTCTAGTTGTGTATTGTATTATTTTCCGCTGCGATGTATTTAAATGTAATTAAAATCTCTGATATTTCTGTGTAATATTTATTCATACTCTGTATATTCTTGTAATTTGATGGATTGTTGTAATATACAATGAAATGTTCTTCCGTCTGCGTTCTATTTTGTTGTGTTCTCAAAACAATCAGGCGTTTCGAACGGTCTGGGTCGGTTTAGCGACTGATTCGGATCGAGCGAAATTCCTTGTTATCACAGTTGGTATCAGAACTTTGGTTTACCAAGCTCAGAGAACAGGACACATTAGAACCATACGAAAGAATTCATGAGAAATTGGATTAGTAATATCCAACGAGAATGACTCGTTAGAGATAGGATCAGTAGTATCCTAGAACGAGTGTGAAGAGTATATTTTTAAAATGAAACCAATTTTGTTTTGAAAATTTAAAATCAATTATTCGTATTTGATTATTTATTTCATATTGATTAGGACAGTCCAGTATATAGAGATTTTGCGTATACGTCTTGCAAACGTGTGTTCGAAATTTTAATATATTGGATAGATATAGAATCACACTCTAGTCGCCCGGAGATGATTCTGATGATGAGGCCTCATCATCAGTGTTTATATTCGAGTGACGAAAGTGAGATTTCTATATATTTCCGATTGACTGGTGTGAGGACCAAAATTAGATAGGGCATATTGTTGTGATTTGATATCAAAAATTTGATTTTTGCCTATATATCAAAGTTATGAATTTGAAATGATAATTCACTAATTCATTGCTGATTGTGTCGTTCGTTTATTTGTTTGATAATTTTGAACCATTACGCCTAATTGTATCAAATAGTGAATTGTATTGAAATTTGGTAGCATTTGCTTGCATATACTTGTACTTACATTGAACAGGTCATAGCAAGGAGGCTAGAGCAGAGAATAAAATTTGTTTGAGCGACAAATACGCACATGTTTATCATAATTTACTGTTTTGTTTGGGTGATGATGATTTTATGAGCCGATTGGCTTTTTCTTTTTCTTTTTGAGATCAGAAGGCCTATATGGCAATTTCGGGATTTTCCCGTGCTCCCGGTGCAGGGGAGGTTATGGCGAAATATTTCGGAAATTTAGTGTGTTAGCTAAATTTTTGAAAATTTTGAAAAGTTCTTAGAAACTGAAAAGTTGAAGAACTTAAGCCGTAGTCAAAATAATGAAAGTTGAGTTGATTAGTTAAACAACTTTCGACTTCGTTCCTTTTCGGGGACGAAAAGTTTTAAGTGGGGGAGATTGTAATAACCCGGAAATCTGGGCCAGTTTAAAAAATTTATTTTGGCAATTTTAGCGAATTTTGATTATTTAAAATGAATTATTTTAAATAATATCGACAAGAATTTTTTTTTCGAATATAATTCGAACGTATATATTCGTTTGAATCGACGATAGAATATAAATATTAATTTATATTTATAAAAGGAATTGAAAATGGCGCGGTAGTTCGATAATTCGATTTCAAACTTCAAATGAATGTACCGGGTGCAAAATAAACCGGATTTTAGTGAAACCAAAAATAATAGGATCTATTGGAGAATATCTTTCCAACGAATCCGAAAATTCGAAATTTCATAGCGGGAATCAAAAGATACGCCCAGTTGAAATTTCTGAATAGTCGCTATGGAATTTAGGCCCTTAAAAATAACCATTTTGCAAACGACCTCGGATTTCGATGAAACCACTTCTGTTGGATCCGCGATGTAAAGTTATTGCTAGATTCCAAATTTCATAATTTTTCGAATTAATATGTGAGCGTGGCAAAGGAAAACGTGTTTGACCAGTTTCAGTTGATTTTAATCGACTGGAAAATGGCCATTTTTCAAACGGCCTCAGAACTCGACGAAACTAGTTTTGTTAGGACCGTATCGTCAATATGAAGCTAGAAAATATTTTTCTGGAATTTTTCGAGTTAGTGCGTGGCCCTGGTAAATTGAAATGCGCGTTCAAATTCAATATATAGAGGTATATGTTGATTTTGACGAAAACTGATCGAAATGATCAAATCAGCTTACGATGCATATCCCATTGTGTTCGGAATGAGGGTAAAACGCTATAGACGACAGTCGATGGGTTCAATTTTGAGGTCGAAATAAAAAGTTACTTTTTGGAATTAATTAATTAATTAATTAATTAATATATATTATATAACCCCTCTACCTCACTCTCTCTCTCTTCCTACTCCGTTGACTTCGTTCAAAACAAATAAAAAAAAACCGTGCCTTTCCAGATCGCGATGGCTACACCGCCGCCCACCTCCGTTCGCTGCCCTCCCCCACCGCGTCAAGCATCCAACCCATCGCCTCCGCCTCCTCATCACGTCGAACCTCCTCCAGCGCCGCCGTTTATCCCCTCAAATCAGCCCCAAAACACCACCCGAGCCACCCCTTGAGCTCCGCCGTGACCCCCTCTGTTGACCAGACAACTGGCGTGCCTCCCATCACCCTGGCCCACCACCTGGCCAGCCGCAACTCCCCCCTCGACCTGCAGATCTCCGACGTGTGATGAGGGGTTCGATTTCAAACCCTAGGCTACGATGGAAACTTCGGAGTAGGTCGGCTGAACAAGAATGGACACTATGGGAGAAGTAATAGCGTTTGTTTAACATTAAAAAGGTAATCTTTTATTTTATTACTTTTAATTTTATTAACATAGGGCTGAAAACTTAATTTTTATATAGGTAAAGGTTTAAAAATTGAAGTTTTATATGTGTAGAAATGAAAAACATGATCTATAAGTAGACAACATAGAAATAAATATACGATTTTTATTATATGAAGTAAGAGTAAAAATATAACTTTTATATTATAGAAATATTAAAAATATGATTTTTATATAAGGTAGATATTAAATTCGATTTTTATATATTGAATAGCGAAGTAAAAATTAGATTTTTATATATTGAATAGCGAAGTAAAAATTCGATTTTTATATATTGAATAGCGAAGTAAAAATTCGATTTTTATATATTGAATAGCAAAATAAAAATTCGATTTTTATATATTGAATAGCAAAGTAAAAATTCGATTTTTATATATTGAATAGCGAAGTAAAAATTCGATTTTTATATATTGAATAGCGAAGTAAAAATTCGATTTTTCCATATGTAGAGAATACGGGCAAAGAAAGTGACAAGAGGCAAGAACGGCGAAGATTTCTACATAAGAAGAGTCGTGGGATTGGATTAGCTATTCTGTGAGAATTTCTCACCTTGAATTTATTTTTCTAGTTATAAATATATACTAGGATGCAGACGGTGTTTAGTAGCACCCGACACCCGTCGTCCACAGACCATGGACGGCTTGTATGCTTGTTTGTTTGATTTTGATGTGTAGTTGATTGTGTGATGTGATGTGAAATGAAATAAAATATTTATATAGTTGAAATAAAATATTTTGTAGTGGAAAATATTTTATAGTTAAAAATTGAATTTTTAATGTGTATATGAAATGGAAATAAAAATAAACAAATCGGACGATTTGTTTATATACACACATTTGACTGATATTGATTGGGACGATAAATTTTACACATCGCCCAACTGCACAAATAAAATCTGTGTTTGATTGTTTCAAACCCCACACTGGTATTGGGATGATATTTGACGTACACTAATCCCGATTGTTTAGTTGTATGTCGATCGATTGATTGACAGACTGTTATGAGCGTTAAATATTTATATTTGATGCTTATACAGTGTAGAATGCACTTTGGATGATGGTTGATTATTCATCGTTGTTATTGTACACATGTGTTGTAGAAAATCCATATAATTAACATTATATGGTAATTGATTTGGCCTCATTTCAATTTTGAAATAGAAATATTTGAAAAAGAAATATTTGAAATAGAATATTTGAAAATAGAAAATATATGAAGCCGTGTTGATTAGATTGACGCCATTTTGACGTGAACGATATTTATATCGATTTTATTCATTTTATAACGAATATCGAAAGTGATTTCAAAATCTGATATTTTCAAAAGAATTGAAATTCGAATTGAAATTGAATATAAATGAATTCGAATTGAAATTGAACATAAATGAATTCGAATTGAAATTAAATATAAATGAATTCGAATTGAAATTTAATATAAATGAATTTGAATAGAATTTGAATTGAATTGAAAACGAACTGAAATTGAATTAGAAATCAATTTGAATTGAAATCAATTTGAAATGAATTTAAAACGAATTTGTAAGGGAAAATTCAATTTTGATTTGAATTTGAAAAAGAAGTTGAAATCGTTTTGAAAACGAATTTAAAAGGATTTATTAAATACGTTTTAAAAAGGGAATCTACGAAGTATATATTATATATATTATATATATAATATAATGGCCTGAATAAAACGCGCCACGCTGCGGCAGTTCGCGAATTTCGACCATTGACTTCGAACGGATATTACGGGAATTTCCACAAGTGAATTTCCAGACTTCGCGAATTTCCACAAGTGAATTGCTCACTTGCTAATTTATGGTTAGGGACTGATTGAAATGTGATGTGATTTTGGGGTTTATCGTGAACCGTGTTTTAAATGACACTGATTCTTTAACCCAGTTAAAGATTAAAACTAAGTGGAGTTTTAATGAATCTTTAATTAGATTGAAATGATCGAGAATGGAGTATCACCAGTTTTGCTCCAGGCGATAGTTAAATCTTTAATTAGATTTGAACGTGAAATGGTAATTGAATTTACCGATAACACCGTGGTGTTAGATATGAAGTATTACCAGTTTTACTTCATGGGATGAATAGGTTGGGATTGGGAAATTAAAACAAATGATTACTTCGGTAAAGTTCGTTAATCCCGACTAGTTTGAATTGATATTCAAAAGTAGATTAAAGAATAAATTAAAGAATTTATCTTTGATAAAATTAATGGGAACCTTTCCCTATGAATGTGAAATTTAGAAACTAACTGTCGGTTAGCTAAGCAGAATGGTTTTCTGGATATTGATCTGATGTTGGTTTCGGCCTTCGGGGTTAATATTAGGGGAATTATTCTCTGGTTAATTTACGGTTAGTGACTGATGAATTGGAATGAGGCGTATGTTGTGTTTGTGTAACACATGTTTATTATATACGCGAGTTGTTCGGGAAGACCGGGTTTATCCCATTCTGAATAACTGATACGACGATAAGTCGAAGATGAAGACGGTGGTCGAAGACCGAAGGTCTTCACGTCGTTTGGGTGATTACTGATGATCTTGATTGGGATGTACACCCAAAAAGATGGAAACAGTTGGTGATCGTCCAGACGTATTTGTAGATCGATGGATATGCGGGGTACTAAGTGCCTCCGGTTTCGTTCAGACCCAGAACGGACTTGTAAATGAACTGTGTGTCTGACATTGGATTTTAGTCTGTGTGATTGATTTCTATTAAATATATATCTGTTTGGCGGCGGAGAATTTATTCTCTTGCTTAACGCCCTTCTCTGAGACGTACGAGCTCAGGGGTTATATATTGATGGATATCAAACGCATGGACCAAAAACGGGAGACGGACCTCAGGGAGGACTTGCGTTTCTTTCTAGTTAGAAGTGGCGTCAGTGGTTTTACACGCCCTGACGAGTTTGACTTATGTGGTTGTTGTGTTGCGAGGCGCCTCGGTTTGATCGGACGATCCGGGTCCGATGGAGTCATTCGTTGGCTCATTTACGCCCCATAGGGCGGGGAAACGTAGTGTTCAGGCATAATAATCCACATCGGTGGACCGGCCCTGACGATCCAAAGGGTTGATGCGTTCTGGTCCTAAGGCTCGGGCTAGAGAATCTCGAATCGGTAGAGGACTATCTTTTGCCTCGGTTCATAGATGGAAATCCAATTTCCAAATACGTGACATTTGCGGTTTTATTTGTAGAACCTAGTATGGCGACATAGTGGAATGGGGCGCTTATGCCGTCTACGATTGATACTTATGATGTGAAGTTGTTTTATACACTATGCACTTATAATAGTATCAAATGATTTGTTTTAAACGTATCAACCATTCTTGGTTATTATAAGGTAAAAACCCTATCCTCCGGCTTGCGTTGCATTGTGTGATGGGAACTGGGTCTTATAATAGCTTCATTTTTCCTTATTTAGCATTGCGCTGTTTGTTTTTTGCGCTGGTGTTCTTGGGAGGAAACCCGTTCCGTGTTATACGTCGTGGTCCCTTGTTTTAGTTCTCACACCAGTCACATGACTGACCTGGAGTTTATTGTTTTAACCTAAACTCTGGGTGCCCTTATTTTGACACGGGCAGCTAGTAGTTTTGCTTTTGCAGATTTATATTCATAGGATCCTGGTTTACAGCTGGAATGATATCCGGAAAGCTTTGTATCCGTATATCTCTTCTAGTTGTGTATTGTATTATTTTCCGCTGCGATGTATTTAAATGTAATTAAAATCTCTGATATTTCTGTGTAATATTTATTCATACTCTGTATATTCTTGTAATTTGATGGATTGTTGTAATATACAATGAAATGTTCTTCCGTCTGCGTTCTATTTTGTTGTGTTCTCAAAACAATCAGGCGTTTCGAACGGTCTGGGTCGGTTTAGCGACTGATTCGGATCGAGCGAAATTCCTTGTTATCACAGTTGTTCTCGAAAACTAATTCATGGGGAGATTTGAAATAAATATGACCTGGTTTGGACAACCATTTGGGGGTCCCCTTCATGAACACGCAATAGGAGTGGAGATAGAGCGTCGAGCACGTGCTGTAATTTTATACATTCTAAATTCAAGTCTTTTTGTCACTCATTCGAAAGGGATATGTAATTTAAGGTACTTGCTATTTTAAAGAGATTTCCAGCAGTTTGGTTATCGCGCTTGGAGGAGTGCGGTGCTCGCTAATTTGTATAGCGAGTTATCGGCTGTCGCATTAAGGAAATCTAATTCTATAGCTGGTTGCATGACTTTATTACAGCTACATCTTATGTATTTAATATTAACATTATGTGTTTACACCACTTCCTTATTTCTATTTAAATTTAATATATCGTTAGTTATGGTCGTGCACCTACATGGCAATTGGTCGACCAAATGTACAAATTCAAGACACTACGGGTATACATATTCATTACGACCGCAGGTAATTTTGAATAAAACTTAGTACATTCAAAGTTTATTAATTTTATTTACTTAGCATTGTTACTTTGTTGTGCAGGTGGAATGTTGCCAAAAATTGGGCTCGTACTCCAAGGAATGCCTTATTTTATAGGAATGAATTTGATTTGATGCCGACTGAGAGTGTTACATGGAATCCATATGATTTAGATTTTCGGAATAATATTCCATAACGGTATAGGACTATATTGTGCAAGACACGACTTTTTTTGTATAAATTCAAAATCATTTTCCAGACCGAGTAATGAGGCAGTTCGGTTATGCTTTTCAACATATACCAGATCCGGTTGATCAAGTGCCTGAGAATCCAAAGAATTGGGTCGAGTTCATAATTCAAACTGTTCATCATTGGAACACTAGGGCGGATAATGTGATTGTTGAGGGAACGCCGCCAATTACATTGGCCGAGTACGAGTATTGGTATTGGCAGATAACTCGTCGTTTTGTATTGAGGGAATCGTCTTCACTTATAGCTCCATACATCCCTCGAGCGCCACAGGAATGTGATACCATTAGTGGTATTTACACTGATATAGATATGACGGAGGATATAGAGCAAAGCCGATTTGAGCCTGAGAAGGTGAAAGTGAAATGTGTAGGACTAAGGAATTTTCTTGGATACACTCTTAGGCCAAAACAAGTTGCGTCGACCCAATCCACCCCTTCCCTGTCTCCTTCCGCATTACCGCCACCACCTCTTCCTATTTCGGGATTGGGACCCAGGCTCGAACAAGAGTTTGAAGATCAACGTGAAGCAGAGGAAGAAGATGCACAAGGCAATGAGCAAGAGCTTTTCAACATAACGACAGAAAAATGGCCGAGTTGGGATTCGGTTTCACATAGTTTTGGGTACGGAAGAGGCTCTACGAGTGGTATACAAGAGGACATTTTTGTTGGTCCATCGCAACCACCCCTGCAAAGTCAACAAATTGGATCGTCCTCTCAGCCACTACCATCGGAGACTAGATGTTCTTGCAAGTTCTCAACCACCATCGATAACAAGACGATATACAAGCAGAGCGGGGAAGAAGAGGGACATGCCGCTAGAAGTTCGAAGGCTTAGAGACAACTAGCTAGTTAGCGATGATTTAGTGTTTATGGGTGATTTCATTGAGGTTGGTCATGTGTAATTAGCATTATGTATGTTGAACTAATTGTTAATGTTAGGTTGTTTGAAATCAATGTCGGATTCTACTTTTCAAGTATGTGTTTGAACTTAATGTTCGATGCTATGTTCATAAAAGAAGGGATTGTACTTCACAAAAATAGAATTCAGTAGAATTTGAGTTAAGTAACAATAGAAATTTGAAGTAAAAACATAGAATTCGAATTAAAAACATAGATAGAATTCGAATTAAAAACATAGATAGAATTCGAATTTAAATTGCAACGAAATACATCGAAACACAATCCGATAAACACTAAAATTAAACCGTCATCATCGAGTGCACGGTCTTCTTTTATGGCCTAAACCTCCACATTTACTACACCTATATGTTGTTTAAATCCATATACTAACCAAACTGTTGTTTGAGACTCAATCAGAATGGTCTCCTGAAAATTCTCGTCCGGTAAGTTATCATCGGATAAGGTGTAATCCACTTGATGTTCAAGCTGCTCTTCTTGGATTTTATCACATTTTAGAACGTTGTTCTCTATCACTTTCATTCCAACTGAGAACATCGAATCCTTATCTTCATCGTCGTCTACAGTGATAACGGACGAACCAACATCCTTTACCCACTTCGTTACTAACTTTATATTGAACTCATTTTCGTCTATTTTTGAAACATCATACGCTTTATTCTTGAGCGATTCGAACGAATAATACTTCTTAATTTTGCATCCTTTTCTTTCTCTTGTAAGTTTATCATCTTCACCGATCAGTAACTTACCACTGAAGTAAAAGATGATTGGAACATGTGCCATATTCTACACCACCATGAAATTAACAAACATAAAACAAAAACAATAAATTCGAATATGTCACTGGTTTAAGAAGTAATATTAGAAAAATTACCTGTTTTTCCCTTCTAACCAATGAAGATTAAACAAGTGGATGTATTTGGAGATAGGGTTTGGAGTTGGGAATTTGAGTTTTTTTGGAATGTGAAAATTAAATGAGGAAGAATGGTTGGTAGGCTGGTAGAAATAGGAGTAGGAAGTGGTGTGAGCACTTCAAAAGTGCTCATGAAGGATTTCCTTCATGAGCACTTCTGGAGTGCTCATATGACTTTCAACTCTATTTCTACCAGCCATCAACCATTCTTCTTCATTTTTTACCATTCTTCCACCAAACCCATTTTCCCAACAACAAACCCTTTCCCCAACTCCATCAACAATCATTCAAAGTCAATCTTCAATCTAGTTTTACTCCGAAACATCAGCATTCATGGCATCATCTTCAACTTCGAATGGTAATTTTAATTAGGTTTTTTCCTCCTTAAATAGCTATGACACTTATAGTTCATCTAATACGTTTTAATGCTGGATTTATGAACGTAGACATGGAGAATCGAGAAATTGACGATGAAACTTTAGTGGCCTATTGCGAAGAAATCGAAAGGAATAGATCTATCAACGTTGAAACCATGGAATATGTTCCCGAAACTCAATTCGATCCAATACCTCAGGCACAGAAACATGTACGAGGGACGATGAATGCTCGTTTACGTGCCATTGTCTTCAAACAAAAAGCGAGTCAAAAATTCTACCATAACAGGATCCAGCTAGAGCATCTATGTCCCATTCCTCCAACTATACCAATTTGCGCATACCCGATGTGTCGATGTGGAGAAGAATGTATAGTCGTTGCAAAAACTGAGACTAATGTAGGATGAAGATTTTTTGGTTGCAGTTCTGACAAAGAAAACAAGTACGACCCAGAAAATGTTCAATGTTGCGATTATTTCAAATGGATTGACCCTCCATTGTGCTCTAGGGGTCTTCAATATGCCCTAAAAATGCAGGAAGAAGTGAGACGTTTGGGAAAAATTGTGCTAGAATTAAGAGGAGGACGTTAGAGCTCAGCCACTCGTTGGTGATGATTTAGCAGTCTAGCACTATTAGTTCGTGTAATATCTATGCTTACACATTGTCTTCAACTCTTCATCTCTATTCACACCAACCTTCAATGTTTATTATTTAATAAGTGTACTATCTATGTTTTCTAGTTTTCGTCTAGACTATGTCTCGACCTTCTATTTTATGCTTGTAATTTAATGTTTGAATTCTACGTTTGAATTTTGTGTTTATGTTCTATGTCTGATTACAACGTTTTATTTTCTATTAGAATTCTATGTATGTCGAAATGTAAGAAATATTATATGCAATTCATGCTTGGGTACAAATTGTTCTATGTTTGAAATCTAAAATTCAATGAATATATAGCTCTCTGGTTTTGGAAGGCCCAGATTGAACTTGTGTACTCCATTTGTGCGCAAGAACAAATTTGTTCTTGCGCATAAATGGAGTGCGCAAGTATTAAAATAAAATAAAAAACGCACACTTCATTTCTGCACAAGAACAAATTTGTTCATGCGCATAAATGGAATGTGCATGTTCAATTGCTCTTATGGAAAACAGGCCTACTTTCATAGTAAGTTATGAAAGAGGTCTGTTTATACAATAAGTTATTCTCAGAGGCTCAAACCAAAAAAAATTCCATATAAATATTATAGAAACAATATTTTTACCATTATTAATTTAATTTATTTTGATCTTGTAATTGGGTTTAATAAAGGAATATATGATTATGCTTGAAATTCAAATGTGAACGTGGACTTTTATTTATTTTAAACATAGTATTCACTTGAAATTTGCATTTGTAAATATAATTCTAATTTAAACATTTAGCTAGAATTACGATTTGCAAAATTTTGTGTTGAAATGTAACGGTGAAAGTAACTTGGAAACAAATTCTGCAATTTAATTAAGAAATAATCTATTCTGAACAAAGAATTTATTAGTAAAATATCATTAAGACTAATTTATTTCAGAACCATCAAGTATAAATAGCATGATAAAATATTAAATTAGTTTCCAAACATGAGTTTTAATTTAATTAGTGATTAATTTCGTTTCAAATAAAATGCTGAGTTTAAATTTATTTGAAGATGGTACTATTTATAACATAGTTAATGTAATAAAAACAGGGAATGAACTTTGAAATACAAGTGGTGTAATCAAATACGTAAATAAAAGGAAAGAAGTAAATTGGGAAATAAATCTGCATATTTTACGTTACCATTTGAATTTAATTTATGGTTCATAAGGTTAAATTTATAACATTTAGAAATAACAAGGCTATATGTCAGTTCGCATTCTAGCCTTACATTCACATACCGTTCATGGGGCAATAACCAGATTACTTCCTTTTTAAGTGGTATTGCTCACAATAATATCTAGAAAAAAATCGGGTCTAAGATATGGCAGCAGACTAAAATCTTGCCATATCAAAACAAACATTTGTGAACAATACACAAAGATTTGGAAATCTCAATGTACAGGGAATCCAATGTTGTACACTGTAACAAACCGGAAAATGCGAGCCAATTTAAAAATTTTATTTTGGCAATTTTGATGAATTTGAATATTTAAAATGAATTATTTTAAATAATAATGACGAGAAATTTATTTTGAATAGAAATAGAACGTATATATTTATATACGTCGTCGTTAGATTATAAATAATTATTTATAATTATAAAAGGAATTAAAAATGGCGCGGTAGTTCGATAATTCGATTTCTAATTTCAATTGAACATACCGGGTGCCAAATAAACCGGATTTTAGAGAAGCCAAAAATATTTGTATCTATTTGAGAATATCTTTCTAACGAATCCGAAAAATCAAAATTTCATAGCGGGGATAAAAAGTTATGCCCAATTGAAAATTCAGAATAGTCGCTATGGAATTTTCGTCCCTTAAAAATAGAAATTTTGCAAACTACCTCGGTTTTCGACGAAACCACTTTTGTTGGATCCGTGATGTCAAGTTATTGCTAGGTTTCAATTTTCATAATTTTTCGAATCAATATGTGAGTGTGGCAAAGGAAAACGCATTTCACCAGTTTCAGTTGATTTTAATCGACTGGAAATTGGCCATTTTTCTAACGGTCTCAGAATTCGACGAAACTAGTTTTGTTAGGCCCGTATCGTCAATACGAAGCTAGAAAATATTTTTCGGGAATTTTTAGAGTTCGTATGTGGCCTCGGTAAATTGAAATTTACGTTCAAATTCAATATATAGAGTTATATGTTGATTTTGACGAAAACTGGTCGTAACGGCCGAACTGGCTTACGCAGCATATCCCTTTGTGTTCGGAATAGGGGTAATTAGCTAGGGACGGCAGTCGTTGGGCCTCGTCTGGGGTTCGAAATAAAAGGTAACTTTTTGGGAATATAAAAATTAAATTAAATAAAAAAGAGTCAACCCTTATTTCACTAAAACCCCCTATCTTTTTCCTTTCCCATTCGTTCAAGTTCAAAACAGAAGGAAAAAAAAGAAAAGAAAAGAAAACGAAGAAGAGGGAGGAGCCGTCGCTCCTCCGCCAGCGAGCCACCGACCCTGGCGCGCGAGACCCCCTCCCCCATCCGACGCTCTCCTTCCTCCCTCCCTCAGATGAAGAACTGTGCGCCCTCCCCCTCTTTCTGAGTCCGCCGCCGCACCCAATCCTAGCCCACCAACGACGAGCCAACCCCCTCCTGCTACCTCCCTTGACGTCGGCGCCCTCCCCGTAGCCGCCTCAGACCCCAGCCGTGCCCCCACACCACCAAAGTCCGATTATGGCCCTTCCCGGGTTCAAAGATCCAATTTTTATTGTTTTCAAAGCGTGTAATTAATGCCCCGAGCCTCCTCCGCTACTCGGCATTGTTTGTAAGTCTTTACCTTTATTTTTATTCATATAGCGAATGAAAATGGGATTTTTATTTGTATGAATAGCGAATAAAAGGGCGATTTTAATCTATTTAGATATAGAGTAGAAAAATATAATTTTTATACTATAGAAGAACAATAATTTTTATATCATAGAGAAAGATTAAAAATTTGATTTTTATAGAACAAAAAGACTAGATTTTTATTATATGCAAAACGAGATAAAAATATGATTTTTATCATATGTGAAATATAAAAATGTGATTTTTATAAAGTAGAAGTATTAAAAATATGATTTTTATTCATGTAGAGTAATACAAATATAATTTTTATTATATCACTAGCAAGATAAAAATAGAATTCTTATCTATATAGTAGTGGTGTAAAAATAGATTTTTTATCTATATAATAGCGGTGTAAAAATAGAATTTTTATCTATATAGTAGCAATATAAAAATGTGATTTTTATATATGTAGTGAATACGAACGACGAAAGTGACAGAAGGCGAGCACGACGAAGATTTCTACATATGAAGAGTCGAGGCATTGGTTTAGCTAGTCGGTGAGAACTCGTCACTTTAAATTTTCTTTTCTAGTTAAAATATATACTAGGATGCAGACAGTGCTTAGTAGCACCCGACACTCGTCGTCCACAGACCATGGATGGCTTGTATGTTTGATTGTTTGTTGTGGTGAAAATTGATTGTGTGATGTGAAATGAAATAAAATATTTATGTAGTTGAAAATATTTTATCATTAAAAATATAACTTTTAACGGGTATGTGAATAAATAAAAATCTGTGTTTGTTTATTTGAAACCCCACACGGGTATTGGGATGATATTTGGCATACACTAATCCCAATTATTTCATTGTATGTCGATCGATTGGTCGACAGACTGTGTGAGCGTTAATTATTTATATTTGATGCTTATGCAGTTGTGTGGTGTACTTTGGATGATGGTTGATTATTTATCGGTGCTATTATATACACGTGTTGTATGGAAACCATATAATTAACATTATATGGCAATTGATTGGGCCTCATTCCAATTGAAGAAATAAAGAATATTATAAAATATAAATAATCATGTGTTGAAAATAATCATGTGTTGAAAATTATCATGTATTGAAAGAAATATTTTAACAATAAAATTTACATCTTTATCATATTTAAAGTTAGAAACTAACTGGAAAATAGATAAGATGAGTGGTTTCCTGGGTATTGATCTGATATTGGTTTCGGCCTTCAGGGTTAATACTTAGGGAATCATTCTCTTACTACTTTACGGTTGGAGTCTGATTTAAAAACCAAACGATAGATACCATGGTTTTATAAAGTATATTAAATAATATAAATAGTCATGTGTTGACAGTGCTCATGTGTTGAGAATATTCATGTTTTGAAAGAAATATAGATTCATATGTTGAATAGAATAAATATTCATTTGTTGAATAGTATAACGAATTTATTGAAATATATAAAGCCGTGTTGATTAGAGACGCGCCATTTTGACGTGAGCGATATTTATATCAATTATATTCGTTTTTAAAATGAATATAGAAAAGGAAATGATTTCAAAATATAACGTTTTGAAAATATTATCATTTATATAGTAATGATATGAAATATTCAATTTTGATTTGAAATTGAATATAGAGTTGAAAACGAATTTAAAACGATTTATAAAATACGTTTTAAAAGGAAATCGACGAAATATATAATATATATATATATATATTATATATATATAATGGCCTGAATGGAACGCGCCGCGCTGCGGCAGTTCGTGAATTTCGACCATTGACTTCGAATGGACAGTGCGGGAGATCCGACCGTCGGATTTTCCTGAAACTGGAACCGTTGGGTTCGTATCGAAAAGAGGTTTCCAATGAATATTAGCAATTTAAAATTTAACGGTTGGATTTGGAATTATGTCCAAATCAAATTTGGAAAAGGTCGCTGTAAGCGCAGTTCGATGGCCGTTGATGGAAATTGACTGTACGGGCCTTGATCAAAATTATTAAAAATATCAATAATTTGTGTAAAATCATAAGATACGAATTGGAAAGAACTAGGATGGAAAATTCCATATTTGAAAAGATAAAAATGGATTTATATCGAAATGAACTAGTTTTGAACTAGAATTAAAATCAATTTATTTTTGAAATAAATAAATTGAATTTGAAAGTGGTTTTAAAAATAATCAGAATTTCCAATACCAAATTTGAATGGATTTGAATCGAAATTATCTTCGGAATATTTCGATGTCGGATTTCGTGATTATACAGAGATGGTTGTGGAAATTTGAAAGATATATTTATATCGTTATTTCCAATACGATATTTGTTGGTTTTAGAATTTGATATTGAATATAAGCCGGTATATTTTCTATTCAGAGCCTTGTATTTAATATCAAATGAGATTTTGGGTTCGTCGTGAATGGTGTCTTGAATAACACTGTTCTTGGACCCAGTGTAGAAAAGATTAAATCTTTCTATTTAGATTTAATGAAGTGTACCAATTAAATAATATTTAATTGGAATTGAATTTGAATGTGATTTTGGGTTTATCGTGAACCGTGTTTTAGATGACATTGGTTCTTTAACCCAGTTAAAGACAGGATATTGATTTGTAGGAAGATCAAAACTAAGTGGAGTTTTAATGAATCTTTAATTTGATTGAAAGCGAATTGATTATTTAAATTATCAAATCTGAAGGGTGATCGAGATTGGAGTACCACCAGTTTTGCTCCAAAGCGATAGTTAAATCTTTAATTAGATTTGAACGTGAAATGGTAATTAATTTTACCGATAGCACCGTGGTCTTAGATATGGAGTATTATCAGTTTTGCTCCATGGGATGAATAGGTTGGGATTGGGAAATAAAATAAATAATTACTTCGGTGTGGTTCACTAATCCCGACTAGTTTGAAATGATATCCAAAGGAAGATTAAAGAATAAATTAGAAGAATTTATCTTTGATAAAATTAATGGGAACCTTTCCCTAAGAATGTGAAATTTTGAATAAAAGAATATTCTGAATTGGAATGAGGCGTATGTTGTGTTTGTGTAACACGTGTTTATTATATACGCGGGTTATTCGGAAAGGCCGGGTTATACCCATTCTGAATAACCGATTCGACGATAAGTCGAAGATGAAGACGATGGTTGAAGACCGGAAGTCTTCACATCGTTTGGGTGATTACTGATGATCTTGATTGGGCTGTACACCCAAGATGAGGGAATTAGTTGGTGATCGTCCAGACGTACTTGGAGATCGTTGGATATGCGAGGAAAGTGCCTCCGGTTTCGTTCAGACCCAGAACGAACTTGTAAATGGACCGTGTGTCTTACATTGGATTTTATTCTGTTTTGATTGATCTCTATTAAATATACATCTGTTTGGCGGCGGAGAATTTATTCTCTTGCTTAACGCCCTTCTCTGAGACGTTCGAGCTCAGAGTTTGTATATCGATGGACATCAGTCGCATGGAGTGAATTGCCTGTGTGGCACGCCTAAGTGGCAAATGATCCAGGCTTATGTTGAAAAGCAAAGTCTTGTGGTTGATGATCAAAGCACAACCTGTGTGGCATAGCTTTGTGTATAGCATGAATTCACGAGCCTCACACCTCGGTATGAGTCAAAAACGGGATACAGACCGTTGGGAGAACACGACGTTTCTTTCTAGCTATGGTTGATGTGAGTGACCTACCAGCCCTGACATTTATATACTTTTTACTTGTGTGGATGTTGGAATACGAGGCGCCTCAGATATAGGTCTTTTAGGATCGGGAAACATGTGTTCTGGAATTGCCAATCCTCCAAAGTTAGGTGAGGACCGGCCCAACCGATTCCAAGGATCATAGTGGGGTCCTGAGACATTTGCTTGAGTTTCTCGAACGGAGAGGAGCTTGCCCCTTGCCTCGACTCATGACGAAAATCCAATTTTCAATACGTGATACTGCGGTTTTAAATTGTAGAACTAGTATGGCGACATGATATATGGTACCCATGCCATCTATGATTGATATTTATGATTGAAATGTTTTGACACTATACACTTATAATAGTATCAAATGATTTGTTTTAACGTACCAAGCATGTTTGGCTGTTATAAGGGAAAACTCTATCCTCCGGCTTGCGTTGCATTGTGTGATGGGACCTGGGTCTTATAATAGCTTCATTTTTCCAAAAAGCATTGCGCTGTTTTGATATATGCACTGGTATTCTTGGGAGGAAACCCGTTTCGTGTTATACGGCCTGGTCTCTTGATTCACTCTCTTTTAAAATAAAGATTTATAACTGTTTTAGTTCTCACACCAGTCGCATGACTGACCTGGAGTTTATTGTTTTAACCTAAACTATGGATGCCCTTATTTCCGCACAGGCAGCTAGTAGTTTTGGTTTTGCAGATTTATATTCACAGGATCCTGATTTACAGCTGGAACGATGCTCGGAAAGCTCTTTATATGGATAAATGGGCCTTTTGGAATAAAAGAATAAAACAATATTAATATATATATATATACCTTATTACACTAAACCCTAATTCCATTAGCAGTAGCCGCCGCCCCCTGATACCAATGGCCAGAAACACTCTCTTCTTTTTTCACTAATTTCTTCCAATCTGCTCTATAAAACTTCCTGCCACATTTGAGTTATTGTAGAGATTGATTCACTCTTCAATTCCATACGGAGGTGATCATCTGTTGTACAGTAATTTGCCCGAATTGACCCCTTGAACGCTCGTCGTATCACCTCGAACCCCTCTTCCTAGCCGCGTGCGAGTTGGACGTGATGGGGGCCCTCTGGTGCGCGCCACTCCCCTCTCCGGCGTGGTGGTCTGCGATTGTTATGAAGCTCTGCAATTTGGTCGAAAACTGTAACCCTAGGATCGAACAAATTGGGTTAAGGCGCGGCCTAGTTCTGACAGAGGAAGAAAGGTAGAAAATTTACTTTAATTATTTTTTTAATCTAATATAAATTATTAACAACCTTAATTAATTAATAACTAATGCCTAAGAACTCGAAATTGAATAATTTTAGATCCATTACGATCGTGAGTCCGAGATCTACACTGCTGGACTGATTAGAACTGATTGAGACCAGATCAAATTTTGGACAAAATTCGATTCTGAATTATTCAGAATTAAAACCGCCAGTGAGATTTTTATTTTTTTATAATTAAATATTTAATTATTTCTCGCTATTTGGAATTCATGTAGTTATGTTAATAAAAATCAGATCAGTGATGCTTGGAATTTGGATTTGTTGAATGTTGATTGTTAATTGTGATGCTCATGGTTGTTAAATTTTGATCAACAATAGAAATTCTTTCTTTTATTTGAATCTATAGTTAATTGTTAGATCTCGATTTGAAATAAAAAATCTATTTTTTTTTTCAGATCTTTGAATATTGATTTGATTTTATAATATAGTTTCATATTTTATTTAGAAACATGAAACAAGGTTTATTTTGATTTAGATTTATAATAAAAAGTTTCATTTTTATTGTTAACATGAAACATTACATTATCAAATTTAGATTTACAATAAAATTTTCATTTTTATTGTTATAATGAAACATTGTTTTGTCAAATTTAGATTAACAGTAAAAATTTAATTTTTATTGTTAACATGAAAAATTGCTTTATCAAATTTAGATTTACAATAAAAATTTCATTTTTATTGTTAACATGAAACATTGTTTTGTCAAATTTAGATTAGCAGTAAAAGTTTCATTTTCATTGTTAACATGAAACATTGTTTTGTCAAATTTATATTGACAGTAAAAATTTCATTTTTATTGTTAACATGAAACATTGCTTTATCAAATTTAGATTTACAATAAAATATTCATTCTTATTGTTAACATGAAACATGGTTTTGTCAAATTTAAATTTATAATAAAAATCTCATTTTTATTGTTTACATGAAACATGGTTCTTGTCAAAGATTTGTTTTCATTATAATAAAAAGATTAAAATAAAAAGATAAGGCTAAAGAGATTATAATAAAAGGATTTCCTTTAAATTATCACTTTTGTTTAATTGTTTAGTTGAAACCAAAATGGTCATTATCGTCGAATTGTTTAGTTGAAACTAAAATGTTCATTGTTGTCGAATTGTTTAGTTGAAACTAAAATGTTCATTATTGTAACAACCCGGAATTTTGGAACCAATTAAAAAATATATATTTTAGAAATTTTAGTGGATTTTAAATATTTAGCTAATTTATTTTAAATAATAATGATTAAACATTTATTTTAATCAAAGTTAGAACGAATAATTTTATTTTAATTATAAAAAGAATTAGAAATAGCACGGTAGTTTGAAAAATTGAATTTGAACATTGACTGACTGTACAGGATGCAAAATAAATCGGATTTTAGTGAAAAAAATATTAGAATCTGTTTAATAATATTTTTCCAACGAATCCGAAAATCTGAAATTTCATAGCGGAAATAAAAAGTTATGTCCAGTTTAATATTCAGAATAGTCGCTATAGAATTTAATATAATATATAGCCCATATAAATAGCCATTTTGCAAACGACCTCCGTTTTCGACGAAACCACTTTGGTTGAATCTCGAATGTCAAATTATTGCTAGATTCCAATTTTCATAATTTTTGGAATCAATATGTGAGCATGGCAAAAGAAACCGTTTTTTGTGAATTTCAGTCAATTTAGATCGACCAGAAAATGGCCATTTTTCAAACGGCCTTCAAATTCGATGAAATCAATTTTGTTAGGAACGTATCATCAAAACATAACTAGAAATAATTTTTTTGGAATTTGTAGAGTTAGTATGTATGTACGATCAAATTTAATAATTAAATGAATTGTATTTTAAAATAAAGAAAAGTTGGATGAGATGATCAAATGGCTGACGGGACCTAGTCCATTGTGTCCGGAACGGGGTATTTGCCTAGGTGTACACTTAGGTGTACAGAACGGAATACAGAAACAGAGTACTACAATTAGGTGTACACTAGTAGTGGGCCTTTACCACCCAAACAGACGGTACCACGCAGAAACAGACGGGTGTTACCACCCAACAAAACAGACGGTACCTATAGAGTCAGACAGAGTTAAGTGTACCCTAAACCCTACCCAAGCGATCGGCTCCCTAATACATAAATACCCTGTGTCGGTCCCACGACAGGGTGTATCACTCCCTAAAGTGGCAACCAATTGGCACAGGCATATTTACAGATGTCACGGCGTCTTACATCCTCAGAGGCAGACCGGGATCCATGCACGCACATGACCCGGTTGGAACGCACCATCAACACCCATCGCCATTATCAGAATGAACCACTTATAATTAGTACAGTAAGCGTGCCCGGACCCTACCTACAGTTGGGTCAAAGTGTTGATACCAGAAAGGGTTACTGACTAATATGGGTCCCAAACAACAGATGACACAAGTATTCCCCCTTGTGTCCCCAGACTATCAGATTCAGATTAACTTATTAACAGAGTTCAGACATACAAAGTTCAGACGATCAATCTTCAGATTAACGGGTTCGGATAACAGATTACAAACTTGCCTAACTTGATGTGGGTCCTACAGATCCGCAAAACAGGTTCGTTTAAATTATCAATCAAGTTAGTTTATCCAGACCAGATATCTAATTGGTTCTCAGCCTTATCAAATTACTGAGTTGGATTGGTTAAGATCAACTCAACCCCGTTAATTTACCGAGTTCAGATTGGTTAAGTGTAGGGTAACTTAACCCCGTTAATTTACCGAGTTCAGATTGGTTAAGTGTTCCAGCGGTCCATGACTTAACCCTAATCACGAGGCATTAATTAATTAATGCGCCTTAACCTCTCACATTAGACCTTATTGTGGTTACTAGTTAAGCCGGGCGGGTCCGGGTAGCTTTACACCACAACTTGGTCTAACCTCGGGTTCAAGGTACAACATGACCAACTTCTCACGTTGGGTCCTATTGTCTGTAGCAACTAGTTAAGCCGGTCGGTTCCGGGTAGGTTTACGCTACAAACTCAACCCAACCTCGAGTTGGCCACACTTATCTTTTCTAAGTGTCATGTCCATCATGTTTTCAAAACATATTACACATTTTCAAGCAATTGGGTAGACCTAACTTAATAGGTAAATTCCCAATGGGTAGACCTAACTTAATAGGTAAATTCCCAAGCTCATATTTTTATGTCTTTTAAGTTTACCCAACCCCAAACGCAATCCCATCGCTTACATATCGCAATAGCGCATAAAGGATAGAAAGAGGGAACTTGGCATAATCATGACATAAAAGTGTTAGAGCCACAAGTTCAACATGGTGGCATATGAAATGTTCATGGGTTCATACACTTGCATAATACATTTTTGGCCCAAAAAGCATGCATAACATGATAACATGAACCATATGACCATCCCAAATTTGCATAACATACTTGCATAAACAACTTGCATAACTTATGACAACTTGCATATCATATTTGCATAAACAAACTTGCATAACTTATAACAACTTGCATATCATTCTTGCATAAACAACTTGCATAACTTATGACAACTTGCATATCATATTTGCATAAACAAACTTGCATAACATATGATAACTTGCAAACCAAACTTGCATAACAAAACTTGCATAACATTTGTCAACTTGCATATCATACTTGCATAGCAAAACTTGCATAACATTTGTCAACTTGCATATCATACTTGCATAGCAAAACTTGCATAACATTTGTCAACTTGCATATCATACTTGCATAAACAACTTGCATAACTTATGTCAACTTGCATATCATACTTGCATAGCAAAACTTGCATAACATTTATCAACTTGCATATCATTCTTGCATCGCAAAACTTGCATAACTTATCATAAGAAACTTGCATAACTTATCATACGAAACTTGCATAACTTATCATAAGAAACTTGCACAACACATCATAGAAACTTGCATATCATACAATTAACTTTAAAGTTCAAGTATGAAAGGAATAGGGCTTATGCGAACTCAAATGAGTATAGCAAATGTAAGCAAACCCTTATGCAACCAAAAACCCCAAAAATGCAAGCAAACTTAATCAAAACTCCTTCTTTAGGATACCAATAGAGAACAAGCCTTTAATGCAAGCTAAAGAGGATCATACAAGCCTAAATATACTTGTATGCATGGAAATCTCTTAGGAATTTGATTTAGGAATTTATGAAGAGGGTGGAGGCCATGAGAGGTTTGATTTTGACATAGTTTAGTTGCTAGGATGAATAATGAATGATTTAGGGTAGATTAGGGTCTTATTTATAGATTAGGCTAGTGATATTGACCATAGGATTAAACCCTAGTTCTCATCTCAGCCCTTCAAATCGAATCTGGCCCCCTAGCTCAACACAAAACCCAAAATGGTGCACCAGGCAGACTGGGCGCCAAGACCCAGTCGACAGCCAAGTCGACAGGGCTGTCGACCTGGTCGACCCTGTCGACACCCAAGTCGACAGGCCTGTCGACTTGGGTACTGTGGCGGGATTTTTCCCGCCTTGGCCCAGCTGGCCCAATTATCTGAATTTGAATCTGTTTTTTTTTTTTTTAAACCTTGAATTTTTCAGAAAACTTTGACGGGCCATATCTAGGCCATACGGACTCCGTTTTTCGAAAACTCGGACTCTATTTCGCGTATTTTTCCGAGACGAACGCAATGGCATAGCCCGTTTCCCTTGATTCACATTTCATAATTAAATTCTGCCTCGATTTATATTATAACAGATTTCTGAAAATACGGGTTGTTACATTCTCCCCTCCTTAAAGGATTTCGTCCCCGAAATCTTCAAGTTAGGAAGAACGTATCCTACCATCCAATCATCCATCTACTCAAAACATCATCCACGAGCAATCATTGTCCTTACAAGATTCTAAATGCTGGATGAACATATGCAAAGGTGTGTGTATATGTACCTATCTAATGCAAATATCATCGATGCAAATTATGTTAGTGAAATGAATCCATATGTATGCAATTTCTAACATAATGTATATCATCTATATGTGTGCACATAACATACATCCACATGCAACATCCATGTGATAACACACAATTTTCATCCATGAATAAGCATAAACACTCATGCATATGCAATATGAGGAGTGTGTGAGCCGATCTAGTGCCTAACCGTGTATAATGCATCCACGAGCAATCACTTGCAAACACTTGCAACCACTTGCAACCACCAAACATAACATGTCTCAAACACATGTTTACATCCATAGGATTCCTATCTCCACAAGGTACAATCGAGTGATGGGAGCGAGTACAGATAAAACAAAACTTGGCACATATACTTACAGAATACCATTACAGATCAGATTTTCCCCAAATGATTCTTAGGAAACCAAGCATGGTAGAAACCCAGAATGTATTCGTCATAGTCACAGATACTCCCAAATCCCAATTTATCACAACCAGATGAGTTATAACTCTCAGGGAGTTTGAGACTATTACCAGATCAGAAGCAAGACTAGCATTAAAATACTGAGTTTCCATTTAGAATCAAAATACCAGAAAAAGAGTTTCATACTGAAAATCAGACAAAGAGAATTAAACATCCTACAGACAAATTATTCTAGCCTAAATCTATTCGCCCGCCATGCGAGTATTCATCGTTCCTTCCGATGTAGTCCCTTTCTTCTTCGGGCAGTCCCTAGTGAAGTGCCCCATCTCTCCGCAGTTAAAGCAAGTGCCCTTCCTCTTTCTGCAATCCTTGTTTAGATGGGTTGAACTTCCACAAGTAAAGCACTTCTTTTCCTTTTTATCTCCAGACTTCTCGTCCTTCTTTTTCTTGCTCTGGTTCCCCTGACTGCCTTGACTTCGCGAATTTCCACAAGTGAATTGCTCACTTGCTAATTTATGGTTAGGGACTGATTGAAATGTGATGTGATTTTGGGGTTTATCGTGAACCGTGTTTTAAATGACACTGATTCTTTAACCCAGTTAAAGATTAAAACTAAGTGGAGTTTTATTGAATCTTTAATTAGATTGAAATGATCGAGAATGGAGTATCACCAGTTTTGCTCCAGGCGATAGTTAAATCTTTAATTAGATTTGAACGTGAAATGGTAATTGAATTTACCGATAACACCGTGGTGTTAGATATGAAGTATTACCAGTTTTACTTCATGGGATGAATAAGTTGGGATTGGGAAATTAAAACAAATGATTACTTCGGTAAAGTTCGTTAATCCCGACTAGTTTGAATTGATATTCAAAAGTAGATTAAAGAATAAATTAAAGAATTTATCTTTGATAAAATTAATGGGAACCTTTCCCTATGAATGTGAAATTTAGAAACTAACTGTCGGTTAGCTAAGCAGAATGGTTTTCTGGATATTGATCTGATGTTGGTTTCGGCCTTCGGGGTTAATATTAGGGGAATTATTCTCTGGTTAATTTACGGTTAGTGACTGATGAATTGGAATGAGGCGTATGTTGTGTTTGTGTAACACATGTTTATTATATACGCGAGTTGTTCGGGAAGACCGGGTTTATCCCATTCTGAATAACTGATACGACGATAAGTCGAAGATGAAGACGGTGGTCGAAGACCGAAGGTCTTCACGTCGTTTGGGTGATTACTGATGATCTTGATTGGGATGTACACCCAAAAAGATGGAAACAGTTGGTGATCGTCCAGACGTATTTGTAGATCGATGGATATGCGGGGTACTAAGTGCCTCCGGTTTCGTTCAGACCCAGAACGGACTTGTAAATGAACTGTGTGTCTGACATTGGATTTTAGTCTGTGTGATTGATTTCTATTAAATATATATCTGTTTGGCGGCGGAGAATTTATTCTCTTGCTTAACGCCCTTCTTTGAGACGTACGAGCTCAGGGGTTATATATTGATGGATATCAAACGCATGGACCAAAAACGGGAGACGGACCTCAGGGAGGACTTGCGTTTCTTTCTAGTTAGAAGTGGCGTCAGTGGTTTTACACGCCCTGACGAGTTTGACTTATGTGGTTGTTGTGTTGCGAGGCGCCTCGGTTTGATCGGACGATCCGGGTCCGATGGAGTCATTCGTTGGCTCATTTACGCCCCATAGGGCGGGGAAACGTAGTGTTCAGGCATAATAATCCACATCGGTGGACCGGCCCTGACGATCCAAAGGGTTGATGCGTTCTGGTCCTAAGGCTCGGGCTAGAGAATCTCGAATCGGTAGAGGACTATCTTTTGCCTCGGTTCATAGATGGAAATCCAATTTCCAAATACGTGACATTTGCGGTTTTATTTGTAGAACCTAGTATGGCGACATAGTGGAATGGGGCGCTTATGCCGTCTATGATTGATACTTATGATGTGAAGTTGTTTTATACACTATGCACTTATAATAGTATCAAATGATTTGTTTTAAACGTATCAACCATTCTTGGTTATTATAAGGTAAAAACCCTATCCTCCGGCTTGCGTTGCATTGTGTGATGGGAACTGGGTCTTATAATAGCTTCATTTTTCCTTATTTAGCATTGCGCTGTTTGTTTTTTGCGCTGGTGTTCTTGGGAGGAAACCCGTTCCGTGTTATACGTCGTGGTCCCTTGTTTTAGTTCTCACACCAGTCACATGACTGACCTGGAGTTTATTGTTTTAACCTAAACTCTGGGTGCCCTTATTTTGACACGGGCAGCTAGTAGTTTTGCTTTTGCAGATTTATATTCATAGGATCCTGGTTTACAGCTGGAATGATATCCGGAAAGCTTTGTATCCGTATATCTCTTCTAGTTGTGTATTGTATTATTTTCCGCTGCGATGTATTTAAATGTAATTAAAATCTCTGATATTTCTGTGTAATATTTATTCATACTCTGTATATTCTTGTAATTTGATGGATTGTTGTAATATACAATGAAATGTTCTTCCGTCTGCGTTCTATTTTGTTGTGTTCTCAAAACAATCAGGCGTTTCGAACGGTCTGGGTCGGTTTAGCGACTGATTCGGATCGAGCGAAATTCCTTGTTATCACAGTTGTTCTCGAAAACTAATTCATGGGGAGATTTGAAATAAATATGACCTGGTTTGGACAACCATTTGGGGGTCCCCTTCATGAACACGCAATAGGAGTGGAGATAGAGCGTCGAGCACGTGCTGTAATTTTATACATTCTAAATTCAAGTCTTTTTGTCACTCATTCGAAAGGGATATGTAATTTAAGGTACTTGCTATTTTAAAGAGATTTCCAGCAGTTTGGTTATCGCGCTTGGAGGAGTGCGGTGCTCGCTAATTTGTATAGCGAGTTATCGGCTGTCGCATTAAGGAAATCTAATTCTATAGCTGGTTGCATGACTTTATTACAGCTACATCTTATGTATTTAATATTAACATTATGTGTTTACACCACTTCCTTATTTCTATTTAAATTTAATATATCGTTAGTTATGGTCGTGCACCTACATGGCAATTGGTCGACCAAATGTACAAATTCAAGACACTACGGGTATACATATTCATTACGACCGCAGGTAATTTTGAATAAAACTTAGTACATTCAAAGTTTATTAATTTTATTTACTTAGCATTGTTACTTTGTTGTGCAGGTGGAATGTTGCCAAAAATTGGGCTCGTACTCCAAGGAATGCCTTATTTTATAGGAATGAATTTGATTTGATGCCGACTGAGAGTGTTACATGGAATCCATATGATTTAGATTTTCGGAATAATATTCCATAACGGTATAGGACTATATTGTGCAAGACACGACTTTTTTTGTATAAATTCAAAATCATTTTCCAGACCGAGTAATGAGGCAGTTCGGTTATGCTTTTCAACATATACCAGATCCGGTTGATCAAGTGCCTGAGAATCCAAAGAATTGGGTCGAGTTCATAATTCAAACTGTTCATCATTGGAACACTAGGGCGGATAATGTGATTGTTGAGGGAACGCCGCCAATTACATTGGCCGAGTACGAGTATTGGTATTGGCAGATAACTCGTCGTTTTGTATTGAGGGAATCGTCTTCACTTATAGCTCCATACATCCCTCGAGCGCCACGGGAATGTGATACCATTAGTGGTATTTACACTGATATAGATATGACGGAGGATATAGAGCAAAGCCGATTTGAGCCTGAGAAGGTGAAAGTGAAATGTGTAGGACTAAGGAATTTTCTTGGATACACTCTTAGGCCAAAACAAGTTGCGTCGACCCAATCCACCCCTTCCCTGTCTCCTTCCGCATTACCGCCACCACCTCTTCCTATTTCGGGATTGGGACCCAGGCTCGAACAAGAGTTTGAAGATCAACGTGAAGCAGAGGAAGAAGATGCACAAGGCAATGAGCAAGAGCTTTTCAACATAACGACAGAAAAATGGCCGAGTTGGGATTCGGTTTCACATAGTTTTGGGTACGGAAGAGGCTCTACGAGTGGTATACAAGAGGACATTTTTGTTGGTCCATCGCAACCACCCCTGCAAAGTCAACAAATTGGATCGTCCTCTCAGCCACTACCATCGGAGACTAGATGTTCTTGCAAGTTCTCAACCACCATCGATAACAAGACGATATACAAGCAGAGCGGGGAAGAAGAGGGACATGCCGCTAGAAGTTCGAAGGCTTAGAGACAACTAGCTAGTTAGCGATGATTTAGTGTTTATGGGTGATTTCATTGAGGTTGGTCATGTGTAATTAGCATTATGTATGTTGAACTAATTGTTAATGTTAGGTTGTTTGAAATCAATGTCGGATTCTACTTTTCAAGTATGTGTTTGAACTTAATGTTCGATGCTATGTTCATAAAAGAAGGGATTGTACTTCACAAAAATAGAATTCAGTAGAATTTGAGTTAAGTAACAATAGAAATTTGAAGTAAAAACATAGAATTCGAATTAAAAACATAGATAGAATTCGAATTAAAAACATAGATAGAATTCGAATTTAAATTGCAACGAAATACATCGAAACACAATCCGATAAACACTAAAATTAAACCGTCATCATCGAGTGCACGGTCTTCTTTTATGGCCTAAACCTCCACATTTACTACACCTATATGTTGTTTAAATCCATATACTAACCAAACTGTTGTTTGAGACTCAATCAGAATGGTCTCCTGAAAATTCTCGTCCGGTAAGTTATCATCGGATAAGGTGTAATCCACTTGATGTTCAAGCTGCTCTTCTTGGATTTTATCACATTTTAGAACGTTGTTCTCTATCACTTTCATTCCAACTGAGAACATCGAATCCTTATCTTCATCGTCGTCTACAGTGATAACGGACGAACCAACATCCTTTACCCACTTCGTTACTAGCTTTATATTGAACTCATTTTCGTCTATTTTTGAAACATCATACGCTTTATTCTTGAGCGATTCGAACGAATAATACTTCTTAATTTTGCATCCTTTTCTTTCTCTTGTAAGTTTATCATCTTCACCGATCAGTAACTTACCACTGAAGTAAAAGATGATTGGAACATGTGCCATATTCTACACCACCATGAAATTAACAAACATAAAACAAAAACAATAAATTCGAATATGTCACTGGTTTAAGAAGTAATATTAGAAAAATTACCTGTTTTTCCCTTCTAACCAATGAAGATTAAACAAGTGGATGTATTTGGAGATAGGGTTTGGAGTTGGGAATTTGAGTTTTTTTGGAATGTGAAAATTAAATGAGGAAGAATGGTTGGTAGGCTGGTAGAAATAGGAGTAGGAAGTGGTGTGAGCACTTCAAAAGTGCTCATGAAGGATTTCCTTCATGAGCACTTCTGGAGTGCTCATATGACTTTCAACTCTATTTCTACCAGCCATCAACCATTCTTCTTCATTTTTTACCATTCTTCCACCAAACCCATTTTCCCAACAACAAACCCTTTCCCCAACTCCATCAACAATCATTCAAAGTCAATCTTCAATCTAGTTTTACTCCGAAACATCAGCATTCATGGCATCATCTTCAACTTCGAATGGTAATTTTAATTAGGTTTTTTCCTCCTTAAATAGCTATGACACTTATAGTTCATCTAATACGTTTTAATGCTGGATTTATGAACGTAGACATGGAGAATCGAGAAATTGACGATGAAACTTTAGTGGCCTATTGCGAAGAAATCGAAAGGAATAGATCTATCAACGTTGAAACCATGGAATATGTTCCCGAAACTCAATTCGATCCAATACCTCAGGCACAGAAACATGTACGAGGGACGATGAATGCTCGTTTACGTGCCATTGTCTTCAAACAAAAAGCGAGTCAAAAATTCTACCATAACAGGATCCAGCTAGAGCATCTATGTCCCATTCCTCCAACTATACCAATTTGCGCATACCCGATGTGTCGATGTGGAGAAGAATGTATAGTCGTTGCAAAAACTGAGACTAATGTAGGATGAAGATTTTTTGGTTGCAGTTCTGACAAAGAAAACAAGTACGACCCAGAAAATGTTCAATGTTGCGATTATTTCAAATGGATTGACCCTCCATTGTGCTCTAGGGGTCTTCAATATGCCCTAAAAATGCAGGAAGAAGTGAGACGTTTGGGAAAAATTGTGCTAGAATTAAGAGGAGGACGTTAGAGCTCAGCCACTCGTTGGTGATGATTTAGCAGTCTAGCACTATTAGTTCGTGTAATATCTATGCTTACACATTGTCTTCAACTCTTCATCTCTATTCACACCAACCTTCAATGTTTATTATTTAATAAGTGTACTATCTATGTTTTCTAGTTTTCGTCTAGACTATGTCTCGACCTTCTATTTTATGCTTGTAATTTAATGTTTGAATTCTACGTTTGAATTTTGTGTTTATGTTCTATGTCTGATTACAACGTTTTATTTTCTATTAGAATTCTATGTATGTCGAAATGTAAGAAATATTATATGCAATTCATGCTTGGGTACAAATTGTTCTATGTTTGAAATCTAAAATTCAATGAATATATAGCTCTCTGGTTTTGGAAGGCCCAGATTGAACTTGTGTACTCCATTTGTGCGCAAGAACAAATTTGTTCTTGCGCATAAATGGAGTGCGCAAGTATTAAAATAAAATAAAAAACGCACACTTCATTTCTGCACAAGAACAAATTTGTTCATGCGCATAAATGGAATGTGCATGTTCAGTTGCTCTTATGGAAAACAGGCCTACTTTCATAGTAAGTTATGAAAGAGGTCTGTTTATACAATAAGTTATTCTCAGAGGCTCAAACCAAAAAAAATTCCATATAAATATTATAGAAACAATATTTTTTACCATTATTAATTTAATTTATTTTGATCTTGTAATTGGGTTTAATAAAGGAATATATGATTATGCTTGAAATTCAAATGTGAACGTGGACTTTTATTTATTTTAAACATAGTATTCACTTGAAATTTGCATTTGTAAATATAATTCTAATTTAAACATTTAGCTAGAATTACGATTTGCAAAATTTTGTGTTGAAATGTAACGGTGAAAGTAACTTGGAAACAAATTCTGCAATTTAATTAAGAAATAATCTATTCTGAACAAAGAATTTATTAGTAAAATATCATTAAGACTAATTTATTTCAGAACCATCAAGTATAAATAGCATGATAAAATATTAAATTAGTTTCCAAACATGAGTTTTAATTTAATTAGTGATTAATTTCATTTCAAATAAAATGCTGAGTTTAAATTTATTTGAAGATGGTACTATTTATAACATAGTTAATGTAATAAAAACAGGGAATGAACTTTGAAATACAAGTGGTGTAATCAAATACGTAAATAAAAGGAAAGAAGTAAATTGGGAAATAAATCTGCATATTTTACGTTACCATTTGAATTTAATTTATGGTTCATAAGTTAAATTTATAACATTTAGAAATAACAAGGCTATATGTCAGTTCGCATTCTAGCCTTACATTCACATACCGTTCATGGGGCAATAACCAGATTACTTCCTTTTTAAGTGGTATTGCTCACAATAATATCTAGAAAAAAATCGGGTCTAAGATATGGCAGCAGACTAAAATCTTGCCATATCAAAACAAACATTTGTGAACAATACACAAAGATTTGGAAATCTCAGTGTACAGGGAATCCAATGTTGTACACTGTAACAAACCGGAAAATGCGAGCCAATTTAAAAATTTTATTTTGGCAATTTTGATGAATTTGAATATTTAAAATGAATTATTTTAAATAATAATGACGAGAAATTTATTTTGAATAGAAATAGAACGTATATATTTATATACGTCGTCGTTAGATTATAAATAATTATTTATAATTATAAAAGGAATTAAAAATGGCGCGGTAGTTCGATAATTCGATTTCTAATTTCAATTGAACATACCGGGTGCCAAATAAACCGGATTTTAGAGAAGCCAAAAATATTTGTATCTATTTGAGAATATCTTTCTAACGAATCCGAAAAATCAAAATTTCATAGCGGGGATAAAAAGTTATGCCCAATTGAAAATTCAGAATAGTCGCTATGGAATTTTCGTCCCTTAAAAATAGAAATTTTGCAAACTACCTCGGTTTTCGACGAAACCACTTTTGTTGGATCCGTGATGTCAAGTTATTGCTAGGTTTCAATTTTCATAATTTTTCGAATCAATATGTGAGTGTGGCAAAGGAAAACGCATTTCACCAGTTTCAGTTGATTTTAATCGACTGGAAATTGGCCATTTTTCTAACGGTCTCAGAATTCGACGAAACTAGTTTTGTTAGGCCCGTATCGTCAATACGAAGCTAGAAAATATTTTTCGGGAATTTTTAGAGTTCGTATGTGGCCTCGGTAAATTGAAATTTACGTTCAAATTCAATATATAGAGTTATATGTTGATTTTGACGAAAACTGGTCGTAACGGCCGAACTGGCTTACGCAGCATATCCCTTTGTGTTCGGAATAGGGGTAATTAGCTAGGGACGGCAGTCGTTGGGCCTCGTCTGGGGTTCGAAATAAAAGGTAACTTTTTGGGAATATAAAAATTAAATTAAATAAAAAAGAGTCAACCCTTATTTCACTAAAACCCCCTATCTTTTTCCTTTCCCATTCGTTCAAGTTCAAAACAGAAGGAAAAAAAAGAAAAGAAAAGAAAACGAAGAAGAGGGAGGAGCCGTCGCTCCTCCGCCAGCGAGCCACCGACCCTGGCGCGCGAGACCCCCTCCCCCATCCGACGCTCTCCTTCCTCCCTCCCTCAGATGAAGAACTGTGCGCCCTCCCCCTCTTTCTGAGTCCGCCGCCGCACCCAATCCTAGCCCACCAACGACGAGCCAACCCCCTCCTGCTACCTCCCTTGACGTCGGCGCCCTCCCCGTAGCCGCCTCAGACCCCAGCCGTGCCCCCACACCACCAAAGTCCGATTATGGCCCTTCCCGGGTTCAAAGATCCAATTTTTATTGTTTTCAAAGCGTGTAATTAATGCCCCGAGCCTCCTCCGCTACTCGGCATTGTTTGTAAGTCTTTACCTTTATTTTTATTCATATAGCGAATGAAAATGGGATTTTTATTTGTATGAATAGCGAATAAAAGGGCGATTTTAATCTATTTAGATATAGAGTAGAAAAATATAATTTTTATACTATAGAAGAACAATAATTTTTATATCATAGAGAAAGATTAAAAATTTGATTTTTATAGAACAAAAAGACTAGATTTTTATTATATGCAAAACGAGATAAAAATATGATTTTTATCATATGTGAAATATAAAAATGTGATTTTTATAAAGTAGAAGTATTAAAAATATGATTTTTATTCATGTAGAGTAATACAAATATAATTTTTATTATATCACTAGCAAGATAAAAATAGAATTCTTATCTATATAGTAGTGGTGTAAAAATAGATTTTTTATCTATATAATAGCGGTGTAAAAATAGAATTTTTATCTATATAGTAGCAATATAAAAATGTGATTTTTATATATGTAGTGAATACGAACGACGAAAGTGACAGAAGGCGAGCACGACGAAGATTTCTACATATGAAGAGTCGAGGCATTGGTTTAGCTAGTCGGTGAGAACTCGTCACTTTAAATTTTCTTTTCTAGTTAAAATATATACTAGGATGCAGACAGTGCTTAGTAGCACCCGACACTCGTCGTCCACAGACCATGGATGGCTTGTATGTTTGATTGTTTGTTGTGGTGAAAATTGATTGTGTGATGTGAAATGAAATAAAATATTTATGTAGTTGAAAATATTTTATCATTAAAAATATAACTTTTAACGGGTATGTGAATAAATAAAAATCTGTGTTTGTTTATTTGAAACCCCACACGGGTATTGGGATGATATTTGGCATACACTAATCCCAATTATTTCATTGTATGTCGATCGATTGGTCGACAGACTGTGTGAGCGTTAATTATTTATATTTGATGCTTATGCAGTTGTGTGGTGTACTTTGGATGATGGTTGATTATTTATCGGTGCTATTATATACACGTGTTGTATGGAAACCATATAATTAACATTATATGGCAATTGATTGGGCCTCATTCCAATTGAAGAAATAAAGAATATTATAAAATATAAATAATCATGTGTTGAAAATAATCATGTGTTGAAAATTATCATGTATTGAAAGAAATATTTTAACAATAAAATTTACATCTTTATCATATTTAAAGTTAGAAACTAACTGGAAAATAGATAAGATGAGTGGTTTCCTGGGTATTGATCTGATATTGGTTTCGGCCTTCAGGGTTAATACTTAGGGAATCATTCTCTTACTACTTTACGGTTGGAGTCTGATTTAAAAACCAAACGATAGATACCATGGCTTTATAAAGTATATTAAATAATATAAATAGTCATGTGTTGACAGTGCTCATGTGTTGAGAATATTCATGTTTTGAAAGAAATATAGATTCATATGTTGAATAGAATAAATATTCATTTGTTGAATAGTATAACGAATTTATTGAAATATATAAAGCCGTGTTGATTAGAGACGCGCCATTTTGACGTGAGCGATATTTATATCAATTATATTCGTTTTTAAAATGAATATAGAAAAGGAAATGATTTCAAAATATAACGTTTTGAAAATATTATCATTTATATAGTAATGATATGAAATATTCAATTTTGATTTGAAATTGAATATAGAGTTGAAAACGAATTTAAAACGATTTATAAAATACGTTTTAAAAGGAAATCGACGAAATATATAATATATATATATATATATTATATATATATAATGGCCTGAATGGAACGCGCCGCGCTGCGGCAGTTCGTGAATTTCGACCATTGACTTCGAATGGACAGTGCGGGAGATCCGACCGTCGGATTTTCCTGAAACTGGAACCGTTGGGTTCGTATCGAAAAGAGGTTTCCAATGAATATTAGCAATTTGAAATTTAACGGTTGGATTTGGAATTATGTCCAAATCAAATTTGGAAAAGGTCGCTGTAAGCGCAGTTCGATGGCCGTTGATGGAAATCGACTGTACGGGCCTTGATCAAAATTATTAAAAATATCAATAATTTGTGTAAAATCATAAGATACGAATTGGAAAGAACTAGGATGGAAAATTCCATATTTGAAAAGATAAAAATGGATTTATATCGAAATGAACTAGTTTTGAACTAGAATTAAAATCAATTTATTTTTGAAATAAATAAATTGAATTTGAAAGTGGTTTTAAAAATAATCAGAATTTCCAATACCAAATTTGAATGGATTTGAATCGAAATTATCTTCGGAATATTTCGATGTCGGATTTCGTGATTATGCAGAGATGGTTGTGGAAATTTGAAAGATATATTTATATCGTTATTTCCAATACGATATTTGTTGGTTTTAGAATTTGATATTGAATATAAGCCGGTATATTTTCTATTCAGAGCCTTGTATTTAATATCAAATGAGATTTTGGGTTCGTCGTGAATGGTGTCTTGAATAACACTGTTCTTGGACCCAGTGTAGAAAAGATTAAATCTTTCTATTTAGATTTAATGAAGTGTACCAATTAAATAATATTTAATTGGAATTGAATTTGAATGTGATTTTGGGTTTATCGTGAACCGTGTTTTAGATGACGTTGGTTCTTTAACCCAGTTAAAGACAGGATATTGATTTGTAGGAAGATCAAAACTAAGTGGAGTTTTAATGAATCTTTAATTTGATTGAAAGCGAATTGATTATTTAAATTATCAAATCTGAAGGGTGATCGAGATTGGAGTACCACCAGTTTTGCTCCAAAGCGATAGTTAAATCTTTAATTAGATTTGAACGTGAAATGGTAATTAATTTTACCGATAGCACCGTGGTCTTAGATATGGAGTATTATCAGTTTTGCTCCATGGGATGAATAGGTTGGGATTGGGAAATAAAATAAATAATTACTTCGGTGTGGTTCACTAATCCCGACTAGTTTGAAATGATATCCAAAGGAAGATTAAAGAATAAATTAGAAGAATTTATCTTTGATAAAATTAATGGGAACCTTTCCCTAAGAATGTGAAATTTTGAATAAAAGAATATTCTGAATTGGAATGAGGCGTATGTTGTGTTTGTGTAACACGTGTTTATTATATACGCGGGTTATTCGGAAAGGCCGGGTTATACCCATTCTGAATAACCGATTCGACGATAAGTCGAAGATGAAGACGATGGTTGAAGACCGGAAGTCTTCACCTCGTTTGGGTGATCACTGATGATCTTGATTGGGCTGTACACCCAAGATGAGGGAATTAGTTGGTGATCGTCCAGACGTACTTGGAGATCGTTGGATATGCGAGGAAAGTGCCTCCGGTTTCGTTCAGACCCAGAACGAACTTGTAAATGGACCGTGTGTCTTACATTGGATTTTATTCTGTTTTGATTGATCTCTATTAAATATACATCTGTTTGGCGGCGGAGAATTTATTCTCTTGCTTAACGCCCTTCTCTGAGACGTTCGAGCTCAGAGGTTGTATATCGATGGACATCAGTCGCATGGAGTGAATTGCCTGTGTGGCACGCCTAAGTGGCAAATGATCCAGGCTTATGTTGAAAAGCAAAGTCTTGTGGTTGATGATCAAAGCACAACCTGTGTGGCATAGCTTTGTGTATAGCATGAATTCACGAGCCTCACACCTCGGTATGAGTCAAAAACGGGATACAGACCGTTGGGAGAACACGACGTTTCTTTCTAGCTATGGTTGATGTGAGTGACCTACCAGCCCTGACATTTATATACTTTTTACATGTGTGGATGTTGGAATACGAGGCGCCTCAGATATAGGTCTTTTAGGATCGGGAAACATGTGTTCTGGAATTGCCAATCCTCCAAAGTTAGGTGAGGACCGGCCCAACCGATTCCAAGGATCATAGTGGGGTCCTGAGACATTTGCTTGAGTTTCTCGAACGGAGAGGAGCTTGCCCCTTGCCTCGACTCATGACGAAAATCCAATTTTCAATACGTGATACTGCGGTTTTAAATTGTAGAACTAGTATGGCGACATGATATATGGTACCCATGCCATCTATGATTGATATTTATGATTGAAATGTTTTGACACTATACACTTATAATAGTATCAAATGATTTGTTTTAACGTACCAAGCATGTTTGGCTGTTATAAGGGAAAACCCTATCCTCCGGCTTGCGTTGCATTGTGTGATGGGACCTGGGTCTTATAATAGCTTCATTTTTTCAAAAAGCATTGCGCTGTTTTGATATATGCACTGGTATTCTTGGGAGGAAACCCGTTTCGTGTTATACGGCCTGGTCTCTTGATTCACTCTCTTTTAAAATAAAGATTTATAACTGTTTTAGTTCTCACACCAGTCGCATGACTGACCTGGAGTTTATTGTTTTAACCTAAACTATGGATGCCCTTATTTCCGCACAGGCAGCTAGTAGTTTTGGTTTTGCAGATTTATATTCACAGGATCCTGATTTACAGCTGGAACGATGCTCGGAAAGCTCTTTATATGGATAAATGGGCCTTTTGGAATAAAAGAATAAAACAATATTAATATATATATATATATATACCTTATTACACTAAACCCTAATTCCATTAGCAGTAGCCGCCGCCCCCTGATACCAATGGCCAGAAACACTCTCTTCTTTTTTCACTAATTTCTTCCAATCTGCTCTATAAAACTTCCTGCCACATTTGAGTTATTGTAGAGATTGATTCACTCTTCAATTCCATACGGAGGTGATCATCTGTTGTACAGTAATTTGCCTGAATTGACCCCTTGAACGCTCGTCGTATCACCTCGAACCCCTCCTCCTAGCCGCGTGCGAGTTGGACGTGATGGGGGCCCTCTGGTGCGCGCCACTCCCCTCTCCGGCGTGGTGGTCTGCGATTGTTATGAAGCTCTGCAATTTGGTCGAAAACTGTAACCCTAGGATCGAACAAATTGGGTTAAGGCGCGGCCTAGTTCTGACAGAGGAAGAAAGGTAGAAAATTTACTTTAATTATTTTGTTAATCTAATATAAATTATTAACAACCTTAATTAATTAATAACTAATGCCTAAGAACTCGAAATTGAATAATTTTAGATCCATTACGATCGTGAGTCCGAGATCTACACTGCTGGACTGATTAGAACTGATTGAGACCAGATCAAATTTTGGACAAAATTCGATTCTGAATTATTCAGAATTAAAACCGCCAGTGAGATTTTTATTTTTTTATAATTAAATATTTAATTATTTCTCGCTATTTGGAATTCATGTAGTTATGTTAATAAAAATCAGATCAGTGATGCTTGGAATTTGGATTTGTTGAATGTTGATTGTTAATTGTGATGCTCATGGTTGTTAAATTTTGATCAACAATAGAAATTCTTTCTTTTATTTGAATCTATAGTTAATTGTTAGATCTCGATTTGAAATAAAAAATCTATTTTTTTTCTTCAGATCTTTGAATATTGATTTGATTTTATAATATAGTTTCATATTTTATTTAGAAACATGAAACAAGGTTTATTTTGATTTAGATTTATAATAAAAAGTTTCATTTTTATTGTTAACATGAAACATTACATTATCAAATTTAGATTTACAATAAAATTTTCATTTTTATTGTTATAATGAAACATTGTTTTGTCAAATTTAGATTAACAGTAAAAATTTAATTTTTATTGTTAACATGAAAAATTGCTTTATCAAATTTAGATTTACAATAAAAATTTCATTTTTATTGTTAACATGAAACATTGTTTTGTCAAATTTAGATTAGCAGTAAAAGTTTCATTTTCATTGTTAACATGAAACATTGTTTTGTCAAATTTATATTGACAGTAAAAATTTCATTTTTATTGTTAACATGAAACATTGCTTTATCAAATTTAGATTTACAATAAAATATTCATTCTTATTGTTAACATGAAACATGGTTTTGTCAAATTTAAATTTATAATAAAAATCTCATTTTTATTGTTTACATGAAACATGGTTCTTGTCAAAGATTTGTTTTCATTATAATAAAAAGATTAAAATAAAAAGATAAGGCTAAAGAGATTATAATAAAAGGATTTCCTTTAAATTATCACTTTTGTTTAATTGTTTAGTTGAAACCAAAATGGTCATTATCGTCGAATTGTTTAGTTGAAACTAAAATGTTCATTGTTGTCGAATTGTTTAGTTGAAACTAAAATGTTCATTATTGTAACAACCCGGAATTTTGGAACCAATTAAAAAATATATATTTTAGAAATTTTAGTGGATTTTAAATATTTAGCTAATTTATTTTAAATAATAATGATTAAACATTTATTTTAATCAAAGTTAGAACGAATAATTTTATTTTAATTATAAAAAGAATTAGAAATAGCACGGTAGTTTGAAAAATTGAATTTGAACATTGACTGACTGTACAGGATGCAAAATAAATCGGATTTTAGTGAAAAAAATATTAGAATCTGTTTAATAATATTTTTCCAACGAATCCGAAAATCTGAAATTTCATAGCGGGAATAAAAAGTTATGTCCAGTTTAATATTCAGAATAGTCGCTATAGAATTTAATATAATATATAGCCCATATAAATAGCCATTTTGCAAACGACCTCCGTTTTCGACGAAACCACTTTGGTTGAATCTCGAATGTCAAATTATTGCTAGATTCCAATTTTCATAATTTTTGGAATCAATATGTGAGCATGGCAAAAGAAACCGTTTTTTGTGAATTTCAGTCAATTTAGATCGACCAGAAAATGGCCATTTTTCAAACGGCCTTCAAATTCGATGAAATCAATTTTGTTAGGAACGTATCATCAAAACATAACTAGAAATAATTTTTTTGGAATTTGTAGAGTTAGTATGTATGTACGATCAAATTTAATAATTAAATGAATTGTATTTTAAAATAAAGAAAAGTTGGATGAGATGATCAAATGGCTGACGGGACCTAGTCCATTGTGTCCGGAACGGGGTATTTGCCTAGGGGCAATTCTCGTTGGGCTGAAATAAGAGCTAAAAATGGTTAACGGGCCTTTTCGAAAAATTAGGGAATTAAATAAAAAAAATTATAAAAACCCTTAGAAAATACAAACCCTAGCCCTCTCACATAACAACAGCCGCCGCCTATATGATATGAATGGCCACTATCGTTTGATCTTAATTCTTCAATTACTCCCATTCTGCACCAAATTAAATCATGATCTTAAAGAGAAAATCGATCTACACCTCGAGATCTACAAACTGAGCGGTGATGATCATAAAAGGGGCTGTCAATTTTCGAATTCGACGCGCAAAGGCGCTCCGTTCATAGGTTGTTTGTGGGCCCTAGGGGGCTGCGAGTGGACCCACGACCTGGGCGGTAGTGGCAGTGTCGGAGGCGCACCTCGTGGTGCCCTTGTGTAATGACCCGGTATTTTACACCTATCACTTACACATATATTAATTGATCGTAAGTACGTGTTTACAAATACGATTTAAAATCTGGACTTTGAAATTTTAAAACATGTTAACTCATGTATAACAGCACGTACATATGCATATATCACAGCACTTACTAAAATTAATTTTTTGACATTTATGTATGATAGCATGTATTTGTTAGCGTTTGTTTAAATTGATTTTTTACATGTATGGATAACAACACTTTTACGTAGCAAGTTTCAAATTGCCATTTTTATTACATATGTTTTGTTCATTTTTTTTTTAAAGTATTTTAGAATTTAGTTTTTGCAAATCCTTGATTTAAAAACTCTTAGCATTTTAATTAAAATATGCCAAAACCCATTTTTGTTATCAATGCAAGTTCAAAATTAAGTTTAAGTTTACATTTACATTATCAAAACATGAAAATACCATTTCTTTTGCAAACATGATTTCATGAACAATATTCAAGGATGCAACCTACACTAGAAAGAAGCTAGTAGTGAGGATCTAGAAAAAATATGTTCACATGGCCAAATCTTTTTGGTATCAAGTATTTTCAATTTTGAATCTTCCTCTTTTCTATCAAGATTTTCTGAAATTGACATTTTCATTTGCATTTTCAAGAACATGTTTACTTTGCCATGAAACATGTGCATGAAGATTTACAAAATCTTACATATATGCCAAGATCCTTGCCTACACTACATTTGTACAATTCAATAGATCATCTAGGATTTTTCATAACCATATCATCACATAGCCGAGATCAAATGGTACCTAACTTTCAAATTTTTGCACCACCTTGCAAGGGAAGTAAATATATCTTATGTGTTCATTTTAAATCAAATTTTCATGTGAAGATTTTGGGGTAGAAACCCAAGGAAAAACTGAACCTATATGCTACTAGAATGAATACTAAGAATTGTTTAAACGAAGAAGAAGATTTGTGAAAGATCATAGTTGTACATAGGCATTTATTTGTGATGTTTCGCAGAAACCAATAAGAAAAGAAATGAACATGTGCAAGTGATTTCAGGGTGATAATCGCTGAGGTAAGCCATGTGAATATGGTGGTAGTACTTTGATTTGGTAAGAGAAAAGGGATTTGCTGATATATCAATCATTTGTCACACACACAAATCTGAAAACTGATTTTATGCAATCAATATTTTATGATTTTTCACCACTATATAAGGACATGAGCACACACATTTTCCTCACAACACAAACACTTGAGTAGGATCAGTAAGAGGAAATAAGGCTAAGGGTTTTAAGGTGAGTAAACTTCCTTTTTATTTTAGATTTTAATTTCTGCAATTCTCTACCAATAGACTGTTAAAATGAAACTGTTATGGGTATGTTCTTTGTTGGATTTCAAGTCTTGTTTGAATGTCATTCTGTGTCGGATAAAAGAACTATGGTTGGGGTGTAAATCATTGGGTATTTTTAGTTTGAATTACCTTAAGGTTTGTGTGTGTTGTTGTTCAAACTGGAAAAAAGGCCAAAACTGTTGTCTGGTAAATCAATCACCGAAAGGAATTTAACACCTGATTGTTTGAAAGGAACATCATTAGCTTGTACTAGGGTAGTGTGAGGTATATACACTCAAAGTTCTGTAAAAACAAAGAAGAACAGGTCAGTATGTGATAAACAGACACAGACCATTATCAGTAAAACTTCTCTGTATCTAAAAATCAAACTGGAATTTCAAATGGTTTGAAAACTTAGTTTGAGTTTATAAATGAAATGATGAATCAAAATAATGATTTTTAAAAGAAAAATCATGATTTTTAATTCATTAAATCAAAAGATATCCTGAGATAGCCGAAATTTGAACTTGATTAAATTCCGACCATCCAGGCCACCGTGCACCTTGGGGTTGAAGGTGGAGCATCATCTAGGGTCGAGGATGCTAGGAAAAATACTAGTTTATTTTTCTAATGGGTGGATTTCAAGAACGAGGTAAAAATATGGTAAAAGTTTGGTTTTTGGGTTCGGTTTTGTTCATGGAACTGCGCGTCGATGGTGGGGTATTCGGGGTGCGGTCCAGGGGGTTCGTGGCGTCAGAGGATGGTGGTGGCGTGGTAAGAAGGTGGCGGCGGCTCGTGGTCAGAGCGAGGCGTGGTGGAGCGTTTCTTGGATGGTGTTTTTGCTTGGAAATGGAGTGGAACGGTGAAAAACTTGCCATGGCCGTGGAGGAGGTGGTCAGGCGGTGCAAGATGATCAGAGCGTTGTGGGTGACGTGTGTGGCCAGTCGTTGGTGGTTGGAAGCGACGATGGTGGTTGTGCATGTGCACAGGCGTGGCCAAAGAGGGAAGAAGAAGGAGAAGTGGTGCAAGGATTTTGGAAGTGATCGGCCAAAATTCATGTATGCAAGGGGGGTGGTACTCTAGCATTGTGGTACTTCGGTTTGGACATGGTATTTTAGTCTGTGCTTGAGAGCCAGGGGTGATCAGGCAAGGAAAACACACGAAATCGATGTGGTACTTTGGTACTTTGTGTTCAAATGAAGATTTTTGAATATAATTTAAATTTAAAACTAGTTTTTAATTTAAATAATAAATTAAAGGGAAAATAAATAATAATAAATAAAAATAGCATTTTTATTTAATTAGCAAGAAAAGAAAAGAAGTGAATCGGAATTAGTTTTTGTCAGCATTTAAATTAAAATACATAAACTGTAATTAAATTACAAATTAAATTTAAAATTAGAATTAGAAATGGCTTTCTAATAAAATATTTAAATTTTAATGTCAAGTGAAAGGGAAACCATATTGACTGTTGTAAACTGTAAGTCTGACACAAGTAATTGGTCATGTACAGTTCTATACTGTAAGAACTGAAAATCACATTTTTTTAATCGTGTTTAGATTAAAAGAGAAATTTTTTTTGCATATAGAAAGAAGAAGTAGATCTGATAAGAGACAAAAAAGCGTACAAAGAGTAAAATCTGTAAAAATGAATTCTAAATTATAGATTTAAGGCATTTTTGAATAATCAGATTAAGGAGTAATTATGGAAAATATAATTTACTAAAAGAATAATGTAAGTATTTCTTTTCAAAATTTGACGAACAAAATGGAAAGAAAAACCGTGTGCGACGCACACACTAAAATTGACCATTTTGAAAAGATGATCACATACTGTGTAGTTTGACTGTAATTATATATGTAAATTAGTTTATACCCTGTTATATTAATAATTAAAAAGGAAAAATATTCGCTAATCATTTCAAAGAGACCGAAATAAATATTTCACTTTGATTTGATTATACGCTGTGCGTCAGAGATTTTAAATTGAAGATGGCGATATACAAGGACTATTCTTGAATAGTGCCTTCGGTTTGTCCAATCCCAGGACAACTTGTATGGACGAATGTCTGACAGAATATATCCAAAGGAATCATGTACGTTGTTTTCTTTAAACGTACCAGTAGCTGGCACAGAAAGGAAACTTCTTTAGCCTGACAACCAGAGTATTTTTGTGGAAATCAATTAGTGATTTCCGATGGATTTGACGATGTGGCATTCAAAGAAAATAAACAGTGATGATGAAAAGGTAAGTCTAGCCTCAAGTCCCACACCCAGGAAATGACAAAAATCGGGCAGGTAGCATGGTTATGTGGGTCGCTCCCATTAGCGTGTATAATCACCTATCTAGAGAAATTCCTTTTGTTTCTTACTCTATCGATTCTGCCCATTCGGGAAACAGTGGTTTGAGTCGAACCGTTGGTGATATACATTCGATACACACAAGAGAAATGAGTGGTCGGTCATGTGTGGGCGGGGTTGCAAGACGTTCTTGTTGAACCCAGGTGTAATTGCCTCTAGAGATACATCATCGGAAAGTGGTCCCATACCTTGTCATAGTTGGAAATCCAATTTCCATAAGCGCCAAGCGGTTTTTATTTGTATACTATATAGAAGAATGTGAAATGCAAGCATTCTTCTAGATTCTAAATTATTTGTGCAAACAAATGGACACTATGATAATATCTGATTTAAAGTATACAAAGTGTTTTGACCTCATAAGGTAAAAACCTGTTCCGTGTTCACGGCATGGTCTTATGAGATATTTTTATTTCTTTAATCTGCTTTAAACTGTTTATCATACTAGTCCCATGACTGACCCGGAGTTTATTTTTCTGTGTTTCCCTTAAACTCTTGGGTATTCATAACACTTGTTATGAATAGACAAGTGAATCAGGATTTGGATAAACTCGGAAAATCTGGAGTGGAACTTTCTGTATGCTGGTCGACTTATCATATCTACTTTATAATTATGAGTCTGCAAGTTAGTCATCAATGATATGTATAATTAAAGATGTACTATGAATGGCTTGTATCACTAGATTCAGGATGTAGTATGTACTACTGTGTAATATTATGAAGTATCAGCTTTTGGTAAAAATTCCGCTGTGAGATTCTGATGTTTTCTGTGATTTTATCTTCTGTCTATTCTTATTCTTATTAATGGCACAACTTCTGATGTATTCGATAGTTGGGTCGTTACAGTTGGTATCAGAGCTTAGGTTACTTATTACTTAAGCCTTGGGTGAGTGTGAGAGAGCGTATTTTTATGATAAAATTTAAAATAAATTTAGATCAACTTAAATTTAGATGAACTTAATTACAATGATATCTAATCATATTATTATAAGAAATAAAGTTAAAATTTTAAAATTTAATTTTGGATTTCACTAGACTTAAATTAATTGGATATGAACTCAGGGAAGGTGAACTGGTCGATTTATGGAATTAAATCAGATTTGTGAGTCCCGAAGTGGAGAAAATTAACTAAGTGAATAAAGATTGTGGGAAATACTTAACGGAGTTAAGTAAATGGACCGATGAGTTAAAAAAGGAATTTGGGACAGATACATATGCTTGAACATGATTGGTTCAAGCAATGAAGTGAATAAGACTTGAGATCTATTAGATGGATATGTTTTCCAACCATAGTAACAGATATATCCAATTATGAGAATAGCTGTTATAAATTAAATATTTATCGATGTGTGTTAAATTATATGAGTCAATAACTCTAATCTTCTGTTTACAAATTTCGGGGATGAAATTTTTATAAGGGGGTAGAATGTAATGACCCGGTATTTTACACCTATCACTTACACAGATATTAATTGATCGTAAGTATGTGTTTACAAATACGATTTAAAATCTAGACTTTGAAATTTCAAAACATGTTAACTCATGTATAATAGCATGTACATATGCATTATCACAGCACCTACTAATATTCATTTCTTGACATTTATGTATGATAGCATGTATTTGTTAGCGTTTGTTTAAATTGATTTTTTACATGTATGGAAAACAACACTTTTACATAGCAAGTTTCAAATTGCCATTTTTATTACATATGTTTTGTTCATTTTTTTAAAGGATTTTAGAATTTAGTTTTTGCAAATCCTTGATTTAAAAACTCTTAACATTTTAATTAACATATGCCAAAACCCATTTTTGTTATCAATGCAAGTTCAAAAGCAAGTTTAAGTTTACATTTACATTATCAAAACATGAAAATACCATTTCTTTTGCAAACATGATTTCATGAACAATATTCAAGGATGCAACCTACACTAGAAAGAAGCTAGTAGTGAGGATCTAGGAAAAATATGTTCACATGGCCAAATCTTTTTGGTATCAAGTATTTTCTGTTTTGAATCTTCCTCTTTTCTATCAAGATTTTCTGAAATTGACATTTTCATTTGCATTTTCAAGAACATGTTTACTTTGCCATGAAACATGTGCATGAAGATTCACAAAATCTTACATATATGCCAAGATCTTTGCCAACACTAGATTTGTACAATTCAATAGATCATCTAGGATTTTTCATAACCATATCATCACATGGCCGAGATCAAATGGTACCTAACTTTCAAATTTTTGCACCACCTTGCAAGGGAAGTAAATATATCTTATGTGTTCATGTTAAATCAAATTTTCATGTGAAGATGTTGGGGTAGAAACCCAAGGAAAAACTGAACCTATATGCTACTAGAATGAATACTAAGAATTGTTTAAACGAAGAAGAAGATTTGTGAAAGATCATAGTTGTACATAGGCATTTATTTGTGATGTTTCGCAGAAACCAATAAGAAAAGAAATGAACATGTGCAAGTGATTTCAGGGTGATAATGGCTGAGGTAAGCCATGTGAATATGGTGGTAGTACTTTGATTTGGTTAGAGAAAAGGGATTTGCTGATATATCAATCATTTGTCACACACACAAATCTGAAAACTAATTTTATGCAACCAATATTTATGATTTTTCACCACTATATAAGGACATGAGCACACACGTTTTCCTCACAACACAAACACTTGAGTAGGATCATTAAGAGGGAATAAGGCTAAGGGTTTTAAGGTGAGTAAACTTCCTTTTTATTTCAGATTTTAATTTCTGCAATTCTCTACCAATAGACTGTTAAAATGAAACTGTTATGGGTATGTTCTTTGTTGGATTTCTAGTCTTGTTTGAATGTCATTCTGTGTCAGATAAAAGAACTAAGGTTGGGGTGTAAATCATTGGTATTTTTAGTTTGAATTACCTTAAGGTTTGTGTGTGCTGTTGTTCAAACTGGAAAAAAAATACCAGAACTGTTGTCTGGTAAATAAATCACCAAAAGGAGTTTAACACCCGATTGTTTGAAAGGAACATCACTAGCTTGTACTAGGGTAGTGTGAGGTAATGTTAAACACTCAAATTTTTGTACAAACAAAGAAGAACAGGTCAGTATGTAATAAATAGACACAGACCATTATCAGTAAAACTTATCTGTATCTAAAAATCAAACTGGAATTTCAAATGGTTTGAAAACTTGGTTTGAGTTTATAAATGAAATGATGAATCAAAATAATGATTTTTAAAAGAAAAATCATGATTTTTAATTCATTAAATCAAGAGATATCCTGAGATGGCCGAAATTTGAACTTTGATCAAATTTCGACCATCCAAGCCACTGTGCACCTTGGGGTTGAAGGTGGAGCATCATCTAGGGTCGAGGATGCTAGGAAAAATACTAGTTTATTTTTCTAATGGGTGGATTTCAAGAACGAGGTAAAAATATGGTAAAAGTTTGGTTTTTGGGTTCGGTTTTGTTCATGGAACTGCGCGTCGATGGTGGAGCATTGGGGGTGCGGTCCAGCGGGGTTCGTGGCATCAGGGGATGGTGGTGGCATGGTAAGAAGGCGGCGGCGGCTCGTGGCCAGAGCGAGGCATGGCGGAGCATTTCTTAGATGGTGTTTTTGTCTGGAAATGGAGTGGAACGGTAAAAAACTTGCCATGGCCATGGAGGAGGTGGTCAGGCGGTGCAAGATGATCAGAGCATGGTGGGTGACGTGTATGGACGGTCGGTTGTGGTTGGAAGCGACGATGGTAGATGTGCATGTGCACAGGCGTGGCAAAGAGGGAAGAAGAAGAAGGAGAAGTGGTACAAGGATTTTGGAAGTTATCGGCCAAAATTCATGTATGCAAGTGGGGTGGTACTTTGGCATTGTGGTACTTCAGTTTGGACATGGTATTTTTGTGACGACCCCAAACTTCCACATAATGAAAGTAAGGAATAATCATTTGGAATACAACATAAATACAATAATACATATCACAGATACAACATAGCATAGGAAATTCATAGAGTAACAACATCATAGCAGCGAAAATATAATGTCATCAACCACAGAAAATCCATAGTCACAGAATTCTAACTTATTACATCAAGTTTGCAGAAAAAGAAATAAGTTCCAACTCCAACTTAACAACGTGGAATAAACCAAGTTTAATGTCTGGAATTAAAAAAAAGAAAAATGCAAAAGCAGCGAATGATAGATGTCTTCAAACTCCAAGTCATCACCTCTCCACAAAAGCAAATCCAAGAAAAATAATCAGCAGCTCCAAAGAAAAGACTCCAAGCGAAGAATAAACCTGTTTACTTGGCTGCCCGTGTAGAAAGGAGGGCACCCGAGTTTGAGGTGGAAACAAACAACGGGTCAGTCGTGGGACTGGTGTGAGAATTCTTAACTAATTAATCACTATAAATAAGGCAAATCCAAAGACCACGCCGTTAATGCGGAACGGGTTTACTCTAGTGGATTGCCGTGCATAAAAGTGTCAGAATAAATGATAAGTAAATCGTACAACAACGTTATGCTTTTTAGAAAAATGGAATCACCATAAGACCCAGGTCCCATCACACAATGCAACACAAACCAGAGGATAGGGTTTTACCTTATAGTGATTAAACATGCTAAATACGGCGAATACGAGTTTAATATCATTATTAGTATATATCAAAACATTTCAAAGTAAATGTATAAATCCTAGGAAGAATAGTATCCCATACTACTATGCCTCCATACTAGTAATACAATCAAATTCGTAGGGTCGTATTTGGATTTTGGTTTCCATCATGAGTCAAGGCTAGGGAGGAGCTCCTACCGATTCGAGACACTCTCTAGCTAATGTCTCAGGGTCCTCCGCAGTGAACCTTTGGAAAGCTGTAGGGCCGGTCCACCATACGAGTTGCGGATTAGTTATTCCTGAACACACGTTTCCCAGTCCTATAGGACCTATCATCCGAGGCGCCTCATTCCATCATCCACATAAGTAAAATGTTGGGCCGTGTTAAAACCCAATCACCACTTCTAGCAAGAAAGAAACGTGCTGCTCTCCCTGCGTTCCCTTCTCCCGTTTTAGACTCCGCCGGTGTGTGAGGCTCGCGAAGTCACGCTGTACACAAAGCTATGCCTAAACAGGCTATGCTTTGATCGTCCCACAAGGCCTGCTTTTCAACAAAACCTTGATCCTATGCATCTTAGCATGCCACATCATCACTCCATATCGTACTACCAACCCTTTGCCGAAATATATAAATGGGTGTTAAGCAAGAGAATAGATTCCCCGCCACCAAACATCCATACATTCGACAAAAGATCAATAACGTGATATTTGATAGAGTATGATGTCAGACACACAATCCATTTATTAGCTTATGCTCTAGGTCTAAGCGAAAGCCAAACCCGTGAAATCAACACGTACGTTTGGGCAATGACCGTGACCCTTGAATTGGGAGCAAGTCAAATCAGGGCCTCGATCGTTGTCTATTCGAGGGAAGATTTACGGTCTTCATACGCCATTTTTATACTTCAATTAACGTCGTTTGATTATTTAGAATGAGAGAACTCGGACTTTCCAAATAATCCTCGTTTATATATATATATATATATATATATATATATATATTTAAAATCCTTTGTACTTGCTGATATCATTATATAATGATTACTTCCTATTTTAATTATTTAAAATAATTAAATTTTTAAATAACGACGCCTCGAGTCAATGGGCGACTATGGCGCTGCATTCAAACAATTTTGATTTTAACATTTCTCAGAATCTAACCGTTGGATCTTAACGTAGTATATATCGCTGGAAAGATTTTTCCAAGACGGTCCTAACAGTTTCAGTTTCAAGAAAATCCGACGGTCGGATCTTCTTGTATAGTCATTTAAAAGTACGATTTCAAAACGCGAACTACCACGCCCTATTCGTTTAATTTTAATTATATATATATATATATAATCATTGAATCATAATAACGTCGTTTGATTAAAACAACGCTCTACACAATTACCGATACTTACTAAATTTTAATTCATTTGAAAATGAAGATGATATTATCGCATCCTAAATTCATTCTTTTACTTACATTGAAAATGTAAATTTCATCCTTTTTATTTACATGAAAATGTAAATTTAATTCCTATGCCAATTCCTATATTTTTTATTTACATGTAACACAAATGTAAATTTTGATACATTCAAAATCCTACTTTTAAATTACATATAAAAATGTAGATTTCAACTTCAATGTACATTCTCATCTTAGTTACATAATAAAAATGTAACTTATATTTGCGGTGAATCCTATTCTAAATTTACATATAAAAATGTAAGTTTAATTACAATGCAAACTCTACTTCCTATTTACATTGTAAAAATATGATTTTAATTACAATGCAAACTCTACTTCTAATTTACATTGTAAAAATATGATTTTTAATTACAAGCCACATTCCTACATCTTAATACATATAAAATAAATAAATTTTATTCCTAACGTACATTCTCATTCTGTGTTACATATATATAAAAAAAATGTAATTTCTATCATACAATGAAATTACATCCTTTAATTACATAGGAAAAATGTAGTTTTTATCATACGGTATAATTTCCTATAGACATTACATATAAAAATGTAATATTTAACATACAATGTAAATTCATATTTTATTTACATATAAAAATGTAAATTTTATCCCACGGTGTAATTCCCTATATAATTTATATGTAAAAATGTAAATTTTAACATACGATGAAATTTCCATGTTAATTACAAAGAAAAATGTAATTTTTAACATACAGTATAATTTCCTATATAATTTACATATAAAAATGTAAATTTTAACATACAGTGGAATTCACATGTTAATTACAAAGAAAAATGTAATTTTTAACATACCGTATAATTTCCTATATAAATTACATATAAAAATGTAAATTTTAACATATAGTGGAATTCACATGTTAATTACAAAGAAAAATGTAATTTTTAACATACCGTATAATTTCCTATATAATTTACATATAAAAATGTAAATTTTAACATACAGTGGAATTCACATGTTAATTACAAAGAAAAATGTAATTTTTCCACTATGCAAAATCTACTTTAATTTAACATCATAAAAATGTAAATTTTCCTACTTTAATTCGCAATAAAAATAATGTAAATTGCATAACGATGTAAATTTCACAATGATGTGAATTTCATAACGATGTGAATTTCACAACGACGTAAACTCCTACTTTAATTCACATTAAAATAATGTAAATTGCATAACGATGTAAATGATGATAGATTCACACATGATTCATATCCACAAGGCATACTTCAAACAAATTTAAACGAGGAAAAATCTAATTTTCCCTACCGATCTATGATTTTAATTAACAGATCTATGAATAAAAATAACGGATCTAAAATCATAGCATCACAACAATTTGAATCCATCCCTTTGTAACATTCATCGCAGATCTACTTGTGTTTGATTGTCAATTTCACAACGCAATAATAATAATAACTAAATTAATTAAATTATATTAAAAATAAATTCTCACCTAGCTCGGATTTGAAAGGAAGGTTCGGATTCAATAAGATCTCGTGTTCAAAGTCACGGCAGTTTCGGATCTAAAAGATTTCAATTCGAAGTTCATACAAATAAATCAGGACTGACTTTTAACAACTGTCGCTGTAACGCTTAAAAGCGTGACAAAATCTGAAATATTCATACCTCAAATTTTTTAGAAAAGTTCAAAACTTTGAATTCAGATTTCGGGAGCTGTAGTCGACGGTTTTGCGAACGATTTGCGGGAGATTGGAGAGCTACGAGAGGCGCATCCACGTCGGGAAGATAGGGGGTGCGGCGGCCTGTGTAGGGGGCGGTGGCGGTTTTAAAGTGGCGGGCTGGGGCTCGAAATTCGAGAGCTACAGGGCATGAAATCGAATGAAACTTGTCGGAGATTGGAGAGGAAGGGAAGAGCTTCAAAAAGTTCAACTACGGCTAAGTCCAATTGTGAGTGGATTGATGGGAAAATGGAGAGGAAATTTCGAAGGGGGGGGGCGGCATATATCATCCCAATACCCGTGTGGGGTTTTCAAACAATCAAACACATATTTTTTTTGTGCAGTTGGGCGATGTGTAAAATTTATCGTTCCAATCAATATCAGTCAAATGTGCGTATATAAACAAATCCTTCGATTTGTTTATATTTATTTCATTTTAAATACACGTTAAAAATTCTATTTTCAACTATAAAATATTTCTAACTATATAAATATTTTATTTCATTTTACATCATACAATCAACTACATATCAAAATCAAACAAACAAGCATACAAGCCGTCCATGGTCTGTGGACGACGGGTGTCAGGTGCTACTAAACACCGTCTGCATCCTAGTATATATTTCAACTAGAAAATAAATAAAAAGGTGAGGAGTTCTCACAGAGGGTTCCACTCCGCCGTGCTTAGCTTTTGAACTGCTGAACCGTCCGGATCTGTTTGCAATTCTAATGCAGTCCTTTCACGCTGTTCATAATAAAAATTATATTTTTATCACTTCATTTCAATAAATAAAAATTATATTTCTACTTCATATGTATTTACAACGCTTCTTTCAATATAAAAATTACATTTTTATATTTCTTCTTCATATATAAAGATCGAATTTTTACTAGTTACATAATATAAAAAACGTATCTTTATACTTTCTACTAATTAAAAATCGAATTTTTATTCTTTCCAAAATATAAAAAATCATATTTTTGAATATACGATAAAAATCTTGTCTTTCTCAATTCACTTTCATTATAAAAATCACAACTTCTATTATATAAAAATTATATTTTTATTCGACTAAAATTCATATCTTCCTCTAATCAAAGATTATATTTCTAATTTGCTACTAACTATATAAAGATAACATTTTTAATTTTCAACTAACTATATAAAGATAACATTTTAATTAGCTACTAACTATATAAAGATAACATTTTTAATTAGATACTAACTATATAAAGATAACATTTTTAATTAGCTACGAACTATATAAAGATAACATTTTTAATTTTCAAACCAAAGCGAATTTATATAAAATTTCTGATTTAAACTAGGCTAATAAAAATAAAACTGATTTTTAAATTACTAACACTAATTACTCAGAAAAGAAATAAATAAATTCGATCTAAATTACCTTTTCTCTTTTATTCGCAGGGGGGGTTCGTTTGTGCATCGACTGGAGGTGGAGCGGTTGTTGGTGGTCGGAGCTGGACTCGTAGGTGGTTGGGTGGCTTGTTGGTGGCAGGCGGGGGTGCTGCATCGAATGGGGCTTTGGGTTTGGGGTCGGATCGGGTGCTGCGCGAGAGGAGGGAGGAGAAGAAGAGGGGGGGGGTCGGTCGATCTGAGGTGGAAGGGGAGGGGACGGTCGGCACGGTCATCGACGGGGGTGGGGGGGGGGGGGTGGGGGTGGGGACAGCGCTCGATCGTTTAGGGTTTTTTTATTTCGTTTCTGTTTTTGGAAAAACTGACTGGGCGTGACATAGTGATAGGAGAAAAAAAGGGGGTGTTATATTAATATATATTATTATTATTTTTAAATTCTAAAAAGCAACTTTTTATTTCGAACTCTAAACGAGACCTACCGCCTGTCGTCCCTAGCTAATTACCCCCATTCCGAACACAATGGGACATGTATTGTAGGCTGATTCTATTGTTTCGATCAGTTTTCGTCAAAATCAAAATATACTCTATATATTGAATTTGAACGCGCATTACAATTTACCGGGGTTACATACTTACTCTAAAAATTCCCGAAAAATATTTTCTAGCTTCGTATTGAGGATACGGTCCTAACAAAACTAATTTCATCAAATTTGAAGACCGTTTGAAAAATGGCCATTTTCCTGTCGATTAAAATCAACTGAAACTGGTCAAACGCGTTTTCCTTTGCCACGCTCACATATTGATTCTAAAATTTACGAATTTTGAAACCTAGCAATAACTTGACATCACGGATCCAACAAAAGTGGTTTTGTCGAAAACCGAGGTCGTTTGCAAAATTTCCATTTTTAAGGGCTAGAATTCCATAGCGACTATTCTGAAATTTCAACTGGACAAATCTTTTGATTTCTGCTATGAAATTTCAATTTTGCCGGATTCATTGGAAAGAAATTCACAAATAGATTCTAATATTTTTGGTTTCACTAAAATCCGGTTTATTTTGCACCCGGTACATTCATTTGAACTTTGAAATCGAATTATCGAACTACCGCGCCATTTTCAATTCTATTTATAATTATAAATAATTATTTATATTCTAACGACGATCTATATAACTATACACGTTCGAATTATATTCAAAATAAATTTCTCGCCGATATTATATAAAATAATCATTTTAAATGTTCTAAATTCGCTAAAATTGCCAAAATAAAAATTTTAAACTAGCTCGCATTTCCGGGTTGTTACAATCTCCCCCACTTAAAACTTTTCGTCCTCGAAAAGGAACGAAGCCGAAAGTTGTTTGCCCGACAAATAGGTACATATTTATTACAATTGCATACATATACATGTACTTACAATGAACAGGTCATATCAAGGAGGCTAGAGAAGAGGAATAAAATTGTTTGCCCGACAAATAGGTACATATTTATTGTATTTCTTTGGGTTTGGATGATTTATGAGCCGATTGGCTAGCCGCTTGGCTTTTTCTTTTTCTTTTGGATTGAAGAAGGCCATGGGAGGCTATATGAAATATCCCGAAGTCCCCGGTGCAGGGGAGTTTATGGCAAAAAAATTCGAAAATTTAGGGTGTTAGCCAAATTTTTTGTAAAATTTGAATAGTTCTTAAAAACTGAAAAGTTGAAGAACTTAAGCCGTAATGAAAATAATGAAAGTTGGGTTGGTTTGTAAAACAACTTTCGGCTTCGTTCCTTTTCGGGGACGAAAAGTTTTAAGTGGGGGAGATTGTAATAACCCGGGAATTTTGAGCCAATTTAAAATTTTTATTTTGGCGAATTTAATGACTTTAGAATATTTAAAATGGATTATTTTAAATAATAACGATAGAAAATTTATTTTTGACGAAGTTAAAACGAATAATTTTATTTTAATTATATAACGAGCCTAAAATGGCGTGGCAGTTCGAAAATTCGATTTCGAATTCAATTGAATAAACAGGATTCAAAATAAACCGGATTTCAGCGAAACAAGAAATATTCAAATCTGTTTAACCTTATCTTTCTAACGGATATAAGAAAGTGAGATTTCATTTTAGAAGTTAGAAGATATGTCCAGTTTAAAATTTAGAAAAGTCGCTGTGGAATTTATATATTTTTTAATACATATAAAGGCCCTTAGAAATGGAAATTTTGCAAATGACCTTGGTTTTCGACGAAACCACTTTTGTTGGATCCGGGATGTCAAATTATTGCTAGGTTTCAAAATTCATAATTTTTTGAATCAATATGTGAGTGTGGCAAAGTTAAACGTGTTTTAACAGTTTCAGTCAATTTCGATCGACCAGAAAATGGCCATTTTTCAAACGGTCTCAGAATTTGATGAAATTAGTTTTGTTAGGACCGTGTCGTCAATACAAAGCTAGAAATAATTTTTCATGGATTTTTAGAGTCGGTATGTGACCCCGGTAAATTAAAATGAACATTCAAATTCAATATATATTGATCTATATTTTAATTTAAGTGAAAACCTATCGAAATAGCCGAATTGGCTTACAATACATATCCCATTGTGTTTGGGATGGGGGTATTTAGCTACGGACGACATTCTTTGGGTTCGATTTGGAGTTAGTAGCAACGAACAAGTATATTTCAAATTAAAAGGATTAAAATAATAATAATAAATTATTTCCTATAAAACCCCTGGATGGTCAAACCCTAGCCCCTTTCTTCGATTCGCCGCCAGCTCCGATATGCGGTCAAACCGCTCTAAAATTCTCGTTGATTCCCTCAATCCATCAACAGTCAGAGGCGCTCATGTTAAACAAATTAAAGTACAGAATGAGGGCTTTCGATCTGTACCTATATGACCAGATTTCGTGTTGTATCAGTCGCGAATTTCCCACTCAAAATCACGCCGTTCGACTTTGATTCCTAGAGCAAGGGGGCCGCGAGTTCGACGGGGTTGGGGTGGTTGGGAGCGCCAAAGGGAGGCCGACGTCGTGGGAGGATGGGATCGCCATCAAAGTGGTTGTGCCAAACGCAAATCTCAACTCTAGAGGTCGACAATATGGGTTTCAACGGCGGCCAGAAGAACAGGAAGAAAGGTTTTGAAATTTAATTAAATAATTAATTTCGTTAATTATACCATTAATTATCGCAATGTAACTAATGCTATAACTTTTCCATACGAGGTCGGAATCGCGCGAAACTGGATCGATTGCGATCGTAGGGCCGAGAGCTTCGCAACAAAACTGGCCGCGTACAAAACAAAGCCAATCAGAATTTCAGGAAAATTCAAATCCGAATAGAAATTCAGAAATTCAGATAAAAACTAGCGAAGTGGAACCCCAAGGTGAGAACTACTCATTTTTATTTTATTTTCTAGTTGAAATATATACTAGGATGCAGACGGTGCTTCGTAGCACCCGACACCTGTTGTCCACAGACCATGGACGACTTGTGTGATTGGTTGTGTTGTGAAATTTGATTGTTGATTATGATGTGAAAAATAGATTCATGTGTTGAATAGAAAATAAATTCATGTGTTGAAATAAAATATATATTCATGTGTTGAAATAAAATAAATATTCATTTACAAATCGAACGATTTGTTTATCTACACCGATTTGACTGATATTGATTGGGACAATAAATTTTACACATCGCCCAACAGCCAAATAAAAATATGTGTTTGTTGATGTGAAACCCCACACGGGTGTTTGGATGAAATTGGTCATACACTAGTCCCAATAATTAGCTGTATGTCGATTGATAGATTGACAGGATGTTATAAGCGTTAATTATTTATATTTGATGCTTATGCAGTGTAGAATGCACTTTGGGTGATGGTTGCCTGTGTTTGATTGTTGTAGTGCACGTGCGTGTATGAAATCCATATAATTAACACTATATGGTAGTTGATTGGGCCTCATTCCAATTTGGAAAATATATTCATGTGTTGAATAGAAAATAAATTTGTAACGACCCGGAAACTCTGAACCAATTTAAAAATTTTAAATTGGCTATTTTAGTGGATTTTAAATATTTAAAATAAATATTTTAAATAATAACGATGAAAAGTAAGTTTGAATCGACGTTTGAAAATAAATATAATTATTTCTAATTATAAACAGGGCCTGAAATGGCGCAGTAGTTTCAAATTTTGAATTCAAACTTTGACTGACTGTACCGGGTGCAAAACAAAACGGATTTTAGTGAAACAAAAAATATTTAAATCTATTAGTGAATATCTTTCTAACGAATCTGAAAAATCGAAGTTTCGTAGCGGGAAGCAAAAGTTATGGCTAAATAACTTTCAGAAAGGTCGCAATAGAGTTTATATAGCCTGCGAAAATGGCCATTTTGCAAACGACCTCAAAATTTGACGAAACCACTTTTGTTGGATCCGGGATGTCAAATTATTGCTAGGTTTCAAATTTCATAATTTTTGAAGCTAGTATGTGAGCGTGGCAAAGGAAAATGTGTTTGGTCGATTTCTATTAAAATGGATCGACCAGAAAAGGGCCATTTTTCAAACGGCCTGAGAATTCGACGAAACTAGTTTTTTTGGGACCGTATTGTCAAGACATAGCTAGATTTATTTTTCATGAATTTTTAGAATCAGTACGTGGCCTTGGCAAATCGAAATGTACGTTCAAATTAAATATTGAATGTCTAATATTTTTATTTGAAGGATAACTGATTCAAACAGTCGAATGGGCCTACGAAACATATCACATTGTGTTCGAAATGGGGGTATTTAGCTAGGGACGACAGTCGTTGGGTCTGGATTGGGGTTCGTGTGTGAAAGAGGGTATTTTCGAAATTTAAAAATATATAAATAAATGGAAAAATTCTATTGGCTCATATGTTTTCTCTCTCCCCGATATACCATCGATGCACGGCGGAAACACCCTCTTTCCTTCCTCCCTCGATTGCACCTCCTACAAGCAAAATCAGCCCCTCCTCCATTTGAAGATTTTGAAGAGCTCGAGACGAGCTTCAAATCCATATATAGTTTGTATTTTTTCATTCAGCATTCAAGGAGAATCGAGCTCGGGAAGTTCTGGCGTTCAACCCGCCGCCGCACCCTCCTCCGGCCGTCGAACTGACCAACTCCCCCAGGCGCAGGTGCGCCGCTCCTCTTCCGACACTGCAAAGGCTGATCGACGAATAGCTACACGGATTCGAAGAAAAATCGAAACCTAGTTTCGAACCCTTCAGCTAAGGTATGGCTGATTTAATTCTAAACTATTATAGCACTTTAAAGCGCTACGGTTTTTGATTTCATTGTAAAAATCATATCTTTTTCGTTTCTAGACGAAATTCAGTGAAACAAGAGACAGTGGACTCGTGTGGACGTCTTCTACATTATAAAAGAGACCGCATATTTTCTGAGCCTTCTGCTATTTTTGGTGGAGTGGAACCCAATGTGAGATTTCTAAATTATAAACGATATGGAAAACGACGATGTATAAAGTATATAGTCGATGTATGAGTTATATAAGCGTTGTACATCTCATGTATAAGCGTTGTATAAGTTATACGTTCGATGTATAAGTTACATATGCGTTGTAAAAATTGTATATGTGTTGAAATAGAAGTGAAATTTACTTATATATATATAGTGAAATTTACTTATATATATATATATATATATATATATATATATATATATATATATATATACACGCCCCTCGTCCACAAACCATGGATGGTCCTTATTGGTTGTGATTGGTGTGAAAATTGGTTGATAGTGAATGGTTGATTTGAATTGTTTGTGGTTGAAATTGATTGATTGTGGTTGAAAAATACCCGTTTGTGGTTGAGAATTATTTGGTTGAAACCACATAGGATTAGTTTGTGGAAAAGAAAAAATATACATGTCGCCTACGTGCGAACTAGATGCATGTAATCCCCATTGTCAAAACATACGAGGCTTTAAGGTAGAGCGAGGAGTCGTACTAGGGACGGCCCCGGTTTTAACTACCCTGCCGTTATGCTGCCGAAATTTTGAATAATATTCATGTGTTGAATAGAAATTCATTCGTTGAATAGAAATTCATGTGTTGAATAGTTTTCGTGTTTTAAATAAATTATTTTAAATATTAAAATCACCTTTTTATTGTATACATACGAACTATAGAAAACCTTCATGTGTTGAATAGAAATTCATTCGTTGAATAGAAATTCTTGTGTTGAATGGTATTCGTGTTTGAAATAAATTGTTTTATAATAAAAAATATATTTTTATCATCTATATGAACTATATAAAATAGTCGTGTTTTGAAATAAATTGTTTTACAATAAAAATCACATTTTTATTATATACATGAATTGTTAAAAATAGTGAAGTGTTGAAATAAATGTTTGTTGGATAAAAATATCATTTTTCTCCAATGTATGAAAAGAACATGGTTTTGAAATCGAAGAATAGATTATATATATATATATATATAATTGAAATAAATCGAATAACGAAGCTGTAGTTCGTGTTTTGAAACCGTGATTTCAAACGATTAGTGCGGGAGATCCGACCATTGGATTTTCCCGAAACCAAAACCGTTGGGTTCGCTTTGGAAATATCTTTCCAACGACACCAACTTTGTAAAGATCCAACGGTTGGATTGTTTGGAATGTTTATATCAAATCTAAAGAAAAACAGCGACAGATTCAATTATATATATATATATATATATAATTAAATTAAATCAAATAACGACGCTGCAGTTCGTATTTTGAAATCGAAACTTCAAACGGGTGTACCGGGAGATCCGACCGTCGGATTTTCCCAAAACAGGAACCGTTAGATTCATTTTGAAAAGTCTTTCTAATGATATAAATTTTGTGAAGATCGAACAGTTAGATTTTCAGATATGTGTAAATCAAATCTGAAGAAAAACAGCGCCACGGCCGCGTTATGGCCTGAAGCGTCGTTTGAATAAATTGGCTATTTTTAAATAAATAAAAATAGCGATAAATCATTATAAACGATATGGAACGTGAAATTTAGAAACTAACTGAAGGTTAGCTAAGTTGAATGGTTTCCTGGGTTTTGATCAGATGTTGGTTTCGACCTTCGAGGTTAATATTTGGGAAATCGTTCTCTTACTAATTTACGGTTAGTGACTAATGAATTGGAATAAGGCGTATGTTGTGTTTGTGTAGCACCTGTTTATTATATAAGTGAGTTGCTCAGAAGACCGGGTTTATCCTATTCTGAATAACTGAATCGACGATAAGAAATCGAAGATGAAGACGGTGGTTGAAGACCGGAGATCTTCACCTCGGTTGGATGATAACTGATGTCCTGATTGGGAGGCATCCCGAAATATAGATAATGAGTGGTGATCGTCCAGACGTACATGGAGATCGATAGGTATGCGAGGTATATAGTGCCTCCGGTTTCGTTCAGACCCAGAACGGACTTGTAAATGGACTGTGTGTCTGACATTGGAATTCATTCTATGTGATTGATAGCCATCAGTTGCATGGTGTGAATTTCCTATGTGGCATGCTAAGATGCAGTGATCAAGGCTTCTGTTGAAAAGCAAAGTCTTGTGGTTGATGATCAAAGCACCGCCTGTGTGACGTAGCTTTGTGTATAACGTGAATTCGCGAGCCTTACACCCCGATATGAACCAGAAACAGGAGAGGACATCAGGGAGGGCATGCGTTTCCTTCTAGCTAGAGGTGGTGTCAGTGCTTAAACTGGCTGACATTTATATTATTTTCACCTGTGTGGTTGTTGCTGTTGCGAGGCGCCTCGGATATATCGGTGACTATGTGAAGCCGATGGAGTCATTCGTTGGCTCATTTAGGCCCCAAAGTGTGGGGAAACGCAGTGTTCAGGCATAATAATCCACATCGGTGGACCGGCCCCGACGATCCAAGGTGTAGTTGCGGCTGTGCCTGAGACTCGGGCTAGACAGTGTCGAATTCGGTAAGGACTATCTTTTGCCTTGGTTCATGACGGAAATCCAATTTCCAAAAACGACATCGTGCGGTTTTGATTGTATATATATAGCGACATGATATATGGTACCCATGCCGTCTATGATTGATAGCTATGATTCGAAATTGTTTTTGAAACATATAAACACTAGTAATAATATCAAATTCTTTTGTTTTATTCGTATCAAGCATATTTTTGCCATTATAAGGTAAAACTCTATCCTCCGGTAAAGCACTGGCAATCTAATGGAGTAAAACTGTTCCGCGAAAGTGGCATGGTCCTGTGATTAGCCATATTATAAAATGTGTTAAGTAGATTTCTCATACCAATCCCATGACTGACTCGTAGTTTGTTTCACTTGCAAACTCGGGTGCCCTTATTTCTACACGGCCAGCCTTGTGTTCAGGTTTTAACAGGCTCTTTCTGGATAGCTGGAGCTGAAGACGGATTCTATCATTTATCTCCTTTTATGCTATTCAGCTACTGTTGTACATGTTATGTTTGGTTCTGCTGTAGACATTTATGTATAGCTGAACTGCATTTGTACTAAGTATAATCCTGTATACTCTGTAACTCTGATGATTACGTTTATGCAGTGTATTATTTGTGCATTTTCGGGTGTATTTATTTATTTTGTTTTGCTATTATCTGTTTATGTGTTCTATTCCAAAGATTACCCTTGCCACCGTCAGTACGGGGTTTGGGGTTGTCACAACGTGGTATCAGAGCTTTGGTTAAGCTTAGTGCTGGAATATAACATATTAACGAACTCGTCAGAAATAGAACCAGTAGTGTTCTAGGATGAATAACTCATTACAGATAGGATCAGTAATATCCTAGTATGAGTAAAGCAGAATGAGAATACACCTCGATAGACACATTTACATTTAAAGTATATGTTTCTATGTTTTAAAATACCTTTTCTATGACTTGACACTTGATCTGCTATTTGCAGAAGTACTAGAAAATGAGTGTCAAAAACAGAAGGAATGCAGAACCAGATCTAGAGGCTCTATTTAAGATATATCGAAATCTGGGTGGAGCACAATTCTCTGGCAATGAATCGATTATTCAAACCCAAGCTTGGATGAGTTCTGCCGAAAGAATTTTTGAGTGTTTTCAGCTGAGAGATGATCAGAAAAGATTAGTGGCATCTTGGGCGCTCAAAGTAGAAGCTTTAATCTGGTGGGAAACATTCATCAAGGATAATCTAGAAGGTGATATCACCTGGGATATGACCATTCCAGAATATCATAAGAAATTCAATGAACTTTCTCACTTTGCTCCTCATCTAATTCAAAATACGAAGAGAAAGAATCTGAGGTTTATTCATGGCCTGCAAAGAAAGTGCCAAAATAAAGTAATGGGGCATGTGAAGCTTCCTTTTTCAGAAATGATATACATGGCTTATCAGTATGAAGATCTCCATAAGAAAGGTATGTTGCGCGACGAAGAGAAAGTCATTTTTAGTAACAAGAAGGAGTCTGAAACTGATAGTCCCGAGGCCAGTACGATGTCTGAGGCCAGTAAGAAGCCCAAAGTCAATCGGAAAAGGGCCAGATCTGAGGAAGAAAACATAACGACGGCCACATGCTCTAACTGCAAGAAACAAGGGCATCTGACTAGGAATTGTAAATTCTCGAAGAAACGAAAGGATGATGGATTTAAATCTGGCAAAAAGCTTAAGGAAAGTAGGGAATGCAATCTCTGCCATCAGGCTGGTCATGTAAAGCAAGATTGCTGGCTGTTGAAAAAGACCAAAGAGGTTCAAGTAAATGAAGTGGCAGAAACTTCAGCCCCTCAACTACTCAGGGAAGGCCTGATGTTTTGAAAGGCATGCTAAATGTCAAAAATATTCCAGTTAAAGTACTGTTTGATACAGGCGCGTCACGAAGCTTTATTGCAAAGAATGCGGTTAAGAAACTGGATTTGAATTTGAAGAAGCTCAAGGAATCCATCACTGTCCATAATCTGGTCGGGGGCTCTCTCGATCTTAGCTGGATTTGTGCGGTGTCTGTCTCTTTTTCCCGTTATAAGTTCCCTACCATCTCTATCATCATGAATTTTACTGAATTCGATCTTATTTTGGGATTAGACTGGTTGACCAAATATGAGCTGAGGTTAGATGCGCCGACAGAGTTGTTAGGGCAAAGATTAAATCAGGAAATTATATCATCATACCATGTGAGGGCCCGGATTCTAATAGAAAAGACTTTTGGTCAGCTCTTGATGTTTCTCCTGCTCAAATAGAAAATATCCATGTAGTCACAGAGAATATTCCCGACCTCGTGAAAGATATTCCTGTCGTCAAGAAATATGCAGATGTGTTCGAAGAAGTTGATTTCAAGATCGCTTTAATTCCGAACGCAAGGCCAGTAGTGCACGCTACTCGGAGAATGACTCTAAAGGAGAAGAAAGAACTAGACAATCAAACTCGACAGCTTGTATGGAAGGGTCTGATCAGGCCTAGTTTCTCTGATGGGGAGCAGCAGTGGTATTTGTCCCGAAGTCTGACGGTACTCTGCGACTATATGTGGATTATCGTGACTTGAATAAGCAGACAATAAAGAATAAATATCCATTGCCGCGAATCGATGATTTATTGGATCGTCTGAATGGAGCACAAGTATTTTCAAAGATGGACCTCGCTACGGGTTTCCATCAGCTTCGTATTGCTGAAGAATGTGTTCCTATGATAGCATTCAGAGGTCCAGACTTATTTTATGAGTGGTTAGTAATGCCGTTCGGCTTCTGTAACGCTCCAGTGTATTTCGTCGATTTGATGAATCGAGTGTTCAGAGGAGTCTTGAATAAGTTTGTTCTGGTCTTTATTGATGATATTCTAATCTTCTCTAAGTCAAAGGCCGAACATGAAAAACATTTGAAGCAGGTTCTAGAAATTTTGAGAAGGAATGTATTGAAAGCTAAACTTTCCAAATGTATATTCTGGCAAGATGAAGTAAAGTTTCTTGGCCACGTCGTATCAAAAGAGGGAATTGCTATGGATCCAAGTAAAATCATAGCTATTCAAAATTGGAAACAGCCTAGTACTCCCACAGAAGTCTGAAGTTTTCTTGGATTGGCTAGTTATTACCAGAAGCTTACAAGGCTTACAAAGATTTTTCGAAGATATCTAGTCACTTAACGAAGCTTACAAAGAAGCACTCAAAATTCAAGTGGGCTACGGAATGTGAGGAGGCTTTTGAGGAGCTAAAATTAAGATTAACAATGGCTCCAGTGTTAACGATTATCGACGGCAATCAGGACTTGAAAGTCTGGACAGATGCCTCTGGAGAAGGCCTTGGTGCAGTATTAATACAAAGAGGTCAGGTAGTTGCTTATGCTAGCCGTCAGCTGAAGCCACATGAAAAGAATTACATTACTCATGATCATTAGTTGTTGGCTATCGTATTCGCTTTGAAAATCTGGAGACACTATCTTCTGGGTGAGAAATTCGAACTGTTTACAGATCATCAGTCGCTAAAGTATCTGTTCACCCAGAAAGACTTGAATCTGAGGCAGCAACGTTGGCTAGAGTTCCTTGCAGCATACGATTTTGAGATTCTGTACACTCCAAGGAAAGCCAATGTCGTGGCCGATGCGCTGAGTAGAAAGAATGTAATGATCGCCAGTTTTATTATTACGACTTCATTGATTGATAAAATATCTGCTCTTCAGAAGGATGATCACTTCATTCAGAAGATCAGAGAAAGAATACAGAAAGGCGAACACTTGAGTTTCCAGATCGATGACCAAGGGATTCTAAGGCTAAAAGGTCGAATCTGTGTTCCTAACATTTCTGAGCTCCGAAAGGAAGTGCTGGATGAATGCCACAAGTCAAAACTTAGTATCCATCCGGGAGTAAGCAAAATGTATAATGACATCAAATGCACTTTCTGGTGGAGGTCGATGAAGAGAGACATTTCTTTATATGTTAGCCGATGCTCTACTTGCCAACTAGTCAAAAGCGACGAACAGAAATTTGCTGGATTGTTGCAATCGCTGGACGTTACAGGTTGGAAGTGGGAACATATTTCCAGGGACTTCATAGATGGTTTGCCCAGAATCAGGAAAGGAAATGACAGTATTTGGGTGATGTAGATCGCTTCACGAAGACCGCCCATTTCATACCTGTCAGATCGAACAGAACTGCTCAAAGTCTGGCGCAGATATATTTCAAGGAAATTGTTAGGCTACATGGAGTGCCGATCAGTATAGTTAGTGATAGAGATCCAATATTTACTAGCAAATTCTGGGAAGTATTTCAAGTAGAATTGGGAACGAAGCTGAACTTGAGCACCGCTTATCATCCTCAGACAGATGGTCAAACTGAGAGGGTGAATCGTATACTAGAAGATTTATTGCGGGCTTGTGTTCTTGATTTTGGTGGATCATGGGAAGACCATTTGCATTTGGCTGAGATCTCCTACAACAATAGCTACCAAGCGAGCCTAACAATGTCACCATTCGAAGCATTGTATGGTAGACCGTGCCGATCTCGTGCTTGTTGGGCCGAACCCGGTAATAGGCTTGTATTGGGACCTGATATGATCCGTGAAGCAGCAGACAAAGTCGATTTCATTAAGAAACGATTACTCGCCGCTCAAAGCTGACAGAAGAGCTATGCCGATAAGAGAAGAAGAGATATATCATTTGCTGTTGGCGACTATGTATATTTGAAAGTATCGCCGATGAGAGGAGTTATCCGGTTCGGTAAAACTGGGAAGTTGGTGCCCAAATTTATTGGTCCATTCCCTATTCTTGAGCGGATTAGAACTCTCGCTTTTAGAATTCAATTGCCTGATTGGTTGCCTGGAGTGCATGATGTATTTCATGTATCTCAACTTCGAAAACATGTCCATGACCCAGACTTGGTTGTGGAAGAAGCAGCGCAACAGGATATTGAAATTACTCCAGAATTGGCTATGAGAAGAGAGCCGCTAAAGATTATCGACAAAGAAACCAAAGAACTGAGGAACAAGAAGGTTCACTTAGTCAAAGTGCAATGGAGTGGAGATCTGCGAGATTGTACTTGGGAAACAGAGGAAAGCATTAAGAAAGCCTATCCTAAGTGTTGGGTGGATATCTCTGATTGACTCTGGTGCAAGGTACATTTACCGTACTTTGCATTACCATTTTGTTCTCTACTTTGTTGTTATTTTCTTTTCATGGATGTGAACTTTTAATTCTATAGTCTGATTATTTTAAAAAGAGTATATGAATCGATTAGTATATTTTTTTGAAAAGTTAAAAACAAATTGATTGGTGTTTGTGTTGTTTGATAGTGGATATGATTAATTAAATTATTAGAACGATAGTTAATTAAATCAAGTATTGAACTGATTTAAAAATAGATAGAAATATATACATGTGCATTATATATGTTTGAACAGGTAAATGGATTAGCTGTTGAGTAAAGAATTTATTTGCGTGCCCGACAAATAGGTAAACCTCAATGAGTTGGATGCGAAACATTATTATATCAACTCCTGTGAATGCCATTGGATGCAGAGTGCTGGTTGTTCTGTGTGTAGTAATAAACGTCGCCATAGGATAGTAACAATTAATTTTGAACTACACTACATGGCATACTTCTTGAAGATAGGCATACTTCATCATATACCGCATAAGCATTTGGAGCTTGTGTGACGAGTTTGAAGATTTACCATACGAGCGAGAGACTTGTATGGCGATGACTATATATTACAGGTTGAACTGATGACTGATGTGGACCATATAAAATGTAAAGGTAAATTGCCAGATTAATAAAAAAAACCACACGGGTCTGGGGATGACAATAAACACGTCTCTCTGGTCATTAAGGCACAAAAACCATTTATAGGGTGACGAGAATTTATTCTCTAGAGTCATGATCTATACACACTCCCCTGTGGACACCGGAATATATCACTATAAATATGTGCATGCTTATTAGGATTTATTGGGTACCTAATACGGACCAATAAATTTCCAAACCCCTCCCCGTACAAAGGAGGTTATGGCGAAATTTTTCGAAAATTTAGGGTGTTAGCCAAATTTTTGAAGAATTTGAAAATTCTTAGAAACTGAAAAGTTGAAGAATAGAAGCCAAATTGAAAGTAGAGTTGATTAATCAAACCACTTTCGACTTTGTTTCTTTTCGGGGATGAAAAGTTTTAAGGGGGGAGATTGTAACGACCCGGAAAATCTGAACCAATTTAAAATTTTTAAATTGGCTATTTTAGTGGATTTTAAATATTTAAAATAAATATTTTAAATAATAACGACGAAAAGTAAGTTTGAATCGACGTTTGAAAATAAATATAATTATTTCTAATTATAAACAAGGCCTGAAATGGCGCAGTAGTTTCAAAATTTGAATTCAAATTTTGACTAACTGTACCGGGTGCAAAACAAAACGGATTTTAGTGAAACGAAAAATATTTAAATCTGTTAGTGAATATCTTTCTATTGAATCTGAAAAATCGAAGTTTCGTAGCGGGAAGCAAAAGTTATGGCTAAATGAATTTTCAGAAAGGTTGCTATAGAGTTTATATAGCCCGTGAAAATGGCCATTTTGCAAACGACCTCAGAATTCAACGAAACCACTTTTGTTGGATTCGGGATGTCAAATTATTGCTAGGTTTCAAATTTCATAATTTTTGAAGCTGATATGTGAGCGTGGCAAAGAAAAATGTGTTTGGTCGATTTCTATTAAATTGGATTGACTAGAAAAGGGCCATTTTTCAAACGGTCTCAGAATTCGACGAAACTAGTTTTGATGAGACCGTATCGTCAAAACATAGCTGGATTTATTTTTCTGGAATTTTTAGAATCAATATGTGGCCTCGACAAATTGAAATGTATGTTCAAATTAAATATTGAATGATTTATATTTTAATTTGAAGGAAAACTGACTGAAACAGTTGAATGGGCCTACAAAACATATCCCATTGTGTTCGGAATGGGGGTATTTAGCTAGGGATGACAAGCTTGGGTTTGGATTGGAGTTCGTATATGATAAGGGGTATTTTTGGATTTTTAAAATATATAAATATAAAAAAATCCTATTGGTCAGCACAGTTTCTCTCTCCCCGATAAACCCTCCAGGCGACGGCGGAAAACAGTTCTGACCTTCTCTCCTCTTTTTCTTCAAATCCACTCAATAAAAACCCATGGCCCTTTGGAGAATTCTGTAGTACTCCTCACGATCTTCACTTCCATATGAAGATTGGATTTTTTTCGTGGCCTGTAGAGTTCGAATCGAGCTCGGGAAGTTCCAAACTTCCAGCCGCCGCCGTCGCTTCCTGGCCAGATCGAACTGGACCTCACCACCCTACGCCTGAAGCCCTCTCCTCCCTCTTCGACGTGGCGTTGGTCGATTCTCCTATAGCGCAGCGGATTGGAAGATAAATGCAAGCCTAGTTTTGAACGATTGTTGAAAGGTAATGGCTGATATTATTTAAACTGTTTAATAGCACTTTAAAGCGCTACGGTTTTTGATTTCACTTTAAAAATCATATCTTTTTCGTTTATTGACGAAATTCGGTGAAACAAGAGACAGTGGACTCGTGCGGACGTCTTCTACATTCTAGAAGAGACCGGATATTTTTCTGAGCCTTCTGCTATTTTTGGTGGAGTGGAACCCAATGTGAGATTTCTGAATTATAAACGATATGGAATCAACGATGTATAAATTATATAGTCGAAGTATAAGTTATATAAGCGTTGTACACCACATGTATAAGCGTTGTATAAGTTGTATGTTCGATGTATAAGTTATATATGCGTTGTAAAAATAATATGTGCGTTGAATTAAATTGAAGTGATATTGAAATGAAATCGAAATATAGTTATATACGTATATATATATATACACACACACACACACACTCCCCTCGTCCACAGACCATGGACGATATATATTGGTTGTGATATTGTTTGGATTATTTGTTGATGTGAAAATTTGGTGAATATCATGAATGGTTGGTTTGAAAAGATTAATGGTGATTGAAATCCCAACAGGATTAGTATATGGGAAAATTCGTCTGCGTACGAACTAGATATTGAAAATCCTTATTGTCAAAAGCTGCGAGGCTTTAAGGTAGAGCGAAGAGCCGTACTAGGGGCGGTCCCGGTTTAACTACCCTGCCGTTATGCTGTCGAAATTTTCTGAAATATTTCTGTGTTTGATTTATATTCATGTGTTGAATGTTGAAACAAAATTCATGTGTTGAATAGAAATTCATGTGTTGAAATAAATTCATGTGTTGAATGGAGTTCGAGTATTGAATAAATTCTTTGAAAAATAAAAATAACATTTTTACCTTATATATAGAATATTTAAATAATCGTGTTTTGAAACAATTTGTTTTATCACAAAAAATTACATTTTTACCTTATGTAGAAACTATATAAAATAATCGTGTTTTGAAATAAATTGTTTTGCAATAAAAATGACACACACACACACACACACACACACACACACACATATATATATATATATATATATATATATATATATATATAATATATATATAAACTATAGAAAATATTCATGTGTCGAATGTTGAAATAAAAGTATGTGTTGAATAGAAATTTATGTGTGGAAATAAAAATAAACAAAAATCATGTGTTGAAATAAATATCTGCTGGATAAAAATATCATTTTTATCAAATATGTGAAGTGAAAATGGTTTTAAAATCGAAGAATCGATTATATATATATAATTAAAATATATCGAATAATGAAGCTGCAGTTCGTGTTTTGAAACCGTGATTTCAAATGACTAGTGCGGGAGATCCGACCGACGGATTTTCCCAAAACTGAAACCGTTGGGTTCGCCGTGGAAATATCTTTCCAACGACACCCACTTTGTGAAAATCCAACGGTTGGATTGTCTGGAATGTTTAATTCAAATCTGAAGAAAAACAACGCCATAATCGATTATATTAAATTAAATCGAATAACGACGCTGCAGTTCGTATTTTGAAATCGAAACTTCAAACGAGTGTACAGGGAGATCCGACCGTCGGATTTTCCCAAAACTGGAACCATTGGATTCGTTCTGAAAAGATCTTTCTAATGATATAAAATTAGTGAAGTTCCAATGGTTAGATTTTCAGATATGTGTAAATCAAATCTGAAGAAAAACAGTGCCACAGCCGCGTTATGGCCTGAAGCGTCGTTTGAATGAAATGGCTATTTTTTTAAAATAAATAAAAATAGCGATAAATCGTGATAAAATATTATAAATGATATGGAATGGAAATAAACCGAATTTACCCAGTTTAGTGGATATTTGATGGTTGAATGTGTTTGGCGTGAGTTGTTGTCGAATAATTTAACCATTGAAATGAATTGATTTAAATTCTAAATATACGTGAATTATTTGAAAAGGCCGAGTTAAATATCATTTCAAATAATTGATCGGCGATAAGAAGTCGATAATGAAGACGGTGGTTGAAGACCGGAGATCTTCACCTCGGTTGGATGGTAACTGATGTCTTGATTGGGAGGCATCCCAAAATATAGATAATAAGTGGTGATCATCCAAATGTACGTGGAGATCGATGGGTATGCGAGGTAATAGTGCCTCCGGTTTCGTTCAGACCCAGAACGAACTTGCAAATGGACTGTGTGTCTGACAATGGATTTTGTTATGTGCTGACTGATCTCTATTAAATGTATATCTGTTTGGTGGTAGAGAATTTATTCTCTTGCTTAACGCCCTTCTTTGAGACGTACGAGCTCAGAGGTTATATATCGATAGAAATCAGTTGCATAGCGTGAATTGCCTGTATGGCACGCCTAAGTGGCAGATGATCAAGGCTTTTGTTGAAAAGCAAAGTCTTGTGGTTGATGATCAAAGCACGGCCTGTGTGGCATAGCTTTGTGTATAACGTGAATTCGCGAGCCTCACACCCCGGTATGAGTCAGAAACGGGAGAGGACCTCAGGGAGGACATGCGTTTCTTTCTAACTAGAGGTGGTGTCGGTGCTTAAACTGGCTGACATATATATTATTTTCACCTAGGTGGTTATTGCTGTTGCGAGGCGCCTCAGATATATCGGTGACTATGTGGAGCTGATGGAGTCCTTGGGCTCATTTATGACCCAAAGGGCGGGGAAACGCAGTGTTCAGGCATTTTAATCCACATCGGTGGACCGGCCCCGACGATCCAAGGGTTCACCTGTGTCTGGGTCCTGAGGGTCAGGCTAGAGAGTATCGAATTCGGTGACGACGATCCCTAGCTTCGGTTCATGACGTAAATCCAATTTCCAAATACGTGACTTTGGGGTTTTGATTGTATACCTATATATGGCGACATAGTGGTATGGGGCATTAATGCCGTCTATGATTGATACTTATGATTTGAAGTTGTTTTTGAAACTTATAAACACTAGTAATAATATCAAATACTTTTGTTTTATTCGTATCAAGCATATTTTGGCCATTATAAGGTAAAAACTCTATCCTCCGGTTTGCACTGCATTGTGTGTTGGGAACTGAGTCTTATAGTGGCTTCATTTTTGTAAAAAGCATTGCGATGTTTAAATGATTTACTTGTTTTAAGCACTGGCAATCCAATGGAGTAAACCTGTTCCGCGAAAGTGGCGTGGTCCTATGATTAGCCATATTATAAATGTGTTAAGTAGATTTCTCATACCAGTCCCATGACTGACTCGTAGTTTGTTTCACTTGCAAACCCGGGTGCCCCTTTTTCTACACGGGCAGCCTTGTATTCAGGTTTTAGCAGGCTCTTTCTAGATAGCTGGAGCTGAAGATGGATTCTATCATTTATCTCTTTTTATGTTGTTCAGCTCCTATTGTACATATTATGTTTGTTTTCCGCTGTAGACAATTAAGTATAGCTGAACTGTATTTGTACTAAGTATGATCCTGTATACTGTGTAACTCTGATGATTATGTTTATCCAGTGTATTATTTGTACATTATCTGGTGTATTTATTTAATTCTGTCCTGCTATTATCTGTTTATGTGTTATATTCCAAAGATTACCCTTGCCACCGTCGTACGGGGTTTTGGGGTCGTCACATAATCGATCAACACTATAACTATATCAGCCATTTCAACCAATTTTATCAATCATTCTTCCAAACAACCATCACACAGTATAAAATTACTATAAGTAAATTTAAAACTCGTTTATATATAAACGAACCAGAGTTAGTGAGGTTGCTCGCCTTGTTTTGCAGTTGATAGTTCTGCTTTTGTTTTGTTTATTGACTAAGAGTTGATAACTAAGTAAGTGAAATGCGACGCGCCCTCATCCACAAAGCTTACGGAAAAGAGAGAATCTAGATAACAATTAACTGCTTGCCAACCTATCCCTAGACCAACGAATTGATTGAAAAAAGAAAATTCCATTCTTCCTATTCCCCTGCTAAATACCAAAACACACACTAATTCAGTCTAATGCGCCTACCCTAGAGCTGTCTTGAGGCATGCCTTGACCCCTACTCCTAAGCCCTTACTCCACCACGAACAACAGAGTAAGCTCTCACAAAAGCTTTCCTTTCTTGCCAATGCCTGGAAGAGTTGGACAAATTGAACTAAAGGGCTGATTGGGCATCTCCGAAGATGAGGAAGAGGAGCGTAGAAGACAAGGTATAGATGCCCTCTAATATGTTGTTCATGAAGAAGCTTTTGAAGAAATGACAAGGAAGGGAACGCTTTGACAAAGATACCTTGATTGTTAAGGGCAGATGCAGATATTTTTGGAACTCCCATTTTATTCTGCCTCGATTGAACATTAGTAAGGGAAGGACTTTGGTATGAGGTTCGTAGCCTAGTAACAGGAGTCCCTAACACTCTAAATTCCGTAAGAGAAGAAAGGATTGTAGCGTAGATTCTATTCCTTTATTTTATTTTATTTTTATTATTCAGTTGATTTCTTGCTTTTGTACTTATCTTTATTCATTGGTATTGGCAGTGTATCCAAATTTTATTTTATTTTTATTAGACGGTCAACTAAACACTAACATAATCTCGATTAAAGCAGGGTGAAGAAACTACATCATTCAAGCCTCCAATAGTGCTTTCCACGGTATGATCCGAACTAGGCAAAGAGCTTTCTTATGATATTCTTTCTCGAGTTACCGTCGCATCAACAGGAAAGAGCAGTTACGAGAGCCTTCTAAAAGTGCCTGATTGAACAAAAGCTATTCTTGAACAAGGGCTATAGCACCCCCTTCCCCATGTAAGATCAAGGTGCGCAGCTCTCTATAGTCTATCTATGACATGAACCAGTACTCTCATCATAGTACTATTTCTTCCCTGGTTTCTCTCAACTTATCCTTTCTTTTGTTACGCATAATACTTGTGTTCAGATGAGGATAGATCTTGAAAGAGGACTGACGCTCCATGCTACTAAAAATAGAAATGAGGCCAGGTGTTCATTAAAACCGGTAGCATTCACGAACGGAAGAGACAAAATAAGACTTGCTTCTTTCTTAGTACGGGGTTGGTTGTCACTTTCCATGCTCGATAGAATGCCTACGCAAGCACCTTAATTTCGGTTTGCTTAAGCTAAGATTTCTTGCATGGACCTGGCTTGACAGGCGCGGGATGCACTACTACTAGTCGTAACTAGCTTATCTTATTTTCAGTAAATAAAGGAACGTTATCTTCTCCTTTAATACTTGAAAGTCCATTCGTTCGTATCTGACTTTCACCCGCACCTATACCTGGATTCCCCATCCCGTACCTCAATCAACCCACCACGCGAGTGAATGAATCTCTTTCTTGCGCGACTAGCTACTTGGCAGCAATAAGGGACTCACTCAGATGACCTTCTCGCCATCTTGGTTCATCTAGATACGGTTCTGCTGCTTTCGTCCTCTCTCCTGCTCGGAATCATGCTGTCAAGCAACGGATGAGCGTACTACTAGTGCTAAAGTCGTTAGCATGAACAACCTCTTGCTCCTGCGCACCTGCGTCTGCCTTCACTCTTCTCTGTAGTAGCATCCTTTGATTTGGACAGAAAAAAAGATGGGGAGTTAGCGGCAGTACGCTCACGACTTTCTTAGCTCAAGCGTTAAGCGATTCAAATTCCATAGCACTAGCGCAAAAGCCCTTAAAGCGGTAGGGCTTAAAGGTACGCTAGCACGTACAGCCGTTTTCTTGCTCCCTTCGGCTACTCTTCTCTCTCTACCGTTTGGTCACCTCACTTGTCTAGTAGTACGACATAGAGCTACTCGACTAAGCGTAAATGATAGCTGTCAGAAGAGAGGATAACACCCCGGGAAACAAGCCTGAGCACTGATGCAAGCTGTCTATCATTTGATTGTTCTTTTGGTTTTCTAAGGACCGGAGCCTTTGATGAGCAAGAAGCCAATGTTGTAATTCTTTAGGATGATTCTTTGAAGCAAGAGTTCTTTCTATAAGCAAGTGCATGAGAATCTTTTACTTGAAAGCTCCAAAGAAGAGTTAAACTGACCCCACTTTAATTGACCAGTAAGTGATAGCTGTCAGGTTCGCAGAATGACCCCATGGAACCAACTGAATCCGTTCTCATTATATGATCAAAGTTCTACCTACCACTTTTGGGAAAGAGATGAGCATTTTGTACTTGCTACCCACATTTACACATACAAGGAATCACTTGTTGATGACAAGACATGGGTGGGAGGACGGTGTGGTAGACGAAGAAGATTCTGGGGAGTGGAAGAAGTAGTTGAGGTGGGCCGGGCTTCCCACTCCCTCTCACTCAAAAAGATGGTGGCTTGATGTTTGATCCACTACCGCGACTACACCTAACCGTGGATAGAAGTCTGATCTAGTATGTGATAAAGTCAGGAAGTTCATTTGGTGCATCTCCCAGAAGTGAGTCAAACCATTTATTTCAGCGGGGCGGGCAGGATTGGATGAAGAAGGAAATGGTAATAGGCGCTTGCGATCTTCACTTCCCACCCCATCCCATAAAGATGGGGGAAATAGGGTAAAACTATCTAAATCGGGTGGAGGCTAGGAGATAGCGAGCAACTCGGTGACTCGATCACGCACAACCAAGGAGAAAAGATCAACTAACCTGGTATGTACATTGGTAATGCTGAACGCATGACTCATTCGCACTAATGCGGGACTTTCTCCTTCCGGAACTAGCTATATGGAGGTGCCTTGAGTCAATAGCCCCTTTATATTTTTCTTTGACTGATGTTTCGTTAGGCGTTCTGCTTGCACAAGAGGACGAGGGAGGTCAGGAATGACCCTTGTATAATCTCTCTGTTGATGTTGGTGCCTGCCGAACAACGTTATTCAAAAGTCAAAAAAAGCCTGCTTGGCACCGGTATTTGTAGCCAATAATCTTTGTCAAATTATGTTAGCTCACCCGGTTATCCTAAAGATGAAGTCCGATCCACAGTTATTGTCGCCGAGCAACATTATTGAAGTAGGGGCTACCTTTCATATTTGGAAATTGCTTGTGCCCCCTATCAAGGGTAAGGCTATTGTCGACTGGCTTGCAGATAATCTTGTGAACGATCCTGTACAAATTTGGGATCGTCTGCCTGATGAGGAAGTCTTTCTTGCTTGTAGGATAAAGCGGATTTTGTACATTATTTTCGAAGTGTGGTTTTCTTGACCCCGGTTCTATCGTTATCCTTAAAATTGACATTCTCGTGCACTAACATGCGGAGTATGAAGCCTAATTCTGGGTCACGAACTTGCATCGGAAATGAATGTCCATGATATCGATGTCTTCGGAGACTCTCAGCTCATTGTAAGAAAAATAAAAGGTGAATACTTTGTACGGGAAGCATATTTGATTCCATATCATTCCAAGGCAACACGGCTCATGGGTATATATTACAATATCACATTCTAAAATGTCTCACGTCGTTGAACAAACATGCGGAAGCCCTGGCTCATTTGCTGCTATCTCCTCCTCCAGTTTCGGCCGCCTCCAGATCCCTCTTTGAAGAAGCAACTTCTTTCTCCTTAAAGCTGAGACTCAGGTCCGCTCACCTCTCCGCTCCGGTGACTCAGGCATTTAATACTTGCTACCCGCCTTTACACATACAAGGAATCACTTGCTGGCGGACAAGAGGTGGGTGGGAGGACGGTGTGGCAGACGAAGAAGATTCTGGGGAGTGGAAGTAGTTCAGGCGGGCCGGGCTTCCAACTCCCTCTCACTCAGCAAGATAGGTGGCTCGCCATTCGATCCATCGCCGCGACTACACCTAACCATGGATAGAAGTCTGATCTAGTATGTGATAAAGTCAGGAAGTTCATTTGGTGCATCTCCCAAAAGTGATTCAAACCATTTATTTCAGCGAGGCGGGCAGGATCGGATGAAGAAGGAAATGGTAATAGGCGCTTGCGATCTTCACTTCCCACCCCATGCCATAAAGTTTGGTAAAAAAAGGTAAAACTATCTAAATCGGGTGGGGGGCCAGAAGATAGCGAGCAGCTCGGTGACCCGATCACGCAAAACCAACGAGAAAAGATCAACTCAACCTGGTATGTACATTGGTAATGCTAAATGCATGACTCATCCACACTAATGCGGGACTTTCTCCTTCCGGAACTAGCTATAGGGTGGTGCCTTGAGTCATTCACCCCGTTATATTTTTCTTCGACTGATGTTTCGTTAGGCGTTCTGCTTGCACAAGAGGGTGAGGGAAGTCAGGAACGACCCTTGAATGATCTCTCTGTTGGTGTTGGTGCCTGCCGAACAATGTTATTCAAAAGTCGAAAAAAGCCTGCTTGGCACCGGTATTTGCAGCCAATAAACTTCGTCAAACTGTAGAAATTTCGGATCGTCTGCCTGATGACGAAGTCTTTCTTGCTTGTAGGATAAAGCGGATTTTTTACATTATTTCCGAAGGGTGGTTTTCTTGACCCCGGTTCTATCGTTATCCTTAAAATTGACGTTCTCATGCACTAACATGCGGAGTACGAAGCTCTAAATCTGGGTCACGAACTCGCATCGGAAATGAATGTCCATGATATCGATGTCTTCGGAGACTCTCAGCTTATTGTAAGACAAATAAAAGGTGAATACTTTGTACGAGAACCACATTTGATTCCTTATCATTCCAAGGCGACACGACTCATGGGTATATATTACATTATCACAATCTAAAATGTCTCACGTCGTTGAACAGACATGCGGACGCCCTGGCTCATGTGCTGCTATTTCCTCCTCCAGTTTCGCCCGCCTCAAGATCCCTCTTCGGAGAAGCAACTTCTTTCTCCTTGAAGCTGAGACTCAGGTCCGCTCACCTCTCCGCTCCGGTGACTCAGGCATTTAATACTTGCTACCCGCCTTTACACATACAAGGAATCACTTGCTGACGGACAAGAGGTGGGTGGGAGGACGGTGTGGCAGACGAAGTAGATTCTGGGGAGTGGAAGTAGTTCAGGCAGGCCGGGCTTCCCACTCCCTCTCACTCAATAAGATGGGTTGCTCGCCGTACGATCCAAAGCCGCGACTACACCTAACCATGGATAAAAGTCTGATCTAGTATGTGATAAAGTCAGGAAGTTCATTTGGTGCATCTCCCAAAAGTGAGTCAAACCATTTATTTTAGCGGGGCGGGCAGGATCAGATGAAGAAGGGTAAAACTATCTAAATCGGGTGGGGCCGGGAGATAGCGAGCAACTCGGTGACTCGATCATGCACAACCAACGAGAAAAGGTCAACTCAACCTGGTATGTACATTGGTAATGCTGAACGTATGACTCATTCGCACTAATTTGTGACTTTCTCCTTCCGGACCTAGCTATATGGAGGTGCCTTTTGAGTCATTCGCCCCGTTATATTTTTCTTCGACTGATGTTTCGTTAGACGTTAGGCGTTCTTCTTGCACAAGAGGACGAGGGAGGTCCGGAACGACCCTTGTATGATCTCTCTGTTGGTGTTGGTGCCTGTCGAACAACATTGTTCAAAAGTCGAAAAAAGCCTGTTTGGCACCGGTATTTGCAACCTATAAACTTCGTCCAAACTATGTTAGTTCACCCGGTTATCCTAAAGACGAAGTCCAATCCGCAATTGTTGTCGCCGAGCAACCTTATTGAAGTAGGGGCTACCTTTCATATTTGGAAATTGCTTGTGCCCCTATCAAGGGGAAGGCAATTGTCGACTGGCTTGTAGAAAATCTTGTGAACGATCCTGTAGAAATTTCGGATCGTCTGCTTGATGAGGAAGTCTTTCTTGCTTGTAGGACAAAGCAGATTTTTTTACGTTATTTTCGAAGGGTGGTTTTCTTGACCCCGGTTCTACCGTTATCCTTAAAAATTACGTTCTCGTGCACTAACATGCAGAGTACGAAGCTCTAATTATGGGTCACGAACTCGCATCGGAAATGAATGTCCATGATATCGATGTCTTCGGAGACTCTCAGCTCATTGTAAGACAAATAAAAGGTGAACACTTTGCACGGGAACCACATTTGATTCCATATCATTCCAAAGAGACACGGATCATGGGTATATATTACAATATCATAATATAAAATGTCTCATGTCATTAAACAGACATGCGGACGCCCTGGCTCATGTGCTGCTATCTCCTCCTCCAGTTTCGGCACTTCCAGATCCCTCTTCAAAGAAGCAACTTCTTTCTCCTTGAAGCCGAGACTCAGGTCCGCTCACCTCTCCGCTCCGGTGACTTAGGCTGTACAAAGCCAGACCCATAAAGGAGAACGCCAACCCAAGGAAATTCTAATGCCCTAGAAAAAAGTCATAAAAGGTTACATCATCACAGTGTTTGTTATTCGGGGACGTGGGTAGCCAGTCAAGCCATGTTGTGAATACATGCCTAGCCCCCGGAATCTCAGCCATAACCTTTATAACTAAAAGTTCGCTTAAGATCCTGAGTAATGTCTACCCCCGGGGAATCCAGATCTTAGCGTCCAGACCGACTACCAGAAGAAGCCATGATATGAGAAATAATCCTATAGTGCTACTTCTTTCTAACGTTAACCGAAGAGTCAGAGAACGATCATGACTAAATTAGGTTAAGGATATGATAATACACATCGATCCATTTTTTTCTTTCTTGATAAATTTATCAGCCGAGCAGCCGGTGACCTTTCAAAATGTAAGCTGTCAATATGTTGAGTATAGAGATGTTATCTTTGAAGTTTTCCTCTATGATAATGACTTCCGTAACATTGTTGGACACTCTATCTGGAAGCGCTTTTCTAAAACGACTCCATGGCAGACTGCTTTTTCGAAATATGGTGGTCGGCTTTCAGTTTTGTTAAGCCAGGAACCTTCATTTTGAAAGAAGACTACGCCGTACTGGTACAAGCAATCGTGGCCGCTAGACAATGGGAGTTGATAAAGAATCCTGAGGTGATGACATCTTACGACAAAAAAACCTGGTCCTTGGATGACAAAAGATCCAAGGAACTGATTCCCCTACCCCCATTCCTATCGTATCAATAGGTACAGTTGCTAGTAACAATTAGCTTCCATTCCATCGATCCCAAGAGCGTCCCTGATAGTTTAGTTGAACTAGCGCCTCTCCAGCCTTTGCTCCAGGTGTTGCGCTGTGTTGCTTGAGTGCCTAAACGACGATTATGCTACTGGTGAAGCCAATGGGTTCGACCCCTTTTGCCACATCTGGCTCGGATGGATCTGGTTCCGTAAGGCCAGCTCGTGATCATGAAACTTTTTGGTGGTCCCGGGTCCGGCTCTTGAGAGACTGAATCACGCTTATTCGTTACTGAGGACGAGCATAAGGATTGTCTAGGTCTGGCTCTCGTCATTGAGAACATTCGATCCCTTATTTCTCTTATTGATAAGTCAAAAAATCTTATTTCTTAAGTCTAGTAAGTAATACTAATATACTGCAAAGAAACTTTCATCATTCGTTATGTAATTAGTTAGAGAATTTTATTTTAATAGATTATTTGATTATCAAATTCAAGGCAGTTGATCTAATGATAATGAGCTTTGCAATTAATATACTGGGATCGGTCACCTCCCGGTTGTCGCGTAGGTCCCCAGAGAAACTATAGATCTCCTCATAGGAAGAAGTTAGGTGCATAGCGAAATTACTGGAAAGACGGCTAGCAATGAGAGGGAGTGAAAATGAGAAGTTCTCCCTTAGTCTTAGTCCGTGGGAGAAAGGTTTCTTTCAAGGCTGCGATAGGTCTGGCAACGCCCAGGGAAACAGAAAACGAAAGATCATATCCCAGGAGTAACAAGGCAAACAAAGGAACAAGGCGGGAAACTAACATCAGGGAAAGAGTTATCCAAGACCGAGCTAACTGCTTAACACCCTGCCAATCTGGATTTGACAATGTCTCGGATGTTCTCCTTCCTTCCGTTGGTGTAAGTATATCGGATTCCCATTCGTTAGCTTTGGTCGTCAAACTAAAGGAATCAATCGGCCATAGTTAGTGATAAGGGTATTGTTCCATTATATTATTGCTTCGTTAGAAGTATCCGTTGTTAACCGAACAACTATTCATTACTAGTTTCTCTCAAGCTGCAGCGGCTAAGTGAGCTAAAGAAATCTCTGCTCGCTCAGCAGAAGAGTGATTTCTACCCATATTATATCCCATGCCTTGCTTTCTAGGAATACGTACTTTCTTATGTTCGGGGTTTATAGAATCTATCAATAACCAATCCTGGCCTAGTGAACTACTTTTCCAATGTTTATCCTCGGAGGAAATCTGGATCGTACAATCTTTTCCAGACAGAGCCAATAAGAAACCATGACTTCTCACAATAGGGATCCCGGGATGACTTTGAAAGAATAGAAAGGTGCGTTAGCGTATACTGGGATACTAAGTCCAGTATACTTAGAACCATAGGTGAATTTCTTGTTGAAACATCTCATGTTGGATTTCTAGTACCAAACGATAATCAATATTTCGCTTGGTCAGATTAAGAAATTCTAGCAAAGAGAATTCTTTGGCTACTCTCTTTAAGTTTATCTGCGTGTAATAGCTTGCCAAGAGCACTTGCCACATAGCAAGATCTGAATGCCGACCAATAGGAAACTGGTACATTAGAAAATGGAATCCAAAGACAAATTTTCTTGTGCTTTCCCTTGGAAAGAACTAATTTCAGGTGCCAAAGTGGAAGGATAAGGGATCTCGCCTTTGACCTTCACAGCTTCGAAAGAAGAGGAAATCACACCGGGTTTATTGCAGGATCATCCAGGTCTGGGTTGAAACTTAGATAGTGCCTTGCTTGAAGATTGATTGATATGTTCATTGGCCTGCGATTGATCTCATCGTCCGTTTTCCCCTTTTTCCTATTCGATAGTTATCCTCCCTAACGGAACACTTTATATAATCTCTCTATATGGCCAATGTGAACCGTTCAATCAAACCGTTATGTGTTCAGCATCTTTCCAGTGACATTTTAAATGCGTAGACCCCTAGAATGTTAGAACTCAGACATGAAAGATAAGGTAGTCACGATACGTACTCTCTCGCTAAGCTCGTTGCTTCGTCGTTAATGCTCAAACCTGCCGCAAGTCAGGAATAGAGTCCGTCCTTCCCCTACTCCTATGGAGCTACTTTGTTCCAGTCACTCAACGTGATACCTTCAGTGTGCTCCTAGCTGCCTAAGTGAGTTTGCGGAGTATGTAATGGATTGCCTGGATCCGGGCATCCCTTTCTTAGTATCAACCTATCTTAGTCAACAACCGATTGTGTAAGAAAATAGGTTGTTATTGGTCGGTCCTAAAGGTAAGAGTAGGTTGCTCCTTTGCTCCCTACTAATTGAATAAGAGCCTAGTTTTTTCTTCCCTCTGGGTGAGTCGCTTCTTTCTCCAGCAGCTATTGCTAACACTACACCATAACAGTTGATTACCAACGAGTATAACCGTCGCAAACAATTTCAGCAACACTTATTAGTGTTGCTATGGGGGCGTGGCCATTTATTTCCAACGCATATAAGCGTTAGTAGATTTTATCTTCCAACGCTTATAAGCGTTGGTATATCTTCCTTTGCAACACTTATAAGCGTTGGTAGATTTTCTCTTCCCACACTTATAAGCGTTGGTATATCTTCCTTCGCAACGCTTATAAGCGTTGGTAGATTTTCTTTCGCAACGCTTATAAACGTTGGTAGATTTCTTATGAGTAATCAATTAATAATATTAATAGTCAGTTAATGTTGCTAAAATGAGAATTAATAACTAACATGATTATAATATAGAAGATATTTAATATGAATTCAAAACTAATTTTATTCTCAATTTAAAATGTATAACTAAATGAATATCAATAAACAACATTCATAATCAAGTAACGACATAGAATATCAATTAACAACAGACAAATACAATACATAATTAAGTTGTTAAATTCAATACATAAATGAAATTATACAAATACTGAATCCGAAACTCGGGCCATTCAACGAAGCCTCTATTTGAAAATTCAAGATCTTCTTCATCATTACCACTATAACCACCCTCCAATCTTCTCTTTTCTTCTAGAAGTACCTACATCCATTCAATATGATAATGATTTGAAATTATTAGTTTAAGACAACACTGCACAAAAAAATGATGCATTAGTTAAACATTTAAATTCAAACTGAGCTGTAAAATTCATTTGCAATCTGACTTGCAAACTCAGTTGCGCAACTGAGTTGTTCGGCAAACTAAGTTGCAAACTAAGTTGCAAACTCAGATCGGCAAACTGAGTTGCACAACTCAGTTTCCAACTGAGTTGCGTTTGCAATTGAGTTGCGCAACTTAACCAAGATGTAATTAAAAGATGGATTAAGGAGATTATAGCATTACAAGGCCAGTAAGCCAATTGTAGAACATACTAAGATAGTTTAAATTCCAAAAAAATATGACAAAAAGGGGAAAAGGTATAATGCACAAGTAGTTAAAAATAGTAGTTAAAGTAACAGGACATATAGAACACACCTCATGCCAGAAACAGAATGCAGTGTCTAAGTTTCGCTAAGCATTTGCTGCTCTCAAAGTAATGCAACCTAGTAAATTTTGCAAAAAAACAATAATAAATAAATAAACTTAACAGTATGAACTTTATTAAAAGTTACAATAGAGAGGTAAAACAAAAACAATTCAACGTTCAATAGTTTTGAAACTCAATTTCGAAAGCCTGAGGCTCGGTTTCAATAAATAATGCAAACTTGCAAGCTCAGTTTGCAACTGAGTTTGCAAATGAGTTGCAAACTCAGTTCTGAGCTTGCAAATGAGTTTGCAGCCTCAGTTACAAACTTGCAAACTGAGTTTGCAAATGAGTTGCAAACTCAGTTCTGAGCTTGCAAATGAGTTGCAAACTCAGTTCGCAAGCTCAGTTACAAACTTGCAAACTGAGTTGCAAACTTAGTTTGCAAGATGAGTTGCAAGCTTAGTTGTAAGCTGAGTTTGCATGCTCAGTTGTAAGCTCATACTTTTTTTCTGTTTAAATGTACAACATTTGCTACCTAAGTAATAAACTGGCTACTCATTGTGCTTATTTGAGCAAACTACGACGTAAACTGTTTGTGGCCATCTTAGAATATCAATGAAAAATTAAAACAAAATTGCATTCTTTCTTTCCAGCGATGTAGATTGTTTCAGTGTAAATGTCAAAACGAGGCCAAATCAAAAAAAAAAAAAAAATCTTGGTAATTATGGTTGACATTTATTGAGATGAAGGCAATTGAGTTCAGAATAGATTTAGGATTGTGTTTTGAATAAAAAAAAATATTAAACTAGGGTGGTAGCTTGTTGAACATAGTCTGGTAATGAAAATCATAAAGTAATTAAATCAAAATGTCAATATCGCAACCGACATGTTTGTAATTTAAAAGATCACGCCTCATGCATATATGCCAGCTCTGAAAAAGAAAACACATTGGAGAAGAAAATTACCTTCTCAATGCTCTCTTCGAGATAGAGAAAATTTTGAGATGAGGACCAATTACAATCAATGGCAACACCATTAGGTTCAAACGAAGATGCACATGTAGAATTGGCATCCGTTTTATATCTCGTTGTCATTCTCGACGAAGGAGGTTGCGGTTGGGGAGTTCGTCGGTGGCTTGTTCTGAGCGGGGCAGGAAAAGAGTTTCTGGCAAGTGTCGGCCCATTTGTGCCGTCATTCTCGACCGAATGTGTTCAAAGATTGTACTGGGCTCCATCCTGCACAGTATGGCAGCATTATTAAGGGAAAAAACTGAAAATAGGAAGAAAAAAGGTGAAAGACAATAGCGTGTCATTGATGTCCAACATAGCCGTAGTGAAATTGTACTAGAATCATCATGCATAAGCCATAACTACTAAAGAGATGACAGAAGAATAAGTGGGAGTCTTCTTACAGTTCAGCAATCAAATTCTCTTGTTGTATAAAAACAGAATCAACTTTTTTAGTATGAAGTCTAAAAAAATAATTTTTCAAGAACTATGATAGTATACTTTTTTTGGGAGTCCATCAGCAATCAAAATCTATTACTGTCTGAAAACATAGTCACATACATAGTACGAACTCCATAACATGCTGCTTTAATTAATATATGAAGAAATAATTAAATTCCTTGCCAAGTAACATAAGGGAGAATTAATATCATATATCACTAAGTTAATTTCCTGTTATAAATGTGTTAAATTTAAACTAAAAAGTTCAAGTTCTGACAATTTGTATGTTTGAATACATATCATTCCTTGTAAATTTACCAAGAAAAAAAATGACAGTAAACAACATTTTTATTTTTTATTTTCCTCAAGTTCTGACAGTTTGCAACATCATATTTGTTCTTGATTTTCCTCGAGGAAAAAACAACCCTTTTTTGGAAATAATACAAACAACATTTTTTTGTCCCTTTTTAGTGGATGACTACATCATATCGATTTATAAAAAAAACTACCAGCAAGGTAATTTTTAAGCAACTTAGGGGATATAATATGTGTTATATGGATTCCTTAAATAACATGTGTTTAGTGATACTATTTAATCATTTATTAACAGCCACCTAAGGAAATTGATGTAAATATTTGGAGCCTATTTAATTATGGCACTAAACAATCAAGTAAATATTTTATTCCGTAGGTGCAAATTTTACCACTTTCAAGCTGCTTATATAAGGATCCAAATTTTAAACTATTACGTTTCAAATGTTTTGAAAATGAACTTAATTTATAATAAATCTTATTTTATAGCATTTGACATTCATGAACGCAAAAACCAAATATATCAGTATTTATTTTTTACCATAAGTGTAAAACAGAGCTTCAATCATCATAGCTTGCACTTGTATAAATGATTAAAAACTTCCCAAAAATATAAAAGTTCTAAAACAAACTAAAATTAAATGTAAAGTACTATATCACACAAAATGTTAAATGAACATAAAATCGTTGAATTTTGAGAGCAGTGGTTATAGGTTACGTACCTATAACCACTGCTTTCTCAACAGGAAAACTTAAATATAATTTTTTGATTCTATTTCCATCTCGTTCTACCAAGATGTGCAAGAAAATCAATAATATATGATATATATATTACTCAGTTGGTTTATGCATGCAACAATGAGTCTAAATTATGTGTTCAAATATGCTAATTTAGACCAATCAAAACCATGACATACATACACATTTCGCTAAAACTGAAAGCACTCAATTAAACGCCCTTTTCATAAAACTGATTTTTGATCTTGAAAAGAGTCTGAAGCAAAATTGTTTGATCCGTGAGGAAAAAAAAGAACTTTTGCATTTGATGCTTGCATTTCTTTTAATGATAAAAAAACATCACTAAAATATAAAAATACTGAAACATACTAGAATTAAAAATATATTGTACTACACTACACATAATTTTAAGTGAATACAAAATCATCGATTTTTTACAGTAAAATTTAAATATAATTTCTTGAAATAAGTTTGGCCAGATTTTTGGTCATCACATAAGTATTAAAAAGAGGAAAGAAATGTTATGGCAATAGCCATGCATATTAATAATTAGCTTGCTAGAAGTAGTAAGGAAAGACACGATTCAAAAGGAAATGATCAATTAGTTAGGGATTAGATTGGGAAAGCAGGTAGAATTATTATTTGATTCTACAGTAGATAGCAGCATATGAAGAAAGCTAAATGAAATAGAATGCAAGTTAAAAAAAGTTAAAAAAACTGCACAAATCTTTGTCAAAAGAATAGTTATATATACATACATACATACATATACGCGCACACACACACACACACACACACACACGCGCGCCTATTATAAAGGCACCATGTTCATTTTAATTACAGCTATGGGTTTTTAACCTGAATATCTTTGTCAAAAGAATAAAAGGATTGGTTTACCAAACATATTGCTAATTTAAGTTGCTAACTAAAAGCATTACTGCTTAACATACCTTTGTTTTTAAGTCATACAATATTTCAGATCATGAGTATAACTTCACACCAAATGAGAGGGACCTAAAACTAAATAGTGATATATTAAAATCTACTTCCTAAAATAATCTTGAACTGAAATTTCAACTAAAACATTTCAAATGAAATTTTGTACAAAAATGCAAACATGCTACATTTTCAGATTTTTGATCAAAAAGTCATTGACATAGTTAAGTATAGGTAGATAAAATTGTCAGAATACCTGTGAAGCATCAATAGCATCACAGTGAAATAAGCATGTCTTTCCGAGAGCTGAAACAGCATTATCATACACCATTATATTATCTGCACTTTGTGCATCTAGGTGTCTAATTACAACATTTAACCTCAAAAGAGCCTCTGCATAGAATAAACATACTAAATCATACAGTGCACCCATAAGAGTAATCATGTAGTTTTCATGTGCAAGGCACTTAGTGTTAACGGAGTAATTACGCTTAGTTTTAACCTAAGCCGTCAAGCTTATTTTTGGACTGCATCTACAGGCTCTGTAAAATTGAGCCTTGTAGGCTCTGTAAAACTGAGCCTTGCAGGCTCTATAAAACGAGTAGTCCTCTAGTAAAACTGTTCCTACAGGCTCAATTTACCTGAGCCGAGTGCCTCAGTTTTAAACTGCGCCACTCGAGTCAAGTAAACTGAGTCGTGTAGACTCAGTTTAAACTAAGCCACAGGCTCAGTAAACCCAGGCCTCGTAGGCTCAGTTTTGCATGATCTCTTAGTTAATATGATGCGACATAAATTACTATTCATAATTAGTTTGATTGACTAAAAAAGGGAATATCGTAGAAAATATACATATCAAACTACCAAGGACGAACGGTAAAATTGCTAAATAAGAGAAAACACAGATTGGTTATCTTACTTTTAGCTGAAATTTACACGCTCAGTCGGACGTTGAAAAGGCTGCGTTATTGATCCAGCTCATAAAGAAAGACTTTGTCTTAGTATTCAACCGGGAGATAAAGCTGCAAAGATGATGACAGTTCAATATCCTTGTTCTCAAGAGGGAGAAAATATAAGATAGTTGTACCATGCCTGAAGTATTAAAGTATTTAAACAACCACTAAACACCAAAGAAGATGACAGTTCAATATCCTTCTTCTCAATAGGAAAATAACAGTATAATAAGAAAGCGTACTTTGAATAAAATTAAGCAGTGCGCACTGATAATAACATAAGAAGCTTAGTATAGAATTTTTCATCAATTCCCAAAAGCCCTACTAATTAAATTGCTAATATACTTCAAAGCAAACCGATATATTTGATAACTTTTAAAATATAAACAATCTATTTTTATAGTACAGAAAAGTAAGAAAGAAGTTCGAATATTCATTTCCATAGGTATGCAAATTTGTCTATAAACTCCTAGCTTAGAGCACAAATAGAAAAGTATTATAGTGAGACTTGTGACAAAGCTGAGTTTCATGTAATCGTTGAATAGCTATAGCAAGTACAACTAGGAAACTTATTATCAATGTATTTGAGCAAAGGCCTTAAACATTCCCGGTTGAAAAGGATCTAACAATTGAAACAACATAATATGATATATGTTTGAAGTATGATTCTATCATATCCTCACATAGTGCTGGTGCTTTTTTAACCAAATGGCATGCTTAGCTTTACTAAACAGCCCATGTGTCTCTCCTTCAATTTTGTTTACTAGCTGGATAGATTTAGCTTTGCTAATATGATTCATTGCATATGCATAGTTCCAATACCTTTTTTTATTACTATTACTGTAGATTCGTAGATGTGCATCAGCTAGAATGTCTAAAGTTACCTATGTATTATTTTCATAGGCCCATCAAACACATGAAGTTTTGTATTGATGCTGTATTAAGCTCTCCCTACATTGCTTGTGGTTTAGACATATATAATGTGCAAGTTAAAAGAACTACTGATTTGATTATGGACTAAGAAACCATATCACATACATGTGTGTATTGCTGTTTTCATGCCACAACAATCATTCGCATTTTTTGTCTGCTTTTAAGCTGATTTGTTATCAATTATTACACTTGTTAAGGTTATGAATAGATTTACAAATTGGTAGCATACCACTATTTATACAACCACAATAATGCAACAACCCATAACAATCATTCGCTTTTTGCAAATCATTCAATGAGAATAATTAAATAAATAAAGCGTACCGAATAAAGCTTGGTAGCGAAGATCCAGCCATCCAATCCCCAATAAAGCTTGACAGGAAAGGCCTTTAATATTCTTTTTGACACTAAATCACTAAATGTATGTAGATACATGAGATTTAGGCGAATGAACCGCAAAACCTTAGATCTAGAAAAATATGAACAACAAATTTAGAAAAATATGATACCTGAGATTTAGGCGAACGAACCGCAAAACCCTAGACATAGAAAACATAAGTCGCGGTTCTCTGAGCATAGCGATGGATATTGTCAACTTGGATTTAAAAATTTTGATCAATGTCAACCTGGATTCCCTGAAATAGATCGAACAAAAAACAAAAATAAAATTAATACCTCCCTGGATTCGAAAATTTCGAACACACGAAACTGATAGAAATCAACTGAAACCTCTCCGCAATCGAATGAGTTTGGATCGAATAAAATTGAATATTAATTTTTTTCAGAAATCGATGGATGATTTCGATCCCATTCGTGAGTTGATTTTATGTACGAAGAGGCATGACTTGAGTATAAGCGTTGAGAATGAATTATCGCCATAAAAATCCCAAGTTTACCCTTATCAACCCAGTAAAGTTCAGTCAATCAACGAGAATAACCGTTGGCACAAAAAAAGCATGTAAATGTATTTTTAGCGACACATTTCTAGCATGGCAACAGATATTAGCATTACTAGCATACAACACAAATAAGTGTTGGTGATTGCAAAAAATAAGTGTTGTAAAATGGCTATTATGGTGTAGTGTAAAGTAGGGGTTGGGGTTTTTAGGAAAATGCTGGCCCTAATATAATAGTAAGGGTACTGGACGTTGTTGAGACAAAGGCTCCGTGGACCTATTAAGAAAAGGTAGGCAAAGAGGGTCTGTTACTGACCTCCCTCCCAAGAAGACGAGACTTCCTGCCCCCGTCCTCTGTCTGCTTTTAACTACAAATGCGGGTTTGGGTCTTCCCTGGTGCCTGGTAATATAGGGGGCATCGATCGACAGGGTGCTAATAAGGGCTGGAATAAAAACCTCATCCTCCATTTGTGTATGTCTCCAAGGCCCTAGGAGAAAAAAACCTGACTAGCCGAATTTTATATATTGAAAGATCTCCTTGCTTCTTTCTCCCGGGGGAGTTCAGTTTCCTTCTCCTATGGATCTGGTTTATTGCTGCCCCAAAGCTTCCTGCCTTCCCTACCGTCCAGTGTAATAAGGATATCTAATGTTGTTAAAGGCGGGGTTTTCCCCCTGGGGACGTATTGAGGTCATCGATCGAAAGAATAAAGAATAAGGGTTGTCGTTCTCCTCGGTCTCCATTTGTGGATTGACTCAAAGCAGGATCCCTTCCAGCTGCATAAGTGAGTTTAGCTTTCCTGTCCGTCCTCCCTCGCCTACTATGAGCTCTGGATCGAGAGACCAAGGGCGTTATTCCTGGCTAAAGGCCTAAGTGATTCCTCTGTTATTAGCTTTTGCTATTAGCTTTCTTCTTGGCTGGCTTTCTTCTTTGTGGATCGCTTAAAGAGCTTTTTAAAAGTGAAAAATACGGTCTTTCATAGCTCGATATGTATCCCACTCGTAGTTTCAAAAGGAATTTTTAAAGCCCGGTCCTCCATTCGGAATGGTATAATAAGGGTGCTGGCCTAATAAAGCAATCCTAGGAGCGAGAACACGGCTACGGCCGCTATCTTCTTCCAAGGAATATAGTCCGTCCTTCCCTTGCCTTGTTTGGAAGTCAGTCCGCCCTCGTAGGAGAAAGGGAAGACCCCTTCCTTGCCCTAAGGATCCCGTTTGTTGAAGTCAATAATATTGACGGTCTACCGTCAGTGTGCTCCTAGCTATTGCAGGTGGGTAGCTTCCCTCGTCTGATAAGGTAGCTCCGGTAGTCTCGAGAAGCTGCTGCTGGGTCTTGTATAGGTCCAATGAGTGTCGCATTTCAGAGGTCACTATCACTATAAAGAAAGAGTAGCGACCTATTCAGCGACATATGAGTTTGTCGCATAATGAGCCGCTTTCCTCTAAGCAACCTCTGAGGTAAGCTGAGCTCCCAGGGCATGCATTGCTTCCAGTAAGTAGAATATGTCTGTTGCTTGCTAGCCCCTACTATTGGGAAGCTAAGATTCCAAATATGGCTTGCTCGGCTTCCGCTAATGCATGAGAATAACGGGAGTGAGTGCCCTTACCGGAATTGTCTTTCCTTCTGTGCTATCCTTCCATATGTAGTCAATTTCCCGGTTATCCAATAACCAGCTATGAATCAGATTCACTCTCTTAAGCCATTAGATAACTTAGAGGTAGGGGACTGAAAAGAATCACACTTACTGGACTTGGCTGTCGAGTTAACATATGAACATATGGGATATCTGTATCTACTAGTAGGATAAGGAGTAACATAATTTTTATTCCCTCTGCATTCAAGCAAGAATCTAGATGTGATCCGATAAAGATTTGATTGTATCCTGAGTGACCATGAAAGAATGCTACAGCATCAACCAGTAGGTCTACTGCTTACATTTTTTTATATATTACATTTGATACTCATCATTTGAGGTTTTATAGGTCTGTTTACCGACCACCGGAAGAAAGTCCAAACTGGCGCAATTAATATACTGGCCTTCACATCATAAAGAAAAAGTACATACACACAAGCAAGCTTAAATCCTGTTATCTTCACTGAGAATGCCGTTAGTTATAAGCCTAACCGCAGCTACACACTGGTCGAGAGAGAGTAAGTTATACTGGCAATACTCAGGATTTTCTTTTAGCTAATTGGCCTGTAGACATGAATAGTAAACCTCACATTAATTTAACATCTGCTTGAACTCTCTAAACAAAAAAACAAGCTTCCCGAGCTGGACTCGAAAATTTGTATATGAATTACATGCTTACTTTCTTTCCAAAGCCCCGCATGAGCAAGACAAGCTACTCACTAAGACTGCCCAAGCTACCCATGCCAAGCATCTAACTTCGAGACAACTAAGAGAAACCTCGAGCTAGAATTAATGGATTAGCATTAATAGTAAGTTACCAAGGGGGATTTCTTTCCTATGCTTGCTGGCTAAACAGACTTCAACACATTCACTAAAACCGGAGTATGCTACTCGCGCAAAACCCAGAGTCTCTTGCTAACCCCCTTCTCCTATTTTAAATAAGGCCTGAACGGGGGCATAAAAGCCTTGGAACGGAAGCCGCACCCGACTTACCATTTTTAGGACCTCCTTGTCTGCCCATTACCCCACTTCCAACATCCAAATAGACATAGGAGAAGCTGAGCTAACTAACCTAAGTACGTAGCTAAAGTTAAAAAAAGTTACATTAGCCTTGAAGGAAACGATTCATTTCTTGTTCGAGTCTTTCGCTCCTTGGCAGTCCTAGGTGCTTTCCTGTCATAGTTGTCCCAGTTGGCCTAGTCGTTCATTAGTCTTGCAAGTCTGCTATAGCTAGATTGAACAGCTTTTCGAAGGGCTAGTCTCTTTCTTCTAACTAAATTCCATGTTGGGAGGTTGGGACTCTTTTTCTTCTCTAGTTGGCATTCTGGTCTGTTTTTGCGAGTGTTGTTGCCTTCCTTCGGGCGCCCCAGATATTAAATCTGTCCCAACTTTTCAATGATGTAACCTCGGTTCTTTTCTTCCCGCGATTTTGGGGATCCAAATTGGGAGAAAGAATAGAGAGATGCTCAACCGATAGCGAGAAATTAGGAAAAGAAAGTCGTAAGGAGTGCGCGGTGAAGTTACTTATGATGCCTCTCCCGAGATATTTTGGAAAAGGGCTATTAACTTATTTCCATCCTATGAATCAATTGGAAATTCATTCTTTGAAGACAAGCTTATGTCACATGCCTAGTCATTTCTATATATCTCCGGGGCTGCTTTCTCATCCTTTGTTTTAAGTTTACGGGAAATAATAATGAAAAGTTGGGATGTGAAAGGATATTTGTATTGAATTTAGTCAAAGCAGCAGAATGTTTTCCTTGGTCAAGTTGATTAGTCAGAACCCAGTAGATTATTAATATATAATGGTTTTACCTGCGGTACCGAAGGACATGACACTCCAGGAAGACATTTCTCCGTATCGAATCCTACTTTCTCCAGGAATCACTTATCAGTAGATAACCCTCATACCTGTCGTCTATTTGAGAGACTTCTTTGCTCACTTTCACTAGACGTGAGATTCATACACACATATACGATCCTGCCTCAGTTAGAACCAACACAAATATCAATCAGTATCCCCTGCGAGACCCCTCTCAGGTAGAGATGGAGAGAGAGACTTTCCAGATTTCATCTCTAGTAAGCATTGAGCAGAGGCACTTTTCAATCTATCTCTGGTAGCGAGTTATATATATATATATATACACACACACATATGTATACTCGTGCAAACTCTTCTAACCAGGAAGTAATTATTTGTTTGTTACTCTTTGTAAGAGACTTCTTCAGTACCGAAGGAGACTTTCTCCAGGAACCACTTATCTGTTCCTAGGTTACTCTTTTGTAACCACTTTTCCTAATCAACGTACCAGGTCTATAAGACCAAAATTAGCTGTAGAGAAGCTCGATTCCAGGTGCCGACAATACGGGGTTCATACCCCAATTTCAGTAGAGAATCTACCAGGTTCCTACAATATGGGGTTTTACCCATTAATCAACATGCCCGGTTCCTACAATACGGTGGGGTGTTACCCGCGCCTAAGTTATTTACTCGAAGTAAAGGATTTGCTACCCAGGCCAAAGTAAATGACATTTGTTAATAAGTGATTCTGGTGCTGCTTATGGGTAAGGGCATAGATATTACGGTTGCAGTTAGAGAAGGTCTAGAGTCAGTAGAGAATATTCTTCCCCTACTGGGTAGATAATCGGAGATGATCATCATGGTATCGAATAGTTGATAAGATGACTGCACTGGGTAGAGAATGTGCTTCTGTCCCTAGGTTCCCATATACGGTAGATGATCTAGGTAGCTAGCTAGTAAGGTGATGACAAAAAATCCGTCTATTAGACTTGCTAATAGCAGGTAGATCATAGTTCGCAAGCAACTGCGCCAGGTATTGAATTAGCCCGGTATCTCAAGTTGAGAAGAGAATCAGATGGAAGAGAATTTGCCCTTGGCCTGGGTAGACCACACAAGTAATTACCCGCTTCGCATTTTAATAGATAGGTTAGAGTAAGTAAGAATTGTGGGTAGAGAATGTTAATCTGACTTAGTTTCTAAGAATATTAGCTAATCTGCCAGAAACACTCTCTTTAACCAAATAGCAGGTATTGAATCTATTTCTAATGCTCTTTATTAACCAAATAACAGGTATCGAATCTATCAGGAACATATTATACTCCAATTAACCAATTAGCAGTTGTATACTCTGCCAGATAGACTCCAAATAGCCGGTAGATCATCTTCCTTTGATGGAACTAAATAAGGGTGCAAGTAAGGAAAGTTCAGGCATCGAATCCACCAGTCTATAGTAACACTTAGCAGGTATCGAATCATCCATCCTGCCTATTTAAACCCATTAGTAGATAGAGAAGGAGACTTTCTACAGGTATCGGATCGAATATAAGGCTATCGATTATTCGTCATACCAGGTCTGTAAGACCACATTAGCCTCCTATACAATATTCTGGTACCGCATATACTCTTATATAAGATATAATAGAAGGTGATGGTGTCGAATCTCAATAAGCTGGACCTAGCCCTAGGTTAACTCTTGTTAACTTAACAAGACTAGTTGTTATTTGTCAAAGTCACATGTTGGAACAATGTCTGGCTCAACTCCCGTCCCTTAGTTAACCAATACCTTCTCTTTGACGAATTTTATGCCTTTAGTTACCTAATGGTAGCTTCAAGTCCAGCTGCATAGAAAGATTCCCAAATGAATATACTGGGTTGTTCTATCCTATCCTAGCTTCAGGAATAGGAACATGTCTGTGTTCCCTACTGGACATAAGGGACATAAAGAAGGACAGACATATCCCGGTAAGGAGGTCTTACGATTCTCATGCATTCTGTTCTACGCTACGCTCCTCAGGGACATAATATGCTTAGCGGAAGCCCCATCACTTACTTACTACTACTTGCTGCTTAGATTCCCTAAGTGATTCTGGGCCTAGGTTCTCTAGCAAACAAACACCAACCCCAGTATAAGTATAATACTTAGACTGAGGGAGAAAAAGCACCAACTCCCTGCAGTAAGTATAATACGGACAGATTCTCTAGCAGTTTGACTAGCTTTAACAAGAAGAGACTCATTTTCACTATGCACTTAAGTCACTTCCTTCCTTCGGGCGCCTGACAAAGACAAGAACTCGGATCGGCTCCTTTAGTGACCCATCTAGCTAGCCAGAAAATCCATACCGAAAGCTAGCTGCTTCTTGTCCCTTTCTTACTGACCAAGTTATACAAAAAAAAACACTGGACTATATGCTTTTCACAAGGATTTCCAACCATCTATGGTACGTAGCGAAGAAAGAAGACTTGGAAGGCATCAACCAGGACGAAGACGAAGCAAGAAGGCGCTTTACTATTACTTTACCCTGATTTGACTACTTCCATATGATAGAATGGATTGGTCGCCTGGCAACAAACTACCGTCATATGACTTCAACTTCCCGGTCTTAATAACCAATAAGAAACTTTCTATCTCTAACTCAGAGCAGTATGGTCGTTACACCAAACTACGTACTACCCTAGGTCTACGCATCATCATCTCTCCTACTCCGTGTGATATAACATGACTCTATCCGATTTCTTCTTATATAAAACAACCTCAGGTCTCTCCTAAGTATACTACTCTCCTCCCTTATTAGTTGTAGCCAAAATACCATGGCAGTTGAAGCAATAGTCAATCATAATTGCTTTCAATCTGATGGCAGTACTAATGAATTGAAAAAGAAATTGAGATTAGAATACCTAGTCTTTCCCTGAATAGAGTACTTCATTCTTTTTCGTAGAAGGCAAAAAGTTCAAAAGGGCACTCTCATTTGCTTTGTACCAGAAGACTCAAACAAGGAATCCTAGATTTCCGAGACGATAGGAACGCGGCTGAGTTTATAAGATAAGGCAGCTAAGGCAATCAGTTAATCTCTTTATGAAATAGATCTCCCCCAGTATACTAATGGCTTAGCTCATGTAATATAAGCTCTTCCGCTATAGTAGCTCTGGAGTGAAAGAAAAGCCCTATTTTGTCTGCTACCCTCTTGCCACTATTTCTGAGCCTTCCCCTCCTCCTTTTGACTCATCTGGGATGAGAAGAAAGAGACCAACTTCATCGACTTCCAATGTCCGTGTGGAATGTTCACTAAAGTGGAGGCCCTAAGACAGACCATTCTTGTGAGAACGTGGGCTGGTCCAATCCGGGGTCTCTCTTAAACCAACCAACTCTCTAGGGAAAACGACTAGCCAGATGATCTTTGAGTCAGAATTCGAACTTGTTGACGCAGAGAGCCATCAAATAATAATATATTGGGGCTGATTTGTGAGCTGAGAAACCCACGAAAGAGGATGGGATAGCGTAGAACTCTTTCCTTCCATCTTTTTGTCGGCTACCTAAGTAGTGATCCTTTCTTCCAAGCGGAGATTCCCTTCTGTAGAATATAGTATGTCCACTGGAAAGAAGAAGCAAGTAATAGAGCAAGCTTTATAGATAGATGTTGTTTTTCGCCATAAGGAAAAATGCAGCCATTTTGATATATTAGGTGCTCGTTTGGTATAAAGTAGCCAGCGAGTAGACGCACCAACTGCCAAAACAGCAAGAACTATTTGTTCTTATCTAAGGAGCGCTGTATAGCTAGTATACTTATTTGCCAGGTGGCTTCATGCTTTCAGGCATAAGGCTGGATGGTTAAACACCACCTTGCACCTTAAATGTTGTGCTATGTGCTCCCTATATTAATACCATTGGTATTACAGTGGTTCCTTTGAGCGTACAGCTGTAATCCCCCCTTTCCTGTAAGCTTGACACGAACTGGTCTTCCGAGATGCATTCCTGCATTTCATAGAAGAATGATAGTCCGTAAGGATGATGGAGCTGATGGGCTAGTGAAATCCTACCTATATGTTTTCTCTCCTAGTAAGCAAATAATGTTTTATAAGAGACAAAACTGTCAATATACGTAAATACTCTCCTCCGTCTTCTATGCCTACTGAACTCTTATCTTAGTTGAGTTTCATAGTATGTGTGTCAGGCTTGCCGAGAGGTATATCTCTCGTTGATTCGAGATTCCTATTCATCTCGGGTTTCGGTGGGTACCCATGTGGACTGCGTCCTCTGTTAGGACTCAGAAGAACCCGTATAATCTTTCTATTAATAGTTCTTCTCCATTGTACCGTGTGATGTATATTCCTTATCGCTATGGGAAACATCTTGTTTCTTGTACTTGTAATCCTACAGTTTCGTACTAATATACTTGCGTCTTTGGCCTTTCAAACATGACCTTCGCGAATGGGCATATCGGTACTATGCTATCTAATATTTCCCGTGTGCTCCTTCTTCGCTCCTAAACGGGTTGTGTTCCTAATGCGAGTGGAACCATTCCCTGATATGGATAGTTTTCCATGGTCAATAGACCAGAAGAGAACTTGGATTCTATCTTTTGTCGGGCTGAGCATTCTCTTCATGAATTGATGTGCCATGCCTATACTATAAGGTGTGTCAGTCAATGATTGAAGATGTCCATGTTTCGAACGATGAATTAATGATGCCCCTGGCCGATTGGCCTTTAAGGTAGAAGGAAAACGAGGGTTTTAGCAATCCCAAATGCTGTAAAGCAAGCTCTCTTACGTCTTGCGCATGATTGGTGTATGTTTGTCTTGAGGTCAATAGATCAGGTGAAGAAAAGAGCGAAAGTTGCGCTCCTTCGATCTATCCTCAGCTACGGATCGCTTTCCACTAGCAATTCGGGGTGTAATGATTGAAAGCTGCTTATTTAACAAACTAACTTTGTTTCGTGGGTGGCGTGTGGGACAACTTCTTTAGTTGCCCTGGTTCTGGTCATTCATCCCCTTCGATTTCTCGGCTTGTACGTTTTGCAACTGGACAATCCTTGGGTTTTCTGTCTTCTTGGCTTCTCTTCGCACTATGCCATCATTTTGTTCTATGGTATTGTGCGGATAAAGTATACCCTTCCGTAAGTATGCTCTCCTCAGCGACGATATCGTCATTGCGGATCCACGTGTGGCTGATATCTATCAAAGTGTGATTAACGCACTTGGTGTCATGATTTCTTTACCGAAGTCTCTGATATCGGACATTGGTGGCTGCGAATTCGCTAAATGTTTTCATATATGCGACCGTGATTTGATTTGTCGCCCGTTGGTGTGTAAATTCTTTGTGCGGCACGTCAGGTTGTTGCATGGATGCCAGTGTGTAAGTCAGTAGGAGTCATCTCTCTATAAGTCTCTCTTAGACTTCGGGGGGCGGGCTAGAAGGTATTCTTCTCGCCCAGAGAACTTTTGTCCTTACTAGTCAAGACATTGGTTTCGCCATGTCCTGGTTGCCTTCTCTCCTAGTGGTATAAGACCCATGCTGTTTGAATTTTGGCTAGGATATCCGTAAGGGCCTCCCCTTATCAAATGGGTATGATTCGTGGTATGTTATTGGAATCGTGTCATCCCGATTGGGATTTTGCTACCCGTCTGTCTAGCGATCTTCAGTCTAAGTTAGATGAAGACACGCTTCTCTTACTTGAGCAGTCTATGGTTTGCCATTGGCTTGAAGCAATGCTTGAGTATGAAAAGTGGTTCGTAAGAGCTTGTATGGATTACTGTGTTAGAAAGAAATCGCGCAAGGAGAAGAACTCAGATTCGGTTGAAAGATTCTCCTTCGCCTCCCTACCTTACTGGTTGGTTTGAATAAAAGAGACATTTTTGTCATTTTCAAAAGAATGAAGCATGAGGCCAAAAATATACAGGGTGGCATAAATAAGAGTTGAGATGTTATTGTCAATTTGCCCACAATAAAAGGAATTTAGATGTTTGTCTGTGATGTTGAAGTGTTTGACGTAAATAATGTTAGTATATTCAAACTGAATATTACACTTCCATTTACAAGTCATCCGACTTGTTTATGTGATTGGGTCGATAATTTTTACACATCGCCCAAGTGCAAAAATAATTTATTATTTGATTGCTGGATGAAACCCCACACGGGTGTTGGGATGATCCTACACTAGTCCCAATATTTAGTGTATAATCCACTCTGGTTGATTATTTTGGTTGTGTGATAGTTATTTATCATGATTGTTGATTATATGCAGTATTTGGTTGTTGATTGAGTCACATTCCAATAAAGAATATATTCTAGAAAAGAAGATTTTAGAATATATTTTAGAAAAAGAATATATTTTAGAAAAATATATTTTTAATGAAATAAACTAGTTATTAACTAGAATAAATCATTAAATTTAGATTTAATGAAGTTTTCCAATTTATTAACATTTGATTGAGAATGAATGAAATAAATTGGATTTGGGTTAGTCGTGAATAGTGTCTTAAATAACACTGTTCTTAAACCCCGCATGAAAAGAATAATCTTTTAATTTAGATTATTAAAGTTTTCAATTATATTTAATAATTGGAATAAGATGAAATGTGAGTTGGGTTTATTGTGAACTGTGTTTTTAGGCGACATTCGTTCTTTAACCCAACTGACAGTAAAAATGTGATTTGGAATTTATAAATCTTTTATTAGGAATTAAATAGGAGTTTTCCAACAGTAAAGATTTCCAATTTAATATATTAAATTGGAGTTGAATGGAATTCGAATTAAAAAAAAAACGAGATAAGCTTCTGTAAAAGGGGACCGATACTACATGTGGAATTTAAGAGGCTTTGCGGTTATTTCATTTATATTATTGGTCGGATACAGAAATTTATAACGATTATATATTGATTTGATTTCTGTGAAAATTTCATATTTTATGGAAGATGATTTTGGGTTTATCGTGAACTGTGTTTTAAATGACATTAGTTCTTTAACCCAGTTAAAGAATAAGATTATTTTCTTAAACTTGAATAATCATTGAATAATGATTTTTGATATTTAAAACCAAATTGGGGTTTTAATAAATCTTTAAAAGAAAGATTTAAAAATAAAGTTAAAGAATTTATCTTTGATAAGAATAATTTGAATATTTTATTTATAAGAATATTCTGAATTGGAATGAGGCATTGGATGTGTTTTATAGTACTTGATTTTTCAATTATACAAATACGTGAGTTATTCGGGAAGACCGGGTTTAACCCATTCCGAATAATTACTACGACGATGAAGAGTCGAAGTTGAAGACGGTGTTTGAAGACCGACGATCTTCACATCGAATGGATGTGTTGCTACTGAGACCCTGATGGGAGTAGCTACCTTGAAGGGGCTTCAGTGGTGGCCGTCCGGACTATTGTTGATTGTTCGGATTTGGTTTTCGCTCAGACCCAGAGCATAAGCTAATAAATGGATGCGTATCTGACATTGGATTTCGTTCCGTGTGAATTAAATCAATTTCTGTTAATGTATGTCTGTTTGGTGGTAGGGGATTTATCCTCTACTTAACACCCTGGTATATATATTAATAGTGATTGATCGCATGGCGTGAATTGTCAATGTAGCCCGCCAAGATGCATATGATCAAGGCTTTTGTTGAAAAACAGGGCCTTGTGGGATGATCAAAGCATAGCCTATTACGGCATAGTTTTGTGTATATCGTGACTTCGCGAGCCTCACACCTCGGTATGAGTCAAAAAGGGGATATGGACCGTAGGGAGTGCACACGTTTCTTTCTAGCTAGTGGTAGTGTCAGTGCTTTAACACGGCCTGACATTTTACTTATGTGGATGATGGATTTTGAGGCTCCTCGGATTTTTATAGGCCGATAGTGGTCATATTATAGGTTCAAAGGAACCGGGAAACGTGTGTTCAGGCAGAACCAATCCACTGCCGATAAGCGGGGACCGGCCCTACCGCATCCGGTTCACTACGGGGGATCCTGAGGCATTTGCTGGAGTGTCTCGAATCAGAGAGGAGCTTGCCCCTAGCCTCGACTCATGATGGAAATCCAATTTCCAATACGGCCTTGCGGTTTTGATTGTAGAACTAGTACGGCGACATAGTAGGATGGGGTACTATGCCGTATATGATTGATATTTATGATTGAAATGTTTTATTAAAACATATACACACTAATGTTAAATCCGTTTTATCATATCCAGCATCTTTTAACCATTATAAGGTAAAACCCTATCCTCCGGTTTGCGTTGCATTGTGTGATGGGACTTGGGTCTTATAATGGTTTCATTTTTCTAAAAAAAAAAAACAATGCGTTGTTTAACGATTTACCTTATTTTATGCACTGGCAATCCAATGGAGTAAACCCGTTCCGCGGTAGCGGCGTGATCCTGTGATTAGCCTTATTATTAGATAAGTTAAGTTAAGATTTCTCATACCAGTCCCATGACTGACCTGTAGTTTGTTTCATTGGCAAACTCGGGTGCCCATATTAGTCGAGTAGCTTTTGCAGATATATTTACGGGATCCTGGCTTACAGCTGAAGCGGTATTCGGAAAGCTCTGTGTCCGTGTATTCCTTCCAGTTGTATATTTGTATTATTTTTCCGCTGCTATTTAAGTGTAATTTAAAACTCTGATATTATTGTATTTCTATTTCTGTAATAAGTATTCATACTCTGTTATATTCTTGTACTCTGATGTAATTGTTGTAATCAACAATAAAATGTTCTTCAGTTTATGTTCTGATGTGTATTGTTCTCAAAGCAATCCAGGCTTTCCTTTACTGGGAAGTTTGGGTCGTTTCAGTTGGTATCAGAGCATTGGTTTACAGAGCTCGAGAACAAAACACATTAGAACCGAACGAAAGAATTCATCAGAGATTGGATTAGTAATATCCAATAAGAATAACTCGTTAGAGATAGGATCAGTAGTATCCTAGAACGAGTGTGAAGAGTATTATTTTCTCTAATAATAATAATAATAATAATTTAGTTTTGAAAATTTTATCCTAAAATACGTATTTGAGTATATTTTATATTTTAATGTGGACAATCGAGTATATAAAGATTTCGAACATACGAGTAATTAACGGATATTCGAAGTTTTAATATACTGGATAGATATGGAATCACACTCTAGTCGCCCGGAGATAATTCTGGTGATAGGTCGACCATCACCAGTATTTATGTTCGAGTCTCGAAAGTGGGATTTCTATATATTTCCATTGACTGGTGTGAGAAGCAAAACTTAGTTAGGACACATTGCTGTGATTTGCACAAAAATATGATTTTTGACTGTATATAAAGATTATATTTGAAAAGTTAATCACCTAATTGATTGCTGGTTGTGATGTTTGATAATTAGTTTCACTAGTTAAAATACTAGAATGATAATTAATTAAAACCAATAAATAAAATTTAGTTGAGTTGGTTAATTGAACAACTTCTTAGCTTCGTTCCTTTTTGAGGACGAAAAGATTTTAAGTGGGGGCGATTGTAACGACCCGGAATTTTGGGGCCAATTTAAAATTTTTATTTTAGAAATTTTATGGGAATTTTAATATTTAAAATAATTTATTTTAAATAAGAACGACTAAAAATTTATTTTAAAACGAATAAATTTAGTTTAATTATATAAAGGAGTTTAAAACAGCGCTGCAGTTTGAAAATTTGAATTTGAACTTTAACTGACTGTACAGGATTCATTTTAAATCAGAATTGAACGAAACCAGAAATATTTAAATATGTTTAATCATATCTTTCCAACGAATCTGAAAAACTGAAATTCCGTTTTAAAAATTAAAAGTTATGGCCAATTCAATTTTTAGAAAAGTCGCTGTAGAATTTATATATATATTATTTATATAGGGCCCGAAAGGCTACTTTTCACATATGAAGGAATTTCGACTCGAAACCACTTCCATTGAGTTCGGAATGACGTTCCTGCATTGAAAAACAGTAAACACTTATATATTTTGAGTTTCGGAATATATTTGTTTAAAAATGTATTTTTAATATTAATTATATTGGTCTTAAAAATAGTCATTTTTCAAACGACCTCGGTTTCCGACGAAACCACTTTTGTTCGAACCGGAATATCAAATTATTGCTAGATTTCAATTTTCATAATTTTTCGAATTAATATGTGAGCGTGGCAAAGGAAAATGTGTTTTGTCAGTTTCGGTCAAATTTAATCGACTAGAAAATGGCCATTTTTCCAAAAGTCTCAGAATTCGACGAAATTAGTCTTGTTAGAACCGTATTGTCAAAACATAACTAGAAATAATTTTTCTGTAATTTTTAGAGTCCGTATGTAGCCCCGGTAATTTAAAATGTATGTTTGAATTTAATAATTTAATGATTTATAATTAAATTTAAAGAAAACATATTGTAACAGCCGAATTGGGTTACGAAACATATTCCATTGTGTCCGGGATGGGGGTTAATAGCTAGGGGCGACACTCGTTGGGATTCGTTTGGAGTACGTGGTGTTTAACTAGTATTATTGAAAATTAAATAGAATTAATTAAATAAAATACACAAATTAATACACGTATAAATACCATGGAAATACGCATACCCTAGCACCCATTTCTACAGCCGCCTTCTACATAAATGATGGCCACAACACACCCGATTTCAATCCTTAATTCCTCTTTGATTTCAGCAAATTATTTCATGGTTTATACACAAAAATTAAAGAGGATTTCCAGCTCCACCATTTCATACGGGTATGATGGGATTTCACTTACTGTATGCCGCGGATTTCAAGGCCAAAGTAGCCGACTTTGGGTTCGATTTCAAGCAAAAGGGGGGGGCGAGTTTGATGGTACTTCAGGCGTTAGGAGGAGGGGTTGGAGGCTCTGGAGTGGTGGCTTCTGATGGTCGGCCGGTGGTCTCGGGGAGCGTGCGTGAGCGGGTCTTCGAATGGGCGATGGGTTCGGTTTGCCTGAAACCGATTATTGCAAAAGGAAGAAGAAAGGGATTAAAGGGGTAAAGGGTATTATAATGTAATTAATTATTAATTTATATAATCAATGAAATCAGATCTTTAAACAAGCATAACTCTTTCATACAGCGACGAAAACACGAACCGTCAGTTGCGTTGAACTCGTATCTGAGAATACTACGCTATGGAGAAGACTAGAACTGAAACGGAGACTGTAGGAATTTCAGGGAATTTCAAACGTGAGCTGTTCAGAACGTATCGGTGAGATTTCTTTGTTTTAAATTAATTAATTAATTAATTTAATTTAATTGTTTTGCGATGTAATAAGCATATGTTGTGCTTCAGATCTATTTTGTTTTGATAGTTGTGATGATGGTTGTTCTGTGCTTGCGATGGATAGTTATAAATCCATGTGTACTACGTTGGTTGAAGACCGGAGGTCTTGACATCGTTTGGATGATTACTGATGTCTTGATTGGGTTGTACACCCAAGCCGAGGTAATAAGTGGTGATCGTCCAGGCGTACTTGGAGATCGACGGATAAGCGAGGACCTCTCCCCTGTATTGGACATGTGGGGGAGGAATAAGGGGCCTCCGATTTCGTTCAAAACCAGAATAGACTTGTAAATGGATTGTGAGTTTGACATTGGATTTTATTCTGTGCTGATTGATTTCTATTAAATATATACCTGTTTGGCGGCGGAGGATTTATTCTCTTGCTTAACGCCCTTCTCTGAGACGTACGAGCTCAGAGGTTGTATATCGATAGATATTAGTCGCATGGCATGAATTGCCTATGTGGCATGGTGAGATGCAGTGATCAAGGCTTTTGTAGAAAAGCAGAGTCTTGTGGTTGATGATCAAAGCACGACTTTAATACAGCATAACTTTGTGTATGTCGTTAATTCACGAGCCTCACACACTCGTATGAGTCAAAAAGGGGATCGCGACTGCAGGGAGTGCACGACGTTTCTTTCTAGCTATGAGTGGCGTCAGCATTTTACTAGCCCTAACGTCGTTGTTTATTATACCCTTGTGGATGTTGGAATGCGAGGCACCTCAGATATATCGGTCTCTTTGAAGCCAATGGATATAGGTCCGATAGGACCGGGAAACATGTGTTTTGGAATAACCAATCCTCAAACGTAAGAGATGACCGGCCATGAAGATCCAGAGGTCTTCTACGGGAGATCAAGAAGCATTTTCTAGAGTGTCTCGAATCGGTGAGAAGCTTGCCTTTGGCCTCGACTCATGACGGAAATCCAATTCCAATACGTGACATTTGCGGTTTTGATTGTAGAGCCTAGTATTGGCGACATGATATATGGTACCCATGCCATCTAGGATTGATACATTTATATTTGAACCTGTTTTATACACTTTACATTATAATAGTATCAAATGATTTGTTTTAAATGTATCAAGCATTATCTGGCTATTAGGAAAACCTTATCCTCCGGCTTGTGTTGCATTGTGTGATGGGACCTGGGTCTTATAATAGCTTCATTTTTCCAAAAAGCATTGCATTGTTTATTCTATGCACTAGTATTCTTGGGAGAAAACCCGTTCCATGTTATACAGCGTAGTCCCTTGAATTACTCTCTTTTAAAGTAAAGTTTAAAAAACTGTTTTAGTTCTCACACCAGTCGCATGACTGACCTGGAGTTTATTGTTTTAACCTAAACTCTGGGTGCCCCTATTTTCCATACGGGCAGCTAGTTGTTTTGGTTTTGCAGATTTATATTCACAGGATCCTGATTTACAGCTGAAGCGATATTCGAAAAGCTATGTATTCGTGTATTACTTTCAATTGTGTTTTGTATTGTTTTTCCGCTGCTATTTATTTAAATGTAATTTAAATCTCTGATATTTATCAAATGTATATTATTCATTCATACTCTGGAATATTCTTGTATTCTGGTGGAATTGTTGTAATAAGCAATGAAATGTTCTTCTGTTTGTGTCCCGATGTGGCTTGTTCTCAACTCAATCCGTGCTTTCCTTCACAGGGAAGTTCGAGTCGTGTCAGTTTGGTATCAGAGCTCTGGTTTACAGAGATCGAGAAAAAGACACATTAGAACCATACGAAAGAATTCATCAGAGATTGGATTAGTAATATCCAATGAGAATGACTCGTTCGAGATAGGGTCATTAGTATCCTAGAATGAGTGTGAAGAGTATATTTTTAAAATGAAATTTAACATTGTTTTGAAAATTTAAACCTTACTCAACATATCTGAATATTTATTTGTATAGAATTTGGACAATCCAATACATAAAGATTTGCATATACGCCTTGCAAACGTGTATTCAAAGTTTTAATATACTGGATAGATATAGAATCATACACTAATCGCCCGGGGGATGATTCTGATGAGGTGGCCACGTCATCAGCATCGCTGCTCAAGTTTCGAAAGGTGTGATATTTATATATTTCCAATTGATTGGTTTGAGAACCAAAACTAGATAGGGCTATTGTGTATATTGGCATCAAAAATATGATTTTCTGTGTATATATCAAAATTATGACTTTGAAACGTTAATTCACAAATTTATTGATGGTTGTGTTGTATGATTATTTGTTATCTAATAAAACCATTATGTGAAATGACGGTACATATAACCAAATGGTACCAAATATTGAACTATATTGAAAATTTGTTTGGAAATTGCACGCATATACATGTGTATCCATTGAACAGGTCATTGCAAAGAGGCTAGAGCAGAGGAAAAAAATTGTATGCCCAATAAATAGGTACATGTTTATTGTATTTCTTGGGGTTTTTGATGATTTTATGAGCCGATTGGCTAACCGTTTGGCTGTTTCTTTTTCTTTTTGGATTGGAGAGGCCTGTATGGCGATTTCGGGATTTTCCTGGTGCTTCCGTTATAGGGGAGGTTATGGCGAAATTTTTCAAAAATTTAGGGTGTTAGCCAAATTTTTGAAAAACTTGAAAAGTTCACAGAAACTGAAAGTTGAAGAACATACGCCATAATGAAAATAATGAAAGTTGAGCTGGTTTGTAAAACAACTTTCAGCTCCGTTTCTCTTCGAGGACGAAAAGATTTTAAGTGGGGGAGATTGTAATAGCCCGGAAAATCTAAACCAATTTAAAAAATTTATTTTGGCAATTTTAATGAATTTTGAATATTTAAAATGAATTATTTTAAATAATAATGACAAGAAATTTATTTTGAATAGAATTAGAACGTATATATTTACTTGTATAAATATTTATTTTTAATTATAAAATGATTTGAAAATGATGCGGTAGTTCGGAAATACAATTTCAAATTTCAAATGAATGTACAAGATTCACAAGAAACCGGATTTTAGCGAAACCAAAAATATTAGAATCTATTTGAAAATATCTTTCTAACGAATCCGAAAAATTGAAATTTCGTAGCGGAAATAAAAAGTTGTGCCCAGTTGAAAATTCAGAATACTCGCTATGGAAATATAGCCCTTAAAAATAGCGATTTTGCAAACGGCTTCCGTTTTCGACGAAACCACTTTTGTTGGATCAGGAATCTCAAATTATTGCTGGATTCCAATTTTCATAATTTTTGGAATCAGTAGATGAGCATGGCGAAGTTAAACGTGTTTTGATAGTTTCAGTCGATTTGGATCGACCAGAAAATGGTCATTTTTCAAACAGTCTTCAAATTTGACGAAATTAGTTTTCTTATTACTATATACATCAATACGAAACTAGAAATAATTTTTCGGGAATTTTTAGAGTCAGTATGTGGCCCCGGTAAATTAAGATATGTGTTTAATTTGAATATATATAGATTTATATTTTAAATTTAACAGAAACTGATCGTAACAGCCGAATTGGGTTACGAAACATATCCTATTGTGTTCGGAATGGGAGTATTTAGCTAGGGGCGACAGTCAGTGGGTTCGATTTAGAGATCGAATAAAAAAGATACTTTTTGGAAATAAATTAAATTAAATATATATTTTATATATAAACCCCCCTAACCATTCTCTCTCCCCGACAGCTAATTAAATAAATAAAAAAGAGAAAAAAAACCCATCGTTGACCCGATCCCGTTTCAGTCCCTTCCCTAAACCGATCAACGCCGCCTCTAGACCGTCCACCACCACCGTCGTGCTCCTTCCCCTTCCGTCGTTCTAGCATTAGCTCGATTCCCCCCCCTCTCGCGCGATTCGAGAAAGCCCTTTCCCCTTCCACCACAAAGCCACTAATGGCCCCCCAAGCTCCGACACCACCTCTAACGATGGCGAGCCCCTCCCCCACATGTCCCCTCTCCTCTCCAATCGATGACAGCCCCAAAACGCCTCGGGTATGATTTTATTTATTTCAATTTTCATTTATTTACAATGTAATTAGTTGGTAAGTTTAAAATCAGTTTTTAATTTGTATAAAACATAGTTTAATATCTGAATTTATTTGTAGAAAGCATAGCATAAAAAAATTTGATTTATAAAACATAAAGGTTCGATTTTTTTTAACTTAAAGTAGTGATTTTTTTTTTTAAATTAACAAGGATGTGATTTTTACATTAGTAATAAAAATGTGATTTTTAATTTAGCAAAGAGTTAAGATTTTTATTAGAGTAAAGGCATGTTTTTTAGTTATATAAAAACACGATTTTTATATATGTAACTAATCAAAAATGTGATTTTATATGAATTTTCTTTGTATAAAAATACGATTTTTATATAGGAAGTAAAGCGATAAAAATATAGTCTTTATATAGAAGGTAGCGTTTTAAAAATATAATCTTTACATAGAAAATAGAGTAATAAAAATATGATTTTTATTTAAGTAGCATTATAAAAATTCGATTTTTATATATGGATTAGCAAAGTAAAAATACGATTTTTATATATTTATATTTGAAATTAAAAATACGATTTTTATTTATATAATAGCCGTATAAAAATCACATTTTTATATGAATAGTACTGAAATAAAAATGTGATCTTTACAATATAAACATCATATTAAAAATGTGATTTTTAATATGAACAGCGTAGAAAAGACTGCTCTGGAATTTCTGGAAAATCCAAACCGTTCAGAAATAGAGAATGAGAAGTGGAACCCAAAGGTGAGAACTTCTCACTTTTATTTTATTTTCTAGTTAAAATATATACTAGGATGCAGACGGTGTTTAGCAGCCCCCGACACCCGTCGTCCACAGACCATGGACGACTTGTATGCTTGTTTATTTGTGTGGTAAAAATTGGTTGTGTGAAGAAAATAGATATTTTATAGTTAAAAATGTAATGTTTAATGTGTATGCGAATAAAATAAATATTTATAAACAATCGGATGATTTGTTTATGTACTTTGACTGATATGGATTGGGACGATAAATTTTACACATCGCCCAACTGCACAAATAAAATTTAATATTTGTTGATTGAAACCCCACATCGGTATTGGGATGATATTGGACATATACTAATCTCAATAATTAGCTGTATGTCGGTCGATTGATTGACAGGCTGTATAAGCGTTGAATATTTATATTTAATGCTTATACAGTGTAGAATGCACTTTGGATGATGGTTGATTGTTTATCGTTGTTGTTGTGTGCATGTGTGTGTGAAATCCATATAAATCAAATTATATGGTAATTGATAGTGTCTGATTCCAGTTCAGAAAGAATAACGAGTATTTTAATATAACGGTTAATTTAAAAGAATGAATATTTTAAAATAATATTCAGTAAAAGATCAAAATGTGATTTTGATGTTCGATTTAGGATGGACACGAATATATTTAAATATATAAAGCCGTGTTGATTAGATTAACGCAATTTTGATGGGAACGATATTTATATCGATTTTATTCATTTATATAATGAATATCGAAAAGGAATTGATTTCAAAATATAATGTTCTGAAAATACTATCATTTGTATATTGATGGTATGGAATATTCAATTTTGATTTGAAATTGAATATGAAGTTGAAATCGTTTTTGAAACGAAATTAAAACGATTTATAAAATACGTTTTAAATGGAAATAGACTATATATATATATATATATATATATATATATATATATATATATATATATATATATATATATAATGGCCTGAATAGAACGCGTCGCGCCGCGGTATTTCGCGAATTTCGACCATTGACTTTGAACGTACATTACGGGAGATCCGGCTGTCGGATTCTCCTAAAACCGAAACCGTTGGGTTCCTATTGAAAAGAGCTCTCCAAAGTATATTAGAGATTTGAAAATCTAATGGTTGGATTTGGAATTATGTCCAAATCAAATTTGGAAAAGGTCGATGTAAGTGTAGTTCGATGGCCGTTCATGAAAATCGACTATACGGGCCTTGATAAAATCGTTAAAAATATCGATAATTTGGGTAAATTCATAATAAATGATTTGGAAAGAATTGGGATGAAAATTTCCATATTTGAAAAGATAAAAATATATTTTCATCAAAATGAACTAGTTTTGAAATAGAATAATAAATCCAATATCTTTAAAATAAATAAAATGAGATTTGAAATGGTTTTAAAAATAACCAGAATTTCCATTATAGGAATTGGAATGGATTTGAATCGAAATTATCTTCAGAATATTTCGATATTGGATTTCACGATTATACGGATATTGTGGAGGAATTTGGAAGATTTTTTTTTTGGAAAATGAGGAATTTGGAAGATATATATATATATATATATATATATATATATATATATAGAGAGAGAGAGAGAGAGAGAGAGGAGGGTTCCGCTACACCTCTTATTTTGCACGTGAGATTCCCCCTGAATCACAGCCGCACATCCACCGTTTGTGTAATATTGTGTAGTGGAAAGAGAGAGAATGAGTGGGATTTTATAGTGGAAATAGAGAGAAAGAACGGTGGATGTGCGGCTGTGATTCAGGGGGAATCTCACGTGTAAAATAAGAGGAGGAGCCGAACCTTCCTCATATATATATATATATATATATATATATATATATATATATATATATATATATATACACACCGTTATTCCAATATGATATTTGTTGGTTTCAGAATCTGATATTGAATATAAGCCGATATATTTTCTATTCAGAGCCTTGTATTTAACATCAAATTGGATTTTGGGTTTGTCGTGAATGGTATCTTTGATAATACTGTTCTTAAACCCAATGGAGTTAAGAAAATTAGGAACTGACTAGAGATTAGATAAGTTGAATGGTTTCCTAGGTAATGATCTGATGTTTGTTTCGGCCTTCGGGGTTAATACTTAGGGAATTATTCTCTTACTAATTTACGATTAGAGACTGATTGGATTTTGGGTTTGTTGTGAACTGTGTTTCTACCGACTTTCGTTTTTTAACCCGATTTACAGTGAAATGAGATTTAGAATTTATGAATCTTTTTATTAAGATTTAACGGGTGTAACAATCCGGAAAATCTGAGCCAGTTTAAAAATTTTAATTTGGCTATTTTAGCGGATTTTAAATATTTAAAATAAATTATTTTAAATAATAATGATGAAAAGTATGTTTGAATTGATGTTTGAAAATAAATATAATTATTTTAAATTATAAACAAGGCCAGAAAAGGCGCGACAGTTTCAAAATTGGAATTCAAACTTTAACTGACTGTACCGGATGCAAAATAAAACGAATTTTAGTGAAACCAAAAATATTTCAATCTGTTTATGAATATCTTTGTAAGAGTTTGAAAAATCGAAGTTTCATAGCAGGAGTCAAAAGTTATGGCCAAATGAATTTTTAGAAAGGTCGCTATAGAATTTATGTAGCCCGTGAAAATAGACATTTTGCAAACGACCTCAGAATTCGACGAAACCACTTTTGTTGGATCTGGGATGTCAAATTATGGCTAGGTTTCAAATTCCATAATTTTTGAAGTTAATGTGTGAGCGTGGCGAAGGAAAATGTGTTTGGTCAATTTCTGTTAAATTGGATCGACCAGAAAATGGCCATTTTTCAAATGTTCTCAGAATTCGACGAAACTAGTTTTGTTGGGATCGTATCGTCAAAACATAGCTAGATTTATTTTTCTAGAATTTTTGGGATCAATATGTGGCCCCGACAAATTGAAATGTACGTTCAAATCAAATATTGAATGTTTTATATTTTAATTTGAAGAAGAACTGACTGAAACAATCGAATGGGCCTCTGAAACATATCCCATTGTGTTCGGAATGGGAGTATTTAGCTAAGGACGGTAGTCGTTGGGTTTGGATTGGAGTTCGTAAGTGGAAAAGGGTATTTTTGAATTTTATAAATATATAAATAAAATAAAATTCCTTTGGCCAATCACAAATTTCCAAATCGCTCTCTCTCTCCCCGATACCCCTGCGATCGACGACGGTGAAGGTTCAAAACTTCCTGGCCATTTTCCTACGATTCCGCTCCCCATCAGACCTCCCTCCAATTGAACTTTTTATAATACTCTCTCCCCTCTTCAAATCAAGACCGACCTCACCTCCCCTCGTTGCTCCATCGCTAAGAATCGCCCCCGAGAAGTCAAAGACTTCGAGCCGCCGCCACTGACGCCTCCGACCATCGAACTGGCCGCGCCTACCACCAATCTGAGCGCCTCTCCACGCTCTATGACGTGGAAGAGGCCGTTTGTCCTATCATGCGACGGTTTAGGTGTAAGATCAGAACCTAGTTTTGAAGATTTACAGAGATGTAACGGCTGATTATTTTTAAACTGATTTCAACATATAAAAGTGTCACAAAGTTGATTGATCTTCTAAAAAACATATCTTTTTGCTATATGATCAAAATCCAGTGAAACAAGAGAGAGTAGACTCGTGAGGATGTCTTCTAAATTCTAGAAGAGAACGGATATTTTTCTGAGCCTTCTGCTATTTTGGGTGGAGTGGAACCCAATGTGAGATTTCTAAATTATAAACGATGGAAAACAACGATGTATAAATTATATAGTTGATGTATGAGTTATATAAGCGTTGTACACCTCATGTGTAAGCGTTGTATAAGTTGTATGTTTAATGTATAAGTTATTTATGCATTGTAAAAGTGATATATGCGTTGAAATAAATTGAAATGATATTGAAATGAAATCGAAATATAGTTATATACGTGTGTGTGTGTGTGTATATATATATATTATATACTCCCCTCGTCCACAAACCATGGACGATATATATTGGTTGTGATATTGTTTGGATTATTGGTTGATGTCAAATTTGGTGAATATCATGAATGGTTGATTTGAAATGATTGATTGTGGTTGAAATCCCAATAGGATTAGTATTTGGGAAAATTCGAACTGCGTACGAACTAGATATTGAAAATCCCCATTGTCAAAAGTTGCGAGGCTTTAAGGTAGAGCGAGGAGCCATACTAGGGATGGTGCCGGTTTTAACTACCCTGCCTTTATGCTGCCGAAATTTTCAACAATATTCATGTATTAGAATTATTTTCATATGTTGAAACTATATTCATGTGTTGAATAGAAATTCATGTGTTGAATGAAGTTCATATATTGAATAAATTCTTTGAAAAATAAAAATAACATTTTTACCTTATATATGAACTATATAAAATAATCGTGTTTTGAAATGAATAGTTTTACAATAAAATTAATATTTTTACCTTATGTATGAACTATATATAAAATAATCGTGTTTTGAAATAAATAGTTTTACAATAAAATTAACATGTTTACCTTATGTATGAACTATATATAAAATAATCGTGTTTTGAAATAAATTGTTTTACAATAAAAATCACATTTTTATTACATATATGAACTATAGAAAACATTCATGTGTTGAATATATAGATTGAACAATACAATCTACATTCTTATTGCGAATATGAAGTGTTAAAAATAGTGATGTGTTGAAATGAATATCTGTTGGATAAAAAAAATATCGTTTTTTATATGAAGTGAATATGGTTTTGAAGTCGAAGAATGAATTATATTTATATATATAAATATAATTAAAATAAATCGAATAACGAAGCTGCAGTTTGTATTTTGAAACCATGATTTCAAAAGATTATTGCAGGAGATTCGACCATCGGATTTTCCCAAAACCAAAATTGTTGGGTTCGCTTTGGAAATATCTTTCCAACGACACCCACTTTGTAAAGATCCGACGGTTGGATTGTCTGGAATGTTTAATTCAAATCTGAAGAAAAACAGCACCAGAGTCGATTATATTTATATATATATAAAAATATAATTAAATTAAATCGAATAACGATGCTGCAGTTCGTATTTTGAAATCGTAACTTCAAACGATTGTACCGGGAGATCCGACCGTCGGATTTTCCCAAAACTAAAACCGTTGGATTCGTTTTGAAAAGACCTTTCTAATGATATAAAATTTGTGAAGATCCAACGGTTAGATTTTTAGATATGTGTAAATCAAATCTGAAGAAAAACAACGCCACGGCCGTGTAATGGCCTGAAGCGTCGTTTGAATGAATTGGCTATTTTAAAATAAATAAAAATAGCGATAAATCGTGAGAAAATATTATAAACGATACGGAATGGAAATAAATTGAATTTTCTTGGTTTATTTGATATTTGATGGTTGAATGTGTTTGGCGTGAAAATTACATAAAAGAACAGAATTATTGATGTCGAATAATTTAACCATTGAAATGAATTGATTTGAAATTATAAATATACGTGAATTATTTGAAAAGGCCGAGTTAATTCTCATTTCAAATAATTGATTGACAGTTAGAAGTCTAAGATATGAAGACGGTGCAAGACGATGATCTTCACGTCGAATGGAGGGGTGCTACTAATGCTCATGATAGGAGTAGCGACCTTGAAGGGGTTGAAGTAGTAGCCGTCCGGATGTACTTGTTGATTGTGCGGATGTGCGAGGTACTAAGTGCCTCCGGTTTCGTTCAGACCCAGAATGAACTTGTAAATGGACTGTGTGTCTGACATTGAATATCATTCCGTGTGATTGATGGATATCGGTTGCATGGAATGGTTTGCCTGTGTGGCATGCTAAGATGCAAATGATCAAAGCTTTTGTTGAAAAGCAGAGCTTTGTGATTGATGATCAAAGCATGGCTTTGAATGGCTAGCTTTGTGTTTAGCGTTGTTTCGTGAGCCTCACACCCCAGTATGAGCCAGAAACGGGAGAAGGACTTCAGGGAGGACACGCGTTTCCTTCTAGCTAGGAGTGGTGCTTTGGTTTTTGCACGTCCGGGTATTTTACTTATGCATGATGGAAAGCGTGGCCTCGGTTGCTTCGGTCTCTACGGAGCCGACGGTGTGGTCGGATATGACCAGTGACGCCCCATAGGGCGGGGAAACGCAGTGTTCAGGAATTTTAAACCACATCGAGTGGACCGGCCCTGACGATCCAAGGGCCCATCTGAGTCTGGGTCCTGAGACACGGGCTAGAGCGTCTTGAATTCGGTAAGGATGATCCCTTGCCTTGGTTCATGACGGAAATCCAATTTCCAAATACGACATCGTGCAGTTTTGATTGTATACCTATATATGGCGACATAGTGGTATGGGGCATTAATGCCGTCTATGATTGATTCTTATGATTTGAAATTGTTTTTGAAACATATAAACACTAGTAATAATATCAAATGCTTTTGTTTTATTCGTATCAAACATATTTTGGCCATTATAAGGTAACACTCTATCCTTTGGTTTATGTTGCATTGTGTGATGGGAACTAAGTCTTATAATGGCTTCATTATTATAAAAAGCATTCCGATGTTTAAAAGATTTACTTGTTTTAAAGCACTGGCAATCCAATGGAGTAAACCCGTTCCGCGAAAGTGGCGTGGTCCTGTGATTGGCCATATTATAAAGTAAGTTAAGTAGATTTCTCATACCAGCCCCATGACTGACTCGTAGTTTGTTTCACTTGCAAACTCGGGTGCCCCCTTTTCTACATGGGCGGCCTTATATTCAGGTTTTAGCAGGCTCTTTATGGATAGCTGGAGCTAAAGATGGATTTCATTATTTATCTCTTTTTATGTTGTTCGGCTCCTATTGTACATATTATGTTTTGTTTTCCACTGTAGACATTTTATGTATAGCTGAACTGTGTTTTGTACTAAGTATGATCCTGTATACTTTGTAACTCTGATGATTATGTTTATCCAGTGTATTCTAGTGTATTTATTTATTTCTGTTCTGCTGTTATCTATTTATGTGTTATATTCCAAAGATTACCCTTGCCACCATCGTACGGGGTTTGGGGACGTCACAACGGGAATTTTCCGAAGTGAAGTTTTCCAATTTAAAACGTTTAACTGGAATTGAATTGAAATTGGTTTTTGGGTTTATCGTGAACGGTGTTTTAAATAACACTGGTTCTTTAACCCGATTAACAATGGAGCCAAGAGAATAAGAAAAAAAATGGAGATTAGTTAAGTTGAATGGTTTCCTGGGTATTGATCTGATGTTGGTTTTGGCCTTTGGGGATAATACTTAGGGAATTGTTCGCTTGCTAATTTTCGGTTAGAGGCTGATGAAATGGAATGTGATTTTGGGTTTATCATGAACCATGTTTTAAATGACATTGGTTCTTTAACCCAATTAAAGGCAGGGTATGGTTTGAATTGAAATCCAAAGGAAGATTAAAGAATAAATTTTAAAGAATTTATCTTTGATAAAATTAATGGGAACCTTTACCAAAGAATGTGAATATTTGAATAAAAGAATATTCAAGATTGGAATGAGTTGTATGTTGTGTTTTTTTAGAACTTGTTTATTATGTACGCGAGTTATTCGGAAAAGCCGGGTTTATTCCCATTATGAATAACTTATTCGACGATAAGTCGACAATGAAGACGGTGCTTGAAGACCGGGCGTCTTCACATCATTTGGATGATTACTGATGTCTTGATTGGGCTGTACACCCACGCCGAGGTAATAAGTGGTGATCGTCCAGGCGTACTAGGAGATCGACGGATATGTGAGGACCTCTCCCCTTTAATGGACATGTGGGGGAGGAATAAGGTGCCTCCGGTTTCATTCAGAGCCATAACGGACTTGTAAACGGATTGTGTGTTTGACATTGGATTTTATTCTGTGCTGATTGATTTCTATTAAATATATATTTGTTTGCGGCGGAGGATTTATTCTCTTGCTTAACGCCCTTCTCTAAGACGTACGAGCTCAGATGTTATATATCGATAGATATCAGTTACATGACATGAATTGCCTGTGTGGCATGCTGAGATGCAGTGATCAAGGCTTTTGTTGAAAAGTTTAGTCTTGTGGTTGATGATCAAAGCACGACTTTAATACAGCGTAGCTTTGTGTACGTCGTTAATTCGCGAGCCTCACACACCGGTATGAGTCAAAAACAGGATCATGACTGCAGGGAGTGCACGACGTTTCTTTCTAGCTATGGGTGGTGTCAGCATTTTACTAGCCCTGACATCGTTGTTTATTATACCCTTGGGGATGTTGGAATGCTGTAATGACCTGGCCTTTTGACTGCTCCAAGTCGGTAACTAAACCAACTCGAACTGTTCAAAACGACAGATTGTTATTGCTTATGGAGTTGAAATATAAATCATCACAGAATCATATACACAGAACACATAATATCTCACAGTGGAAGTACAATTTATACATATTACAAAACTTTAACTTTATAGAACATCAGAGTATAGAGCAAATATGAATACAACGGAAGAAGGAATATAGAACCGTACTAATATTTGGCAATAGGCCAAGATGAGCATAACTGCGTGTGACATAGTCGATGGATGACTGTATCTCCAACAAAACTCAAGCTCTAATAGATAGATCATCAAGCTGCAATACTCGATCTGACCCGGGCATTTTGCAAGAAATAAAACAAACAAAATACTGGAGTCAGGACTAACAGTCTCATATAAGTGAATTAACTCAAATGAAGTGTCCACTGAAATGTACAATATCTTAAAGGATGTTTGGGATTTCCATCCTTTAAGGATCCGCGAAGCTAATATCTATATAATAGTACGCTATTATTGTAATGTCTGTTCAGTAAAGTAAATATAATGAAAGTAGCGTAAGCGGGATTGCATTTTTACCCTTACACCGTTTATAATACCGTAGTCTATACAGTACCGTAAACCCACTGTAAAACGATGTCATCAGAGGGCACTCCATAGGTACGATACAAATCAAAATCGTAGGGGGCTTGCTAAGGATAATATGACAAGGCACTCGAGGCAATACCCAGGGTAGGATTCTACTAATTGCACTCCCGGACCGGTGGTAACGCATAGCAGCCACTACCGCCCACCTCAGAACACACTCCCATAATCAAAAAGGGCGCCCAAATCATCAACATAGTCATATAAATGGTATCGAAGAAGTGTGTCCGATCAAAGGTGCTACCTTAGTTAGTCACGGTATAGCTCCTGTTTTTGTCATTTCAATTATGACCCGAAGGTCAAGGCCATTTCGTTCTCGTTCGCCTTCTTCAACCCAGTACTCGCCTCCAAGTCATTATGCTTCGTTCCGGATACGTCATCACGTACACAGTTGTTAAAGTGGTATCGGCACTGACAGAGAGTATGCCACTTACCGACTCCGATCTCTTTAACAACCAAATGTTTACATTTTTCACACCGAGGCCATTAGCTTTGAAATTATATTTCGAGTACCGCAAATCAATTTATTTCAAATATTGCCCCAAAATCAATTCCTCAAATAGTTGGTTCGATTAAGGTTGCAAATCTACTATTCAAAATTCCTTTGTCAACCACTGGTTTCAAAGTTTCAACTTCCTCGAAATATCGCTATTGCTCGAATTTCTTTATTTCACCCTTTGGATCACTAGACTGGATTGGACATAGCTTTTATTCGGATTATAAAATAATTTTTTAAAAATTAAGTTTTGAAAAATAGTATAGGTATATTTAATTTGAAAATAATGCATATGCATATATATATATATATACATACACACGCACATCCATATGTAGTAGAAAACTATTATAAAGTGTATATAGTTAAAGTAATCAAATTTATTTTATAAAAGAATACTTACAAAATCAAGTAATGCGGAAAAATTGCCTTTATAAAATTTATAGTACTATTAAAAATATTAATCCAATCCGACCTAAATCCAAGTTTCACAATTTCTTTTCTCATCAAAATTTCACCTTTAGATCAAATTCCCTTTTTGTTTAGTTCAAATTCAATGCTTCACGATTAACAATTTTCCAATCATTGTTTGCCTTGGATTTACATATCCTTTTTTTATAATAAACCCCAAACAAATTTAACATTTGTTGTAAATCAAAATATGATACATTAACTTCTAACTTGCTAACTAAACCTATATTAACCATGATTTAGATAATCATATTCTCTAATACTTGAAAACACTTTCATTCCGACAAAATTCGTCTTACATTTACATGGCAAAAATTCATTTGACAAATCACCATTCCATTCCATCCATAGGTTAGTTCTGGCACAGGGGAAAAGGTGCTTTGACCGGCTTCGTCTTCCGCAGTATATTAATTGCGAGCGATCCATTCTATTTCCGAGATGAAACAAAACTAGTTAATCCCGAGTTGTTCTACCGGAACTCCCGCTACTAGTTAGCTAGTAACAGACGTAACTCTCTTCTTCGGATAAGGAGTGAGGAGTGAAGCCCTTGCCTAGTCGGCACGGGCGAGTGGATCACTCCGCTCTCTGGATTCGTTGAATGACTGCGAAGCTAAGGGACACGAAGCCCTTGCCTAGTCGGCACGGGCGAGTGGACCGCTTTCAATAAGCACTGAGCCTTACGCAGTGTAGGCCCGAGTGCCCGAGCCCTTTCGCTGGTTATCGGAATCCAACCTAGAACTACAGGCACATAGTTCATTCGGGTACGGGGAAGATTGATAATATTTTCGAACTCACTAGCCTATATATTCTAATTGCATCAGTGCATCAAGTTCTGGCTCGGTGTTCTGCTACAAAAAATCATTTCTTAATAAGAAAAATGAGAACATGGATAATAATAGGAGGTCGATTGAGAAGAGGGGGCAGGGGGGATAAGTCCACCAAGGATAGGAGAGGAGGGGGTTCGGGGGAGGAGAGGATCTGGATCCGCCTCCCACGATTCCCCCGACGAATACTTGGAATAGTTATTAGATGAGACGAATTCAAGTGAGACGAAGTGGACAATGGGGATTTTCAATATCTCGTTCGTACGCAGACGAATTCTCCCATATACTAATCCTATTGGGATTTCAACCACAATCAATCATTTCAAATCAACCAATAATCCAAACAATATCACAACCAATATATATCGTCCATGGTCTGTGGATGAGGGGAGTGTGTGTGTATGTGTATATATATATATATATATACGTATATAACTATATTTTGATTTCATTTCAATATCATTTCAATTTATTTCAATGCACATATCATTTTTACAATGCGTATATAACTTATACATCGAACATACAACTTATACAACGCTTATACATGTGGTGTACTGTGCATATATAACTCATACTTCGACTATATAATTTATACATCGTTGATTCCATATCGTTTATAATTCAGAAATCTCATATTGGGTTCCACTCCACCAAAAATTGCAGAAGGCTCAGAAAAATTTGCGGTCTCTTCTAGAATGTAGAAGACGTCTTCACGGTCCCGATGTCTCTTGTTTCACTGAATTTCGATCATATAGCAAAAGGATATGATTTTTACAATTTTGTAACGGTTTTAAAGTGTTAAAACTGTTTTAAATTAACAAAGCCGATTACCTCAGCAAATTCATCGAAACTAGATTTCGATTTAACTTCAAATCCATGAAGTAGGAAGAGGATCGGGCTATGCAGCGTCGAAGGGGGAGGAGTGGTGCAGGCGCATGGGGGAGTGGGCCCACTCGGTGGCCTCTGGCGAACCCGGCGGCGGTTCAAAGAGCGGATGTTTGGGTAGACGATTCGCGAGGTAGATGTGACTATAGGGGGTGTTCTTGGTACTGATTTGAAGAGGGGGAAGAGGTCTTTAAAAAGTTGCAAAGGAGGGGGTGGTTTTGATGAGCGTGCCGGCCAGAATCGGAGCAGGAAGGTTTGAAGGGCTTTCCGCCTTCAATCGCTGTTGGGGAGAGAGAAACGCGTAAATTATTTTATTTTATTTTTTATGAAGAAAATTTCCTATTGGACGGAAGTTATATTAATTCAAAAAAAAGGGTTTTCTAATATGGCCTCCAATCCAAACCCAACAACTGTCGTCCCCAGCCAAATACCCTCATTCCGAACACAATGGGATATGTTTCGTAGGCCCATTCGACTGTTTCAGTCAGTTTCTCTTCAAATTAAAATATAAAACATTCAATATTTGTTCTGAACGTACATTTCAATTTGCCGGGGCCACATACTGATCCCAAAAATCCCAGAAAAATAAATCTAGCTATGTTTTGACGATACGGTCCCAACAAAACTAGTTTCGCCAAATTCTGAGACCGTCTGAAAAATGGCCCTTTTCTGGTCGATCTAATTTAACAAAAATCAACCAAACACATTTTCCTTTGCCATGCTCACATACTAATTTCAAAAATTATGAAATTTAGAACCTAGCAATAATTTGACATCCTGGATCCAATAAAAGTGGTTTCGTCGAATTCTGAGGTCGTTTGCAAAATGGCCATTTTCCCGGGCTATATAAACTCTATAGCGACCTTTCTGAAAATTCATTTGGCCATAACTTTTGATTCCTGCTATGAAACTTCGATTTTTCAAATTCGTTAGAATGGTATTCACTAGTAGATTTAAATATTTTTGGTTTCACTAAAATCTGCTTTATTTTGTACCCGGTACAGTCAGACAAAGTTTGAATTGAAATTTTGAAACTGCCGCGCCATTTCAGGCCTTGTTTATAATTTAAAATAATTATATTTATTTTCAAACATCAATTCAAACGTACTTTTTGTTGCTATTATTTAAAATAATTTATTTTAAATATCTAAAATCCACAAAAATAGCCAAATTAAAAAATTTAAGTGGTTCAGATTTTCCGGGTTGTTACACATTTCCATTTTATTCTTTTCGATGTTGTCCGTATTGGGAAACGGTTTCCATACACAACCGTTGGTGATAAACATTCGATACACTCAAGCAAAATAAGTGGTCAGTCATGTGTGGTCGGTTTGCAAGATGTTCTTGTTGAACCCAGTGTAACAACCCACATTTTACATATCGGAAGATCGTAAAATATTTTTATTTTATTCCTAAGGGTTGGATCATTCTTATATATTAATATATTTCTTATGGGGATGTGAGATATGTCAATAATTTTACTGATTTTGTTTGTAGCCATTTTGCCCCTGTCAGTCTTGTATAGGGCATAACTTTTGGCTCAGGTCGAATCAGTTGGTGAGACCTGTGCCATTGGAAAGGAAATGATGATTTCCCTTCAATAGAGAAGTTACATTAAAGATTTTTGGGAGGAATCGCTATTTTATGGTTATTCAGTTGGCTGTTCAAGTTTTGGGAGCCTAATGGCTTGATTTGGGGGAGGCCCATCGTGGGATGGTGGAAACTGTAAATAGGGAGTGAGAGGTATGGGAAATAGTTGAATTCCCCATTCTCTCATTTAATGGCTTTGTTCCTTCTCCCTCTAACACCTTTCCACCATTAAAAATCAAATCTAAGTAGGGAAATTGAAGATCTACACCATTGGAGGCTAGATCTACATCAACTGAAGGGCGAATTCATCAAATCAAGTAGTTAATATTCAATTGCTTGCTATACGGAATTTTACTGCATTGATTTTTTGCTTGTTAGGAGAATGTGTTAGTGATTTGCATCTCTCACATGGATTCAATGAAATATATAAATGTTTGATCATGTTTTTCATCAAATTCAAGTGTTTAACCATAGATCTATAACATGATAAGTCCATTTTCATATGAATCATCTTATGATCCAATTTAACAAGTTTAAATTGGTAATTCCTATGCATTTCATACGTTTATACAAGCCAGATCTTCATTTTAGTTCATATGTACATTTATGATTATTTTGGTGAATTTTACATGGTTATTGATGGGATTGTCATGTCGGTGTTGTTATTGATTTCGTAACATACTTGTAATCGTATTGGATGAATCAGATGAGTATATTTTGTCGACTGTGTTGATTGGAGGAGTTTTGGTCGAAATTGGAATTGCATTAGCAGATTGCAGGTTTTGGGTCATAGGTGATGGGGTCGGTCGCACCATGATGTTTGTTTTGGAAAACAAGACAGGGCTGGGTCGATCACACGTACAGGTCGAGCAGAATAAAAAAGCAAGTGTCCTGGTCTGTCAGGAAAAGGTGATCGATCGTGCATGTTTGGGGCTGAGTCGAGCATGCCTGGGTTGAGCATCTGAAACATGGTCGTTCATGTTCCGGGTCGAGCATAGCTTGGGCTCGAGCGAGCCTGACTGGACGTGCACGGAAAAGTGGGTTAGGTAGAGTAGTGGTCGGTCGGGTGGTGCAGATCAAACATGAGTTGTGGTCGGTCATAGCTTGGGTCGGTCGCATCAGGGGGGTCGGTCATGCATAACAGGGTCAATTCTGAAAATTTTGTTTTTGGGTACGATCCAGATTTCAGCCAAAGGGGCCTTAAAAAAAATTCCGAAGGCAACCGTCCGAACCCTAGCCGCAGCACAGTGATGTGATTGGCTCGGTTATGATGTGACTTCAAAGTAAATTCAAGTAGGAAGGTTCGAAGCGTTGAAAGGTGTTCGTTGGTCGGTGTAGAATAGCGAATGATGTGACAACTCAAAGGTCGTGAGTTGGTGGATGATGGTTGCTCGAAAAGGTTGCTTGGGCTATGAAAAGTCGTCGAGTTGGATGACTAGATATTAGAAGGCTGAGAGATTACCGTTGTCGTAAGTTCTAGCAGGCTCAAAGTAGGGGTTTGATAGGGGCACCTAATAGACCGGTTGTAGGTCGAGTACACTGGGTATCGTTGAAAGGCCTAGCTGTCAAGGTTGGACATGCATAGGTATCGTTGAAAGGCGTATCGAGTTTATGCTAGAACTGGGATTACCATTAGCCCTTGACATATGGCAAGTTGGCCATCATACGATTGACGATGGTTTCAAAGCAGGGTTGGCAGTGATAGCCAGAGTCTGTCATGGATGTTTGATCGTTTGGATGCTATGTTTGTACCGTCTCATGTAGATTGTCCAACGTCGAAGGAGATGTTCCTTGGGTGCTTATCTGATATTGGTTAAGGCCTCTGGGGGCTTGTGCTTGAGAGATGTTAAGTTCGATTAGGATGGTTTATATAAGATATATAATTTGGATGTCATGAGTGCTTTGCCATGATTGAATGGGTGTTCTGGTTTTCATGAATGTGTAGTTGAAATGTTATCGTAAAGGCTATCACTGTCCGATGTGGGGAAGACAGGAGTTGAGTTCTTCTCTGATATTTTGGGTAGATTAGTATGTCTATCAATCCATTCTCATATACTTTATTGATGAAGTTTTTTACCTGTTTTATCGTTCACTAAAATAGTTGTCTGACTCAAGGTTTTATGTTTCCTCTTATTACCTTGGGTTGTTCATCCGGTTGTGGATGGACAAACTAGGTAGCAAGTGACAGGTGATTAGTGAGGATGATGCTGCTATGCGAAGGCGAGCAGGAGGCTGGCGTATTACTTTTGGTACTATCTTGTATTTCTGTTTTCGCTGTTTGAGTTGCTCTATGAGTGTTGTAGTAAGGCCTTATGTACGTACTTGATATTTCCTATGATGTTGGGATAATCTTTCAGGATGTTGTGAAAGTTTGAAAATTTTATTATATGATGCTTCGCTACTATTTCCTGTTGTATATGTTCTATTATATTTTATCCATGTGTTGTTAGTTCTACGACAAGTTCCGATGTTGTTTACCTACTATGATGATCGTCCATAGCTGCATGACACAACTTTCAGCGCATTATTCCTCCTGTTTAGTGCAGGGATTAAGGGCGGTCATCACACCCAGTGTATTCCCCTCTAGAGATACACTATCGGCAGGTGGTTCCATACCTTGTCAGAGTCGTAATCCATTACCCAATAAGCGCCCGCAGTTTTAATTGTATATTATACATGAAGGGCGTGAGATGCAAGCGTTCTACTAGATTGCTATTTATTTGATTTAGGCACTATTATAATATCAGAAAAGTTTTGGTATCATGAATGTTTTGGGTTATTGTATGGTAAAGATCATTCGTATTTATGTGTGGATCGGTCTTACAATTATCATTTCTTTCGAGAGGATGTTTAATGTTAAATCAAGTTGTTTTAAAATCATTTACGCACACCAGTCTGGTGACTGACCCAAAGTTTTTTTTGAGTGGTTTCCCTAAATTCTTGGGTGCCCAAATTTGTACGGGCAGTCAAATAGTTCAAGATTTTACAGATTCACTTGAAGGAGCTTGGAGCAGGAAGCTTCATTGTTAGATATATAGAGTTTATTTCCACGGTATTGTATATGAATTGTGCTATGATAAGAATGTGAGTACAAATATCAATTTGTATTTCAAGTAATATTACATAATATATTTTATTCAGTTCCATTATGAGATTCATGATACTCTGATTCTATTGTGTTTTATTCTTTTTCTTCTATTCTAGCTTTCTATCTTTCTATTTATCACCCTCTAACTCCTTTCTATTAGCGATCTGTTAGTTTCTGATGTTTGATTAGTCGATATGTGATATGATATGTATTTGTGTCAATGATCAGGATCGGAATTCTCAGGCCATTACATTAAAAAAATTATTTCAATAATTGAAATAGTACAAATTTCTGACTCCAACTCAGTGATATACCACAACACCAATTATTCACATATATAGATATTCCTCACTACATCACTTAGTTCACTCATTACATATGCAGTTTCAATTTATACGAACACTGGAAAATATATGTTGAGCCAAAGGCGAGCCGATTGTCGAGCCGAAGGCGATCCATGTAGCGGGTCCGAGCACAGCGCCGGTGGAGGTCAGGGTGTGACGGCCCGCCCTCCCCGCACTAGCCGACATTTCCAATGAAACGCGTTGTGTCGATGCCCAACCAGCACGGGACGGTCGTCAAAAGAAAAGAAAGAAGACGATGAATCACCAAAGAACCTGTAGTATATCTCACAGCGCATGGAACAAAATATAATAATAACATAACTTGATATAAAACAGGCGAGACAGTGCATAAGCTGAAAACTAAACCATCATAGCAGCGGAAAATTCAAGATACAGCTTATGATCCAAACCATCTTTACTACAACTTTTAAAACTATCTCTAAAGCAAAATAGGAAGGTATACTACTAATGCCCAAAGTAGCGACCAACAACAACACAGGGAGAACATATGGAAATGATATGTGTAAGCCTCCTGCTCGTCTTTGGACAGCTACTCGTCAGCTAACCTACCCTCTACTCTGCTCATTTAGGAGCACCCAGAGTAATAAGAAGAGACATAAAACTCTGGGTCAGACAAAAGTCTGGTATGAGCGATAAGTAGCAAAAACATAATAATAACAAGTATGCATAACCATACCTGAACCTGGACCTGCAACCAAAGAGTTAGGCACAACATGATGTACAATACTCTGAGGTGACAGTAACACATGGTGTGAAAATAATGGGGAGGGGGTGTGCATGTCATGGTGATACTAAACATCAAACATAGCAATCATCCTCACATCTCTCACTCAGTGCGTAAAGTATACGATATCTACCACTTTGATCACCCAATTCTTTGCTACAATCACTCTGCCCAATAGAGTCATGACGGCTCCACTACACTGATCCATAGCCACTAATCCTTTGCTATGTCCACTCTGCCCCATGGAGTCATGACAGCTCCACTGCACTGGCTCATAGCCCTACCACGTTCACTTTGCCCCATGAAGTCATGACAACTCCACTGTACTGATTCATAGCCAAATGATCCGTCTCTCAGTGGTGAGTCAAAGCTATAGAAATCGGTAACCCCTTTGCACACGTACCGCAGCAAAGTCCAACTCATGAAGTTAACTCGTCGGTTCCCATTTGGATCCTGGGTTCTATTTCCTATTTGTACTACCTTTGTATCTCGGGTTTTGGTCTTCATCCCGGTTCGTGACTCTTCATCTCGGCTCGTGATCCTCGAAGTGCGGCTCCTCATACTAATGCCCGGTTCGCGGTTCGTGACTCTAGCCTGGTTCGTGGTCCACATTCGGGTCATAGGACCCACTCATGATCCCAGTCTGGTCGTGGTCTTCTGGTTCGTGATTGAATACTGGGGTGGCTCGTAACATGCAGGTGGGACCGACTGGTGGAGGGGTGTTCAACGATCGGGGTACGCGACTCGTGATAATGCTCCGGCTCGCAAGGGCGCCTCACAAACAGGGTATGACCAATTTCCTGCAACTTTTCTAGCGAGCAATTCACGCCATACGACGGTATTTTCGACCAATCTAACTTCACTAAGCAATCACAAAACATTCCAAACAGTAATAGCAAAATAAAGAATCGGCCATAATCACCAAAACAAAAATTTAATATGTTAATATGGATCAAACACACCCAAAACCCATGTTTTCCCCTTAATCTCCTTAATCATGATTTAATCATATGATTAGCAAAACATGTCCAAATTAACCAAAATTTTCATCGAATCCCTAAAATAAAATTTCGGAATTTCTAAATGTTTTTCCAGAATTTTAGCATGCATAATTTCGTTAATTAACACTTATCACCCCTAATTAGCCATAATTAGTGTAAAATGTGTAAATCACTCACTTTAACCCCAAATAAAACTTTAGTTCTGAAACCCTATTGTTTTTGCGTATTTTCCAATGCAACACTGCAGCTCCTCTGATTTGACACTAATCTTCCTTGATTTGATGTAGATTAAGCTAACACACAAGTAGAAAGTGATTTGGAAGTGATTTAGAAGGTGGAGGCCATTGCTAGGGTTTCAAGGATGTACATGGCAGTTGGAAAACTGAAATGAATTTTTTTCCCTAATCCTATCAGCCCTCCCACAACCCTAATCCCGAAATGGGTTATGGGCCTAGCTACTAATCACCCTAATTAGGCTCGGTTAAGCTGTGTTTCACCTTCCAAATCTTGTTTCAGCCATATCTCCCAAACGGTAAGTCTATTTGATCAATGTGACCACTCTACGGAAAGGTAAATTATCATCCGAATCAATAAAGTGGTTTTAGGTCAAAATTTCTTACCAATCAAAAGTTATGGGCAAAAAAAGATTCAGTAGAGGCAAAACGATCATTAAAAAATTGGGGAAAAATCGTGAACATGGGAAATGACCCCAATAGTCATTCCCCAAAGTCACACGACTACACGACCTCATATGAAAATGAAATAATATCCTACGATTATCCGATGCGTAGAATGCGGGTCGTTACATTCTCCCCCCTTAAGAAATTTCGCCCTCGAAATTCCTTAATTAAAAACATACAATGGGTCCTGATGCCTAACAGCCATTTATAAATAATCAAACTGTAACAACCCGGATATTTCTATAAATATTTGATTGTGCATATATGTAATTATATGCATGGTCATTGATAATTTAAAAAAAAAGGTTATAAAGGTAATGCATGAATATATGTTAAAAGAAAACGGTTCATGCATTTTAAAAAGGTTAATGCATTAAATGTGTAAGTAAAAGGAAGAAATCAATGTGTAAATGCATTAATATAAAAACAAAGATAAGCAAGGATAAATTAGTGAGACAGTTTCATGCAACAATAAAAATAAGAAAAGATGTATAGTTTTAATGCATGAAAAAAAAGAGGAAGTTAACAATGTAAGCAATAAAGGTATGCATAAATAGAAAGGAAAGACAAAGTATCAATGTAATAAATTACATGCATATCATACATTAACGAGAAGATTAGTGCAAAGGAATGCATCTAATGCATGCAATAAAGTGCATGTAATAATATAAAAAAAGAGAAACATTAATGAATTGATGGCATGCATAAAAATGGTTAATAAAGAGGGTATCATAATCAGTGCATATATATATATATATATATATATATATATATATATATATATATATATATATATATATATATATATATATATATATTAAAATGCAAACGGAAGAAAGAGGTGAATTAATAACATGCAATTAATTATGTGCATGTGAATATATGCACAAGTTAATATATTGAAAGTTATAGTGTTGTAATAACCCGGAAATCTGAGCCAATTTAAAATTTTTATTTTGGCAATTTTAGTGAATTTTGAATATTTAAATTGAATTATTTGAAATAATAACGACGAGAAATTTATTTCGAATAGAATTAGAACGTATATATTTATATACGTCGTCGTTAGAATATAATATTATATTTTAATTATAAAAGGAAATGAAAATGGCACGGTAGTTTGAAAATTCGATTTCAAATTTCATATGAACGTACAGGATTCAAAAAACCGGATTTTAGTGAAACCAAAAATATTAGAATCTATCTGTGAATATCTTTCCAACGAATCCAGGAAATTGAAATTTCATAGCGGGAATCAAAAGATATGCCCAGTTGAAAATTCAGAATAGTCGCCATGGAATTCTGGCCCTTAAAAATGGAAATTTTGCAAACGACCCCGGTTTTCGACAAAACCAATTTTTTTGGATCCGGGATGTCAAGTTATTGCTAGATTCCAAATTTCGTAATTTTTCGAATCGATATGTGAGCGTGGCAAAGGAAAACGCGTTTGACCAGTTTCAGTTGATTTTAATCGACTGGAAAATGGCCATTTTTCAAACGGTCTCGGAATTTGACGAAATTAGTTTTGTTAGGACCGTATTGACAATATGAAGCTAGAAAATATTTTTTGGGAATTTTTAAAATCCGTATGTGGCCCCGGTAAATTGAAATGTGCGTTAAAATTCAATATATAGAGTTATATGTTGATATTGACGAAAACTGATCGAAATGAGCGAATTGGCTTACGTGACATATCCCATTGTGTACGGAATAGGGGTAACTGGCTAGGGACGACAGTCGGTGGAGTTCGTTTGGAGTTCGAATTAAAAACATACCTTTTGAAATTAAATAGAATTAAATCAATTATTTTAAAAAGCCCTCCCTCTAATCTCTCTCCTCCCCCTTCAGTTATTCAAAATCGAATTAGAAAGAAAAAAAAACCCTAGCTACGTCGATCAGCCCCCGCCCATGGCGGACCGCCAGCTCCTCAGGCCGCGCTTTCCCCCCCTCCGATCCTCTTTCTTCCCCCGTTCTCCTCTTCCCCGCTGAGCCTCGCGCGACTGAAGGACCAAACCTCGCGCCCACGCCCTAGCCTGAAACCGCCGAGCTCCGCCCGCCTCTGGCCGGTCTCCCCGCGACGCCGCCGACCCCTTGTAGCCCCCTCCCAAACCACCTGAAATCGAACGCTCCTGAATGTGGCCGTCCTCCTACACCTTCCACCTCTGATTTTTATTGTGAGTGTTTTATTTTTAGTTTTAGTTTTACTAATTCTTTTATTTATTTTAGCTAGCTAATTTAAATATTCAAAACAGGATTTAAATTCAGTCTTTAGATTGTGATATGATTTAGATTTTTTATTCACGAGAGGTTTAGATTTGAAAACAAAGTAAAGATTCGATTTTTATCGTCTTGAAAATAAAGGTAGGACTTTTATAAACAAAGGTATGATTTTTTATAATTGAAGCAGCGAAATAAAAATTTGATTTTTATTATGAAGAATAACGAAGTAAAAATATAGTTTTTATATTATAGAAAAGTTAAAAATATAATTTTTATATATGTGGAGATATAAAAATGTAATTTTTATATGTGTAGTAAATTAAAAAAATTCGATTCTAATATATATGAAATGAAAGTAAAAATTCAATTTTTATATAAGTAGCGGATTGAAAATAGAATTTTTATATAACAGAGAATATAAAAATATAATTTTTATTTATGTAGCGAAATAAAAATCTGATTTTTATTATATATATAGTGAAATAAAAATGTGATTTTTATTTATATATGAACAACGTGAAAAGAAGTGAGATGGAATGGATTGAAATAAAAAAGGAATTCAGACGGTTTAGAGATTCAGAAATAAAGAATGGAGGGGTGGAACCCTCGGTGAGAACTTCTCACTTTTAATTTAATTTTCTAGTTAAAATATATAATAGGATGCATACAATACAGTGTTTAGCAGCACCCGACACCCATCGTCCACAGACCATGGACGGCTTGTATGCTTGCTTGTTTGATTTTGATGTGTAGTTGATTGTGTGATGATGTAAAATAAAATAAAATATTTTATAGTGGAAAATATTTTATAGTTAAAAATAGAATTTTTAATGTATATTTAAAATGAAATAAAAATAAACAAATCGAACGATTTGTTTATATACACACATTTGACTGATATTGATTGGGACGATAAATTTTACACATCGCCCAACTGCACAAATAAGATCTGTGTTTGATTGTTTGAAACCCCACACGGGTATTGGGATGATATACGACATGCACTAGTCCCAATAATTAGTTGTATGTCGATCGATTGATTGACAGACTGTTATAAGCGTTGAATATTTATATTTGATGCTTATGCAGTGTAGAATGCACTTTGGATGATGGTTGATTATTTGTCGTTGTTGATATATATACATGCGTTGTATGGAAGTCCATAGAAATAAAATCTATGGTAATTGATTGGGCCTCATTCCAGTTTTGAAATAGAATATTTGAAGAGAATAAAATATTTGAACAGAAATATTTGAAAATAAAATATTTGAATAGAATATTTGAAAATAAAAATATATGAAGCCGTGTTGATTAGATTGACGCCATTTTGACGTGAACGATATTTAGATCAATTTTATTCATTCTATAATGAATATCGAAAGTGATTTCAAAATCTGATATTTTGAAAAGAATTGAAATTTGAATTAAACTGAATAGAAATGAATTCGAATTGAAATTGAATAGAAATGAATTCGAATAGAAATTGAATAGAAATGAATTCGAATTGAAATTGAATTGAATTGAAAACGAACTGAAATTGAATTAAAAATCGATTTGAATTGAAATCAATTTGAAATGAATTCAAAACAAATTTATAAGGAAAAATTCAATTTTGATTTGAATTTGAAAAGAAGTTGAAATCATTTTGAAAACGAATTTAAAACGATTTATATAATACGTTTTAAAAGGAAATCAACGAAGTATATATATTATATATTATATATATATATAAATATATATATAATATAATGGCCTGAATAGAACGCGCCGCGCTGCGGTAGTTCGTGAATTTCGAACATTGACTTTGAATAGATATTACGGGAGATCCGACCGTCGGATTCTCCTAAAACCGGAACTGTTGGGTTCGTATCGAAAAGAGCTTTCTAACGAATGTGAGAAATTAGAAATCTAACAAATGGATTTGGAATTATGTCCAAATCAAATTTAGAAAAGGTCGCTGTAAGTGCAGTTCGATGGCCGTTGATGGAAATCGACTGTACGGGCCTTGATAAAATTATTAAAAATAGTAATAATTTGTGTAAAATCATAAGAAATGATTTGGGAAGAATTGGGATGAAAAACTCCATATTTGAAATTATTGAAATGAACTAGTTTTGAACTAGAATTAAAATCAATTTATTTTTGAATTAAAAAAATTGAATTTGAAAAGGGTTTTAAAAGAAACCAGAATTTCCAATAATTGAAATGGAATTGATTTGAATCGAAATTGTTTTTGGAATATTTCGAGGTTGGATTTCGTGATGATACAGATATTGTTATGGGAATTTGAAAGATATATATATATATATCGTTATTTCTAATACGATATTTGTTGGTCGTAGAATTTGATACTGAATATAAGCCGATATATTTTCTATTCTGAGCCATGTATTTAATATCAAATGTGATTTGGGTTTGTCGTGAATGGTGTCTTCATTAACACTGTTCTTAAGCCCAGTTGAGAAAAGGATTAAATTTTTTTATTTAGATTCAATGAGGTAAACCAATTGAATGGTATTAAATTGGAATTGAATATTGATTAATTTTTGGGTTTATCGTGAACAGTGTTTTTAAATAACACTTGTTCTTTAACCCGATAATTAATGGGATTGTGATTTTGGGTTGTCGTGAACGGTATCTTCAAAAATACTGTTCTTAGACCCAAAAGAGTAAAGAAAATCAGAAACTAACTGGACATTAGTTAAGTTGAATGGTTTCTGGGGTATTGATCTAATGTTGGTTTCGGCCTTCGGGGTTAATACTTACGGAATTGCTCACTTGCTAATTTACGGTTTGGGACTGATTAAAACGTGATGTGATTTTGGGGTTTATCGTGAACCGTGTTTTAAATGACACTGATTCTTTAACCCAGTTAAAGATTAAAACTAAGTGGAGTTTTAATGAATCTTTAATTAGATTGAAAAGATCGAGAATGGAGTATCACCAGTTTTACTCCAGGCGGTAGTTAAATCTTTAATTAGATTTGAATGTGAAATGGTAATTGAATTTACCGATAACACCGTGGTGTTAGATATGAAGTATGACCAGTTTTACTTCATGGGATATATAGGTTGGGATTGGGAAATAAAATAAATAAATAATTCGGTGTGGTTCGCTAATCCCGACAAGTTTGAAGTGATACTCAAAGGAAGATTAAAGAATAAATTTAAAAGAATTTATCTTTGATAATATTAATGGGAACCTTTCCCTAAGAATGTGAAATTTAGAAACTAACTGTAGGTTGGCAAAGATGAATGGTTTCCTAGGTATTGACCTGATGTTGGTTTCGGCCTTCGGGGTTAATATTTGGGGAATTGTTCTCTTACTAGTTTACGGTTAGTGACTGATGAATTGGAATGAGGCATATGTTGTGTTTGTGTAACACGTGTTCATTATATACGCGAGTTATTCGGAAAGATCGGGTTTATCCCATTCTGAATAACTGATACGACGATAAGTCGAAGGTGAAGACGGTGGTTGAAGACCAGAGGTCTTCACGTCGTTTGGATAATTACTGATGATCTTGATTGGGCCGTACACCCAAGAGGAGGTAATCGGTTAGTGATTGTCTAGTCGTACTTGGAGATCGATGGATATGCGAGGTACTAGGTGCCTCCGGTTTCGTTCAGACCCAGAACGGACTTGTAAACGGGCGGTGTATCTGACATTGGATATCATTCTGTGTGATTGATGGATATCGGTTGCATGGAGTGGTTTGCCTGTGTGGCATGCTAAGATGCAAATGATCAAGGCTTCTATTGAAAAGCAAAGTCTTGTGGTTGATGATCAAAGCACGGCCTGTGTCGCATAGCTTTGTGTAACGTTGATTCGCGAGCCTTACACCTCGGTGGTGAACCAAAAACGGGAGAGGACCTAAGGGAGGACATGCGTTTCTTTCTAGCTAGAGGTGACGTCAGTGGTTTTACATGCCCTAACGAGTTTGACTTATGTGGTTGTTGTTGTTGCGAGGCGCCTCGGATATATCGGTGACTATGTGAAGCCGATGGAGTCATTTGTTGGCTCATTTACGCCCCAAAGGGCGGGGAAACGCAGTGTTCAGGTATTTTAATCCACATAGGTGGACCGGCCCTGACGATCCAAGTGTCACTCGAGCTCTGACTTGAGGGTCGGGCTAGACAGTCTCGAATCGGTAGAGGACTATCTTTTGCCTTGGTTCACAGACGGAAATCCAATTTCCAAATACGTGATTTTGCGGTTTTGATTGTAGAGCCTAGTATGGTGACATGATATATGGTACCCATGCCGTTTATGATTGATACTAATGATTTGAAGTTGTTTTATACACTATGCACTTATAATAGTATCAAATGATTTGTTTTAAACGTACTAAGCATGTTTGGCTATTATAAGGGAAAACCCATTCCCCCGGCTTGCGTTGCATTGTGTGATAGGACCTGGGTCTTATAATAGCTTCATTGTTCTTTATTTAGCATTGCGTTGTTGTTTTATGCACTGGTTCTTGGGAGGAAACCCGTTCCGTGTTATACGGCATGGTCCCTTGATTTACCTAACTTTAAAAATAAAGATTAACGACTGTTTTAGTTCTCACACCAGTCACATGACTGACCTGGAGTTTATTGTTTTAACCTAAACTCTGGGGGCCCTTATTTTGACACGGGCAGCTAGTAGTTTTGGTTTTGTAGATTTATATTCACAGGATCCTGATTTACAGCTGGAACGATATCTGGAAAGCTCTGTATCCGTATATCTCTTCTAGTGGTGTTATGTATTATTTCCGCTGCGATATATTTAAATATATCGTAATCTCTGATATTTTCTGTGTAATATTTATTCTTACTCTGTATATTCTTGTATTCTGATGGAATTGTTGTAATATACAATGAAATGTTCTTCTGTCTGCGTTCTAATTTGTCGTGTTCTCAAAACAATCAGGCGTTACGAACGGTCTTGATCGGTTTAGCGACTGATTCGGATCGAGCGGAATTCCCGGTCGTTTCATTGTGGTATCAGAGCTTTGGTTTACAAAGCTCGAGAACAAGACACATTAGAACCATACGAAAGAATTCATCAGAGATTGGATTCGTAATATCCAATGAGGATGACTCGTTAGAGATGGGATCAGTAACATCCTAGAACGGGTGTGAAGAGTATATTTTAAAAAATGAAAACAAATTTTGTTTTGAAATTTAAATCGTATTATTCGTGTTTGAATATTATTTTTATATTGATTTGGACGATCTAGTATATGAAGATTTTGCATATACGCTTAACTAGCGTGTATACGAAGTCCCAAATATACTGGATAGATATAGAATCACACTCTAGTCGCCCGGAGATGATACTGATGATAGCGATCGCATCACCAGTATTTATGTTCGAGTTTCGAAAGTGTGATGCCTATATATTTCCATTAGACCGGTGTGAGAACCAAAACTACATAGGGCTTATTGTTGTGATTTGACATCAAAAATCAGATTTTTAGACTATATATCAAAATTATAAATTTGAAAAGATAATCAACTAATTGATTGCTGGTCGTGTTGTTTGATTATTGGTTGATTAATTAAAATTTTGAACCCTTTAGCCAAATTGACAAATAGTGAATTGTATTGAAAATTTGTCGTATTTGCATAGTATACATGTACTTACATTGAACAGGTCATAGCAAGGAGGCTAGAGCAGAAGGATAAAATTGTTTGCCCGACAAATAGGTACATGTTTATTGTATTTCTTGAGTTTTGGGTGATTTTATGAGCCGATTGGCTAGCCGCTTGGCTTTTTCTTTTTCTTTTGGATTGAAGAAGGCCATGGGAGGCTATATGAAATGTCCAGAAGTCCCCGGTGCAGGGGAGGTTATGGCGAAATTTTTCGAAAATTTAGGGTGTTAGCCAAATTTTTGAAAAATTTGAAAAGTTCTTAGAAACTTAAAAGTTGAAGAACTTAAGCCGTAATGAAAATAGTGAAAGTAGAGTTGATTTGTGAAACAACTTTCGGCTTCGTTCCATTTCGGGGACGAAAAGTTTTAAGTGGGGGAGATTGTAATAATCCGGAAATCTGAGCCAATTTAAAATTTTTATTTTGGCAATTTTAGTGAATTTTGAATGTTTAAAATGAATTATTTTAAACAATAACGACGAGAAATTTATTTCGAATAGAATTAGAACGTATATATTTATATACGTCGTCGTTAGAATATAATATTATATTTTAATTATAAAAGGAATTGAAAATGGCGTGGTAGTTTGAAAATTCGATTTCAAATTTCAAATAAACGTACAGGATTCAAAATAAACCGAATTTTAGTGAAACCCAAAATATTACAATCTATTTGTGAATATCTTTCCAACGAATCCGGGAAATTGAAATTTCATAGCGGGAGTCAAAAGATATGCCCAGTTGAAAATTCAGAATAGACGCTATGGAATTTTGGCCCTTAAAAATGGAAATTTTGCAAACGACCTCGGTTTTCGACGAAACCACTTTTGTTGGATCCGGGATGTCAAGTTATTGCTAGATTCCAAATTTCGTAATTTTTCGAATCGATATGTGAGCATGGCAAAGGAAAACGCGTTTGACCAGTTTCAGTTGATTTTAATCGAATGGAAAATGGCCATTTTTCAAACGGTCTCGGAATTTGACGAAATTAGTTTTGTTAGGACCGTATCGATAATACGAAGCTAGAAAATATTTTTCGGGAATTTTTAAATTCCGTATGTGGCCCCGGTAAATTGAAACGTGCGTTAAAATTCAATATATAGAGTTATATGTTGATATTGACGAAAACTGATCGAAACGAGCGAATTGGCTTACGTGACATATCCCATTGTGTTCGGAATGGGGGTAATTGGCTAGGGTCGACAGTCGGTGGAGTTCGTTTGGAGTTCGAATTAAAAACATACGTTTTGAAATTAAATAGATTTAATTTATTATTTTAAAAAGCCCTCCCTCTTATCTCTCTCCTCCCCCTTCAGTTATTCAAAATCGAATTAGAAAGGAAAAAAAACCATAGCTACGTCGATCAGCCGCCGCCCATGGCGGACCGCCAGCGTCTCAGGCCGCGCTTTCCCCTCCTCTCCGATCCTCTTTCTTCCCCCGTTTTCCACCTCCCTGCTGAGCCTCGCACGATTGAAGGACCCAGACCTCGCGCCCACGCCCTAGCCTGAAACCGGCAGCTCCGCCCGCCTTTGGCCGGTCTCCCCGCGACGCCGCCGACCCCCTGAAGCCCCCCTCCGATGAACTACGATTCCCCCTCCCTCTCTCTCCTTCAAACTGCCCCAAACTCCTCCCAAACCACCTGAAATCGAACGTTCCTGAAGGTGGCCGTCCTCCTGCACCTTCCTCCTCTGATTTTTATTGTGAGTGTTTTATTTTTAGTTTTAGTTTTACTAATTCTTTTATTTATTTTAGTTAGCTAATTTAAATATCAAAACATGATTTAAATTCAGTCTTTAGATTGTGATAAGATTTAGATTTTTATTCACGAGAGGTTTAGATTTGAAAACAAAGTAAAGATTCGATTTTTATCATCTTGAAAATAAAGGTAGGACTTTTATAAACAAAGGTATGATTTTTTATAATTGAAGCAGCGAAATAAAAATTCGATTTTTATTATGAAGAATAACGAAGTAAAAATATAATTTTTATATTATAGAAAAGTTAAAAATATAATTTTTATATATGTGGAGATATAAAAATGTAATTTTTATATGTGTACTAAAGTAAAAAAATTCGATTTTTATATATATGAAGTGAAAGTAAAAATTCGATTTTTATATAAGTAGCGGATTGAAAATAGAATTTTTATATAATAGAGAATATAAAAATATAATTTTTATTTATGTAGCGAAATAAAAACCTGATTTTTATTATATATATAGTGAATTAAAAATGTGATTTTTATTTATATATGAACATCGTGAAAAGAAGTGAGATGGAATGGATTGAAATCAAAAAGGAATACAGACGGCTCAGAGATTCAGAAATAAAGAATGGAGGAGTGGAACCCTCAGTGAGAACTTCTTACTTTTAATTTAATTTTCTAGTTAAAATATATACTAGGATGCAGACGGTGTTTAGTAGCACCCGACACCCGTCGTCCACAGACCATGGATGGCTTGTATGCTTGTTTGTTTGATTTTGATGTGTAGTTGATTGTGTGATGTGATGTGAAATGAAATAAAATATTTTATAGTGGAAAATATTTTATAGTTAAAAATAGAATTTTTAACGTGTATTTAAAATGACATAAAAATAAACAAATCGAACGATTTGTTTATATACACACATTTGACTGATATTGATTGGGACGATAAATTTTACACATCGCCCAACTGCACAAATAAGATCTGTGTTTGATTGTTTGAAACCCCACACGGGTATTGGGATGATATACGACATGCACTAATCCCAATAATTAGTTGTATGTCGATCGATTGATTCACAGACTGTTATAAGCGTTGAATATTTATATCTGATGCTTATGCAGTTCATAATGCACTTTGGATGATGGTTGATTATTTGTCGTTGTTGATATATATACATGCGTTGTATGGAAGTCCATAGAAATAAAATCTATGGTAATTGATTGGGCCTTATTCCAGTTTTGAAATAGAATATTTGAAGAGAACTATTTGAATAAAATATTTGAATAGAAATATTTGAAAATAAAATATTTGAATAGAATACTTGAAAATAGAATTATATGAAGCCGTGTAGATTAGACTGATGCCATTTTGACGTGAACGATATTTATATCGATTTTATTCATTTTATAATTAATATCGAAAGTAATTTCAAAATCTGATATTTTGAAAAGAATTGAAATTCGAATTAAACTGAATAGAAATGAATTCGAATTGAAATTGAATAGAAATGATTTCGAATTGAAATTGAATTGAATTGAAAACGAACTGAAATAGAATTAAAATTCGATTTGAATTGAAATCAATTTGAAATGAATTTAAAACGAATTTATGAGGGAAAATTTAATTTTGATTTGAATTTGAAAAGAAATTGAAATCGTTTTGAAAACGAATTTAAAACGATTTATATAATACGTTTTAAAAGGAAATCGATGAAGTATATATTATATATATAATATAATGGCCTGAATAGAACGCGCCGCGTTGCGGTAGTTCGTGAATTTCGACCATGGACTTCGAATAGATATTACGGGAGATCCGACCGTCGGATTCTCCTAAAACCAGAACTATTGGGTTCGTATCGAAAAGTGCTTTCTAACGAATGTGAGAAATTAGAAATCTAATGGTTGGATTTGGAATTATGTCCAAATCAAATTTGGTAAAGGTCGCTGTAAGTGCAGTTCGATGGCCATTGATGGAAATCGACTGTACGGGCCTTGATAAAATTATTAAAAATAGTAATAATTTGTGTAAAATCGTAAGAAATGATTTGCGAAGAATTGGGATGGAAAACTCCATATTTGAAAGGATAAAAATAGATTTTTCTCGAAATGAACTAGTTTTGAACTAGAATTAAAACCAATTTATTTTTGAAATAAATAAATTGAATTTGAAAAGGGTTTTAAAAGTAGCCAGAATTTCCAATAATTGAATTGGAATGGATTTGAATCGAAATTGTCTTTGGAATATTTCGAGGCTGGATTTCGTGATGATATAGATATTGTTATGGGAATTTGAAAGATATATATATAAATCGTTATTTCCAATACGATATTTGTTGGTCGTTGATTTTGATATTGAATATAAGTCGATATATTTTCTATTCATAGCCTTGTATTTAATATCAAATGTGATATGGGTTAGTCGTGAATGGTGCCTTCATTAACACTTTTCTTAAGCCCAGTTGAGAAAAGGAACAAATCTTTTTATTTAGATTCAATGAGGTGAACCAATTGAATGGTATTAAATTGGAATTGAATTTGGATTAATTTTTGGGTTTATCATAAACAGTGTTTTTAAATAACACTTGTTCTTTAACCCGATAGTTAATGGGATTGTGATTTTGGGTTGTCGTGAACGGTATCTTCAATAATACTGTTCTTAGACCCAAAAAAGAAAATCAGAAACTAACTGGAGATTAGTTAAGTTGAATGGTTTCTAGGGTATCGATCTGATGTTGGTTTCGGCCTTTGGGGTTAATACTTAGGGAATTGCTCACTTGCTAATTTACGGTTAGGGACTGATTGAAACGTGATGTGATTTTGGGGTTTATCATGAACCATGTTTTAAATGACACTGATTCTTTAACCCATTTAAAGATTAAAACTAAATGGAGTTTTAATGAATCTTTAATTAGATTGAAAAGATCGAGAATGGAGTATCACCAGTTTTACTCCAGGCGGTAGTTAAATCTTTAATTAGATTTGAATGTGAAATGGTAATCGAATTTACCGATAACACCGTGGTGTTAGATATGAAGTATGACCAGTTTTACTTCATGGGATATATAGGTTGGGATTGGGAAATAAAATAAATAATTACTTCGGTGTGGTTCGCTAATCCCGACTAGTTTGAAGTGATATTCAAAGGAAGATTAGAGAATAAATTTAAAAGAATTTATCTTTGATAAAATTAATGGGAACCTTTCCCTAAGAATGTGAAATTTAGAAACTAACTGTAGGTTGGCTAAGATGAATGGTTTCCTGGGTATTGTACTGATGTTGGTTTCGGCCTTCGGGGTTAATATTTGGGGAATTATTCTCTTACTAGTTTACGGTTAGTGACTGATGAATTGGAATGAGGCGTACGTTGTGTTTGTGTAACACGTGTTTATTATATACGCGAGTTATTCAGAAAGATCGGGTTTATCCCATTCTGAATAACTGATACGACGATAAGTCAAAGGTGAAGACAGTGGTTGAAGACCGGAGGTCTTCATGTCGTTTGGATAATTACTGATGATCTTGATTGGGTCGTACACCCAAGAGGAGGGAATCAGTTAATGATCGTCTAGTCGTACTTGGAGATCGATGGATATACGAGGTACTAGGTGCCTCCGGTTTCATTCAGGCCCAGAACGGACTTGTAAATGGACGGCGTGTTTGACATTGGGTATCATTCTGTGTGATTGATGGATATCGGTTGCATGGAGTGGTTTGCCTGTGTGGCATGCTAAGATGCAAATGATCAAGGCTTCCGTTGAAAAGCAAAGTCTTGTGGTTGATGATCAAAGCACGGCCTGTGTGGCATAGCTTTATGTAACGTTGATTCGCGAGCCTCACACCCCGGTGGTGAACCAAAAACGGGAGAGGACCTGTGCGTTTCTTTCTAGCTAGAAGTGGCGTCAGTGGTTTTACACGCCCTAACGAGTTTGATTTATGTGGTTGTTGCTGTTGCGAGGAGCCTCGGATATATCGGTGACTATGTGAAGCCGATGGAGTCATTTGTTGGCTCAATTACGCCCCAAAGGGCGGGGAAACGCAATGTTCAGGCATTTTAATCCACATCGGTGGAAACGCAATGTTTAGCAATTCCCCAAGTTAATTTGTTTAATTCAATTGAAATAATGCAGATTTTATTTTATGTGTATTATGTTCTTCTTCTTCCTCTTTCCTTTTTATTTTTAAGATTAGGCTAACTTCGAGCATAATCCAAATCTCGCTGAAAATCATGCGTACGAACAAAGATTGGAATAATGAAAATGATGTTTGGGAATTTGGGAATAAATTGTAATTGGGGAATTGTGGAATAACATATAACATAACCTGAGATTGGAAAATTAAGGGAAATTGGCACATATATTAACCTAGAATATAAAAGAAAATATGTGCGATTAAAATTGAGAATGATTAGATATGCTTGGGTATGTTGAATCAAGAATTTATGCATGAACTATATGTACATAAGAAAAGTTAGAATTGAATATTTAGACACATGGGATTATAAGTTGAATTGGGATTTATGCAATAAGAATGAGGGTAGACATGAATTAATTGTTCTAAACAATAAGAATGAGGGTTGACATGAATTATTGATAACTTTAAAGAACAATTAATTTGGGTATAATTAGGTATAACTTATATACATGAAAAGTTAGGCATAGCATATAATAAGGATTGTTGGCATAACTATGTACGAGATTATGTAATCATGGTAGAATTTATGTATCCAAGTCAAATTGGAACCATAAACATGAAATTGGGTTTAGAAGTGTGAACATGTAATATTGGATTGGGATAAATAGGCATATAAAACCTAGATTGAAATTGTTTGTTAAAAGATGAACATGCCTAACCCGAGGTTAGATTGAGTTATGGTGTAAGTCTGCCCGGAACCACCCGACACATCCAGTAACCGCAACAACAGGTCTAATGTGAGAGGTTAGCGCATTAAGCCCAAAACCCGAGGTTAGAACAATTTTGCGGTAGAAGTATGCCCGGAACCGCCCGGCATATCCAACAACCGCAAGCAACATGTCTAATGTGAGAGGTTAAGTGCATTAATAAAAAGATTAATGCTATGAAACAAACATGTTAAGTGTGCTAAGGTTAAGTAAACGGAGGCGAAGACAAACTTAACCAACGTAATAATGGGGAATGGTGGCAAACCTTAGGTAAGAAAACTAAGTAAATAACGGTGGATTATGGCAACATCAAAAGATACGAGTATAACTGAATGGGAAGATAATAGGTAAGCTTGTTACAAGACAAGTAAGAATTATAACGTAGGTTATAATGATCGATACAAAGATGAAATAACTTATGAAATAATGCAAGCAGTACTTAATTGAAGATGAACTAATCCGTAGGAGCAGGAAAACGTTAGTTATATGAGTAAGTGGAAAACTTATTAGTAAAACTTACTCAAGATGACTAAGTTAATGAGTAAACGATAAAGATAATTTGTTAGTAAACCTTAGTTAAGAGAACTAAGTAATCAATCATGGAAAGTCATGTTGGTAAACCTTAGTTAAGAGGACTAAGTAAACAGTTACAGAAAGTCGTGTTTGAGCTTGTTAGTAAACCTTAGTTAAGAGAACTAAGTAAATAATTAAAAGATCGCGGCTACATGAGAAATAGGGAAAGACTTATGAAAAAGAAACTTGCTAATTTAGAAACTAATATGGATGAGATAACCAAGTTAAAAAGAAAGCCTAATGAGATAGAGCAAGCGCAAAATTAGAAGATTAGACTTAAGGTCTAATAACACGAAAGGGTGAGGCACTCGGACCAGTCCATACGATAGGGGATGAATAACCAAAGACGGTAGATCATTACGATGCCATAGGGCGCAAGGAAGAGCGAACGTCCATCTGATCATGCAGAAGGCTCAAAGGGACTGGGTTACGAAACACGCGGCTTCTGGGGACGTGAGGGTACTCTTGGTATCCCTCTATGAGTGGCAGATGATACGCCTGTGCTCACAGAGGTTAGGTCTGCGTGGGAAGAACCAATGAGTATGCCTTGATTGCAAAACAAGAGGCCATCAAACGACTAAGATGGACCAGCGTGATTCGGCGAGACTAGTTAGTGCGCTGTGATAGCAACTCGTCGTCTAACTACCATCTTCAGTCAGTACGTGAAGCAGAAAGGCGGAAAACTCCAAAAGATCATATACTTTGCTATCTAGTCATGGGTGAGGTTGGCCAATAGGATTGAAGGAAATAGGGTGCCGGGGTTACAGTTCTCATTCTTGATATTCTTGGGTGCCTTTCATTAGTTGAGGGAGGGGTCTAGTGGGAGCATGGCCACTATAAAAGCAGACCTTAGCATCTGCATTGGTAGATATCTGAAAGCTCCCGACCGAGTTCCTGTTTCTTGATTAGCCCTGCCACGGGACTCGGGCGCACATATAGAGAACATGTGCAAATAGACATTGAGTACGATTGACGATACGTACGTGGGAAAAGTCTAGGTACACTCATGTCGCTCTGGGTGGTGTACCATAGACTAAAGGGCATTATTCGATGATAGAATTTAGTATGATCTAGAATGGCAGTCCAAGCGCTTACGTAACACAGTGATGATAGTTTTATGCAAATGTAGCGTTGATATACATATGACATGCGACATTGGATAAGGGACTGCGTATATACGGTGGAGACCATGCGAGTAGAGTATACCTTAATTGGGTGTAGCTACATATACACTATGTTAAGTTAATCTACTAGAGAGTAGATGGGTGCGACGTGTGTATAAGCCTTAAATGCTAATAACACAAATAACCTAATAAATAAGAAAATATAATTGAACGGTATATGTAGGATTATCCAAGAAGTGTAGTTTAAATTCATTCACACAGAACTTATGTTCTGACCCCCTCCTCATAACATTCGCAGGTTAGGTTCATGACAGAGACTGTATAGCTTTGTATACTGGTTTAGCAGTATTATTATTAAGGTAAAGCAATGTTTCAACTACATTATATTTATTCGTTCCACTATGAGATATTTTCCGAACTCTGACATGTTTTGTGTCTCTGTCTTTCCTGCAGGATACCAGAGCAAACAAACTCAGGTTTCGATGGATTGGGATTTTGAAAAAAAATCGGTTCGTTGGAATCTGGGTTGTTACATCTGGTATCAGAGCTTTTGTTTAGTGTTCCAAAGGAAATAATGAGTGAGCGTATTTGTATTTTCAAAAATAGAAATAATATATATATATAAACCTAAGTCCATAAAAGAACCCACTAGGTAGAAAAGGTAAAATATGGAATGAGTTGGGATATTGGTTTGTACACTAAAGGAACGAATATAGAAATTTTAAGATCCTTAGGTGGTTTGATTGGAAGGTGTACAATATGATTTGGTATTGGAGAAAGAAAGTATCCCATAGGATGGAAACTGAAATGTTAGTATTTCAGAACAGTGGGTTTAGAAGTAAAACCTTATAAATTGGCGAAAAAGTTAGAATGTCGAAAATGGATTAGGAATATATATATATATAGTTGATAAGTGTTTAGGAAAGCCTAGTTGAGTTAAAGACCCACTTTGAGTCTAACCCAATGATCAGCTTTTAAGAACTTGAATTTGTAAAAGTTTTTGCAAAAGAGTTTGCGGCGTTTCTTAAAAGTATTTTTGATGTTTGAGGAAAATATGTGAAGAACATATTTAGTGCATGTTGGGTTTTAAAGTAAAGTGGGGTATATATTTTGTAAAACAATGATTACTTGTTTTAAAAAGAATTCTCTCATGAAAAAGTTTCATTTTGAAAAGAAAGTTTTAAAATCTCTATTCTGTTAACAATAAATTTTGATTATTGATCTATAAAGAAATTTTGTTGGGAGGGCAAAATAAGTTGTAGAGAGTAAGAATAGAGTAGATTTTTGCACCTTGTAGAAAGCAACCAAAATTAACATAGGTAGAAACAATGTGAACCCGATTAAGAAGTAGTTAACCTTGTCTACTCCAGTTTTGTGATTTGAAAAAAAAATGTGTTTTGCAATTTTATTTTGTGACAAGTTTTTATGGTTTGGCAAAAGCAAGTTTTGGAGAAGAAAATAGATTTTTAACACTTTTAATTTTTGGAAGAAAAATGTAATGAAAAGAAAGGAAGCCAAACCATGTTTTTTAAAAAAAAATATGGAGTAGGTGAGGATTAGTGCTTAGAAAGAACGAGAGAAATAAAAAAGATCATCTTGGAATGGTATAAAATTCCCGTAGAATGCATAAGCATCAAGAAACTTAGGTATGTTTCTTGAGAAAAGGAAAAGTATAGGCTAGTAATACACAGCATGGACTAGTAGTAATTACTAGGTAGTGAAGGGCAAGTAAGTTTGTAGATCCCGTTGTTTGGACTTGTGACCGAGTCCTAAGATTCTTGGCCCGTAATAGTAGCTGAGTAAAAAAATGGGAAGGCTTATTTGAAAAATAAGAAACTTAAATAATTGGACTAAGTCAAATAAGCTAAGGAAGAGAATAGCCTAACTAAAAAGAAAACAACAAATTCAGTAAAGCAACAAACGTGATTGGAAAAGAAAATGAAAATCTTAAGAAAAAGATGAATAAAAATGAAATTTTTCCAAGATAAGTTGAAAAAGAAAAGAATTTTTTTTCTTATGTGGTTGTACTTGGATAGGAAAATAGGAAATCTTTATAGAATAGTTATGTAAAAATCCAAGTACAATTAGAAAAGGTACATAAAAGAAAAACGGAAGATGTGAATTTTTCTGTTTTATACCTTTTGGTAATATAAGAAAATCGAACTTAGAAAACTAGATTTTTCTAAATTTCGAAATTTAATGATGGATGGTAGGGTTTTGGATGCAACAATTGGATGAAATATGTTCTTACTCTGTAAGAGTGTGGTGAAATTTGGGTGAAAAATGTTTTGATTTTTCAAAAATATTGCATACATATAGAACTGCAAGTCTATTTATGATGTGAGCATCATGTTTTAAAAATATTTAAAAGTTTGCATACATATAGGTGGTACCAATTAGGCATACATTCTTTATCATGATATATTTCACTTTGCACATGCGCACAATGGTTGCAAAAATTGTATGCACACATGATGGTTGAATATTATGCGAGGGATTATCTATTTTACCCATATCAAATTTCGAGGACGAAATTCCTTCAGGGTGGGAGAATGTAACACCCCGGATATTTCTATAAATATTTGATTGTGCATATATGTAAATAGATGAATGGTCATTGATAATTTTAAAAAAAATGTTATAAAGGTAATGCATGAATATATGTTAAAAGAAAAAGATTCATGCATTTTAAAAAGGTTAATGCATTAAATGTGCAAGTAAAAGGAAGAAATCAATGTGTAAATGCATTAATATATAAAAACAGAGATAAGCAAGGATAAATTAATGAGACAATTTCATGTAACAATAAAAATAAGAAAAGATGTAAAGTTTTAATGCATGAAAAAAAAGTGGAAGTTAACAATGTAAGCAATAAAGGTATGCAATAAATAGGAAGGAAAGATAAAGAATCAATGTAATAAAATACATGCATATCATACATTAACGAGAAGATTAGTGCAAAGGAATGCATGTAATGCATGCAATAAAGTGCATGTAATAAAATATATGTAAAAAAAAGAAACATTAATGAATTGATGGCATGCATAAAAATGGTTAATAAAGAGGGTATCATAATCAGTGCATATATATATATATATATATTAATATTAAAATGCAAATGGAAGAAAGAGGTGAATTAATAACATGCAATTAATTATGTACATTTGAATATATGCATAAGTTAATATATTGAAAGTTATATTGTTAATGCGTAGAATAATAAAAAGAATTAAGAAGCATAAAAGTAGAGTGCATTAATTTCAATGAATTGATAAATAAATAAATGCATTAAAAGTAAATTGATTAATTGTAAAATAAGGATGTGCAATCAAAATAAAAAGAAAGTTAAATGCATGAAGGTAAATTAATTGATTAGAGAAAGAATGATATATGCAATGCAGTGTGAAAGCAGTTAAAAAGATGGTTTAATTAAAAAGAAGGTGTGAAAAGGGTTTATGTAGAGAGGAGGTTAAAAAGAGGAAAAAATATATATAATAATAATAACACATGCCCCTGCGCATAGTCTATGGGTGCAACGCACCCTGGCTGTGTTGGGTGGGTTCTAGAATGTTCTTTTCTAGGGTGAGGTGGACGGTTTAGATGAGTTTTTTTTATTTAATCCTAAGGGCCCAGTTCTTCTAACCCACCTATAAATAAAACCTTAAATCCACTGATTTATTCGTCTAATTCTATGGCGACGCCATGGCCTCCTCCTTCTTCTTCCCTAAGAAATTCTTAAATCTAATGTCTTTTCTTCTCTCCAAATCTCTTAATAAAATAAAAGATTAGATTTAGAATTTCTTCTATTTCAAAATATAGAGAAAAGGGATTTTGATCAACAATCTACGCCACAAGAAAGGGAAAAACTTTGGATGCTAACCTCAATCAGACCTAGGAAAGCAAAAATTACTATGAGTGGATTTAAATTACCCTTGTTGAATAATAGTAGATGAATCGTTTAGCAATTCCCCAAGTTAATTTGTTTAATTCAACTGAAATAATGCAGATTTTATTTTATGTGTATTATGTTCTTCTTCTTCCTCTTTCCTTTTTATTTTTAAGATTAGGCTAACTTCGAGCCTAATCCAAATCTCGCTGAAAATCATGCGTACGAACAAAGATTGGAATAGTGAAAATGATGTTTGGGAATTTGGGAATAATTTATAATTGGGAATTGTGGAATAACATATAACATAACCTGAGATTGGAAAATTAGGGGAAATTGGCACATATATTAACCTAGAACATAAAATAAAATATGTTCGATTAAAATTGAGAATGATTAGATATCTTGGGTATGTTGAATGCAAGAATTTATGTACATAAGAAAAGTTAGAATTGAATATTTAGACATATGGGATTATAAGTTGAATTGGGATTTATGCAATAAGAATGAGGGTTGACATGAATTATTTGTTCTAAGCAATACGAATGAGGGTTGACATGAATTATTAATAAGTTTAAAGAACAAGTAATGTAATAAACCGGAAATCTGAACCAATTTAAAAATTTTATTTTTGCAATTTTAATGAGTTTTGAATATTTAAAATGAATTATTTTAAATAAATACGATGAGAAATTAATTTTGAATAGAATTAGAACGTAAATATTTATTTGAATCGACGTTAGAATATAAATATTTTATTTTAACTATAAAAGGAATTGAAAATGGTGCGGTAGTTTGAAAATTCGATTTCAAATTTCAAATGAATGTGTAGGATTCAAAATAAACCGGATTTTAGCTAAAGCAAAAGTATTAGAATCTATTTGAAAATATCTTTCCAATGAATCCGAAAAATTGAAATTTCATAGCGGGAATAAAAAGTTATGCCCAGTTGAAAATTCGCTATGGAAATATAGCCCTTAAAAATGGAAATTTTGCAAACGACCTCCGTTTTCGACGAAACCACTTTTGTTGGATCCGGAATGTCTAATTATTGCTAAGTTCCAAAAATCATAATTTTTTGAATCAATATGTGAGCGTGGCGTAGGATAACGTGTTTTGACAGTTTCAATCAATTTAGATCGACCAGAAAATGGCCAATTTTCAAACGGTCACCAAATTTGATGAAACTAGTTTTGTTAGAACCGTATCATCAATACGAAGCTAGGAAATATTTTTTCTGGAATTTTTAGAGTTCGTATGTGGCCCCGGTAGATTGAAATGTGCGTTCAAATTCAATATATAGATTTATATTTTGATTTTGACGGAAACTGATCGAAACGATCGAATCATCCTATGATACATATCCTACTGTGTTCAGGATAGGGGTAATTAGCTATGGACTACAGGCGGTGGGTCTCCTTTGGAGGTAGAAATAAAAAGTCACTTTTTGGAATTAAATTAAATAATAAAATAAATTAGGCCCAAGCCACTCCTTTCTCCACTTACCTGGTCAACACCCCTCTGTTCATTCTTACAGAATCGAGTAAAATAAAAAAAAGGAAGGAGGAGCTGTCGTCGCTCCAACCCCCCTTTCGCCGTCGCGTCGCACTCTCGGGAGCACCGCCGCGGCCCCCAAGGCGCATCGGCCCCTCTCGTCCACGGTCGTGGCCCCTCCCCCCACCTCGAATCCAAATCACGAACCACCGCAAAGCCCCTCCAGTCTGCCGCCAACCCCAGACCGACCAGCCGCCTGCCACTCACGCCACCGCCACCCTCTCCACTCGCCCCCTCCTCCGTGTAAGCCCAAACCCCCCAAAACTGCTGCTAAACCTCCGCCCTCCCCCTTAAAACCTGTCGCCGCCACTTGACAAGGATGCAGACCACCTGTAAAAACCCGGAATTTTGGGGGCCAATTTAAAATTTTTAATTTAGAAATTTTAATGAATTTTAAATATTTAACATGATTTATTTTAAATAATAAACCATGCAATTTAATTTAATCTTAAACAAGGATTTTATTTGTGTAGTGACATATCATAAAAACTAATTTATCAAATTATATGTATAAATGGCGTAATAAACGTTAATTAATCTCAAATATATGTTGAAGCTTTAATGGTGATTAATTTTTGTAGACTAATAAGTTTAATTTTATTACCATATTATGCATAGTACAATGAATGTAATAGGGACACTCTAACATTATATGTAATTTAAACCTTGAATTGAAGAGAGTAATATATTAAGGAAGGAAGATTTTATCATTGGAAATTTCAAATTGAAATTTAATATATATAGTAATTTAGTTCGTTTAAAAAAAAAACGAATGTAACTTTGTAAATACAAGCTGTAAAAGCTAGTCCATATTTATATAAGAAATGCGCACTATAAGAAAGAAAATAATTTGTGCAATAAATTCATTACAATTTGAACTTAATTAACGGTGCATAACGATTGAATTTATAACGTTATGAAATAACTAAATAACGCTGCCTGTTAGTTCGTGTTAAGATGAGCATTCACGCACACCATTTATAAAGAACAAATCAAGTCTTTCCCCTTCTTTTTCTACTTTCCCAAATTCATTGTCTCATCTCTCTCCACCTTAATTATTTCCCTATTTTGTTCAAAATGTAACATTTAAGAATTTGCGAAAGCTTATTAATTTATTTATTTACATCATGAATAGTTACAACAGTTTTCAATGCCATTCCCTCTTCGTTGTGTTTTAATACAACATTTATTCCTTCCCTTCATTTTATCAATTTCTTTCCCCTTTCTCTCTTGTTTCTCTCCAAATACTAATGAACTCACATATATATATATATATAGGTATATATGTATATATATATTTCTCTTCTTTATATTCTCGCATGCTCATTGAAAAGATTCCTTCAATTATGGAATTTTAATATTAAGTATTTTGGAATTTAAGAAGTTACACAATTCTCTATCAGGCAATCAATAATGCATTTATTCCTTTCCATTTGTTCTCTTTTCTTCTTTGTTTTACTTTTGAATTTGAAAGAGAAATTAGTGTTGACATGTCATGTCTAGTCAACAAATTTGTCTCGCTTGTAACCTATTACATATGTAGAGACACAAGTGGGGAATAAAATATATATATATATATATATATATATATATATAAAGGTTATTTCCTCCTACTTTATAACATCTTAAACCTTTCCAAATCCTAACCCATTTCCTCTAACACTAAATTCCTTCACTCATTTTTTTTTCTACCCCAAGTTCTGCGTGACTACCTTTCTTCACGTGAGAAACAGAAAGAAAAAAAGAAGCTTCACCCATTTCTTCGCACTATGCCAAACCGCACCTTAAAGCTTCAGCAAACCTCACCGCACCTCTACCCCCTCTTGACCGTGATTCAAGCAACACCAAACACCTTGGCCTTCTCTTGCTTTGAGGAATATTGACGTGTGTTTAAGTATAAAGTGTATATATATTTATATATACAAACGGTTGAAGCTAGAGGGAATAACGCGTTGTTCGTGAAATTTGCATGCGATCATTCACAGGCTTGCTCCGCAATAGACGCAAAGTTTTGACAGTGAAGAATTGGAAAGCATAACTGGTGAGAACTCAAATTTAATTAATTTTAAATTTAGTTAAAATGGTTAATTAAATCTAGTTGTTAAATAGGATTTATCTATAAACATACCCAATTGTTCATGTGATAGAATTGTATGTGCGATAAAATTTGTTATGTGATGTGAGATTTCTATTTTTAATAATAAATTAAAATTTTAATTATGTTATTGTTATTAGAAATCGATGTATGTATGTATGATATTAGAGCTGTGATGTTGTGATGGAAACTTGTTGTTTGTGTTGATTTCGACCTTCATTTTGTCATGTTAGATTAGGAATTACGCGCAAATAAAAATATTGCTTTTATCCGTCATGTTTAAAATTAGAAATGGTATACGAATAAAAGTATTGTTTTTTTTTATTCGCCTTGTTGAAATTAGAATTAAATGCGAATAAAAATGTTGTTTTTATGTGTGACGTTAAATATTAAAATAATATGCGAATAAAAGTATACACTTTTATTTGTTATGTTAAAGTTAGTAATTTGTTGAAATTAAAAACGTTCTTTCTTTTTATTGTCATATACAATATAGGGATGGTCATTATTAGGAAATGTCATATGTTAGAATAAATATGTCGTTTCTGTTAGAAAACATGTTTTTTTTTTAATAAAAACATGCCATTTAGTAAGATGTGTTTTGCCGATAAAAACATGTCACTTGGTCAAGATTTGTTTTTGTCAATAAATGAATGTCATTCATTTAGAAATGTAAATTAGTTAGAATCATGTTTATATAAACCCAAACACTTATTTGTCAAAACATGTTAACGAATTGGGAATAATCATTTTTGTCAAAACTCGTTAGTTGCAATAAAAATAACCTTTTTGTCAAAACATGTAAACTGAAATAAAAGCTCTCATTTGTGTCAAAACATGTCATATAAAAAAAATCATGTTATGTTAGAATATAAAATGTCATTCATTTTAAATCATGTTATATTAGAAACAAATTGTCAATTTTGATATATTAAAAATTGACAATATAAATTATGGCATTTATGTTGAATCAAAATTGACCAAATAAGCATATCATTCATATAAAGTAGAATTCGTAAATAAGTATATAAGCATATCATTCATATGAATCAAAATTGACAATATAAATTATGGCATTTATGTCAATGCAAAATTGTCGTTTTGTCATTAGAATTCGTAAATAAGTAAAAATACCATTTTTACTTGTTAAGATTTGATTAGAAACTTAGAGTTTGTTTTGACAAATAAAATTTACGTTTATTGTCATTGGAAACTTAAAATTTGACATACAAATAAAATTCACTTTTTATTTGTCATTAGGAAACTTGGAATTTGTATGCAAATAAGATTTGCTCTTTTTATATTATTAGAAACCATAGAAAAATGTGAATATGTCAAATACTCTTTTATGTGTCATTAAGATTCATAGGAAATTGTTTATATATGAAGGTGCATTTATATGTCATTAAAGATTCATAGAAAGTGATTACAAATAAATGACTATTTAATTGTCATTTGAATAACATAGAAAGTGATTACAAATAAATGACTATTTAATTGTCATTTGAATAACATAGAAAGTGATTACAAATAAATGACTATTTAATTGTCATTTGAATAACATAGAAAGTGATTACAAATAAATGACTATTTAATTGTCATTTGAATAACATAGAAAGTGATTACGAATAAATGACCATTTAATTGTCATTTGAATAACATAGAAAGTGATTACGAATAAATGACCATTTAATTGTCATTTGAATAACATAGAAACTTGTTTACAATAACATGACATCTTTTTTTTACATTTTGTTATTGTGAATAAAAAGGACAATTTTCTGTTAGAAAATGTAAATTAGAATAAAAAGGACATTCTTGTTAGAAAATATACATTAGGATAAAAATAACCTTTTTTTGTCGAATTAGAATTTACAAATGGAAATTGTCAACAAAGACAGTTATTATTTTTCATTCGTTGTTGAAATAGAATTGTATGCAATATAAAGAATATTTCAATGTAAAGTTATACTTTGGAAAATATGATATTTCAGAAGTTAAATATTTTTAAAATATGAAATATTTTAAAATAACATTTTTAGAAAATAATTATAATTATAATTATAATTGTTCTTGGACACGAGGTTAGGTCACGTTTATGGCGGAAGTCTGCCCGGAACCAACCAGCATATCCAGCAACCATAAATGTTGGGCCTAATGTGAGAGGTCCAAGTATACGAATACAAATTGGGTTTTGACTCGAGGTTAAGCCCAACTGTGGAATAAGTCTGCCCGGACCCAACCGGCATATCCAGCATCGACAAGTTGTAGGCCTAATGTGAGAAGTCTGGCCCATTATAAAACAAAAATGGATAATATAACGAATTGGATTATTTAATCCATTGCGAATAGAAACATCATTTTAACCTGAATAAGTTTATTATTATCCATTTTATAATGAATATTAAAAGAGTTAATTTCAAAATTAATATTTTGAAAATAATGTTTTAATATGAGAAATGATATTTTGATCAGAATAAATGGTTTATTTATGTTAAAATAAATAAAAGGAATTAGAAATGGTTTTATTATAACTACGGATTTACAATGAAATTTGAATTTGGGTTTATCGTGAATTATGTTTTAAATAACATTTATTCTTTAGCCCGGATTAATGAGGGGATTAATTTCCTAATTTTTGATTAATTATTTAATAATGACTTTGGAAGGTTAAAACGAAATAAGGTTTTAATTAAAACTTTAATTAGATTGGAGAGGAATTAAGTAAATAAATAAGAACAAGAAATTAAAACCCTTTATTTACAAATAGTGTAAATAAGGAAGAAAAAGAAGATGAAACCATTTATTTATATTTAGGTAAATAAATAACAAAAGGATAAGAATATATTTATTTACATTTAGGTAAATAAATAGGAAAAAGAAAAGTAAAAACATTTATTTAGGTAAATAAATAAGAAAAGGAAAATGAAAACATTTATGTATATCTAGGTAAATAAATAAATGATAGGAAAGAATAATTTATTTACATTTAGGGTAAATAAAACCAGAAGATAGAGAAGTATAATTTATTTACATTTAGAGTAAATAAAGCAAATGGTAGAAAAGAATAATTTATTTACATTTAGTGTAAATAAAACAGAGATAATAAAGGTGATATTTTTATCGTCATTTTATATGCGATAAAAAGAATAAATTTTTATAATTAAAATCGCCAAATGATTTATATTTATATATATAAATATAAATTATAAACTTAATGACACGCGCGCGGCAGTTCGCGTATCGACAATCTAGTTATACCGAAAGATCCGACCATCGGATTTTCCCAAAACTGGAACCGTTAGGACCGCTTTGGGAAGATCTTTCCAACGATATAAACTTCATCAAAATCCAACGGTTAGATTTAGAGATAAGTGTAAATCAAATTTGGTTGAAAACAGCGCCAGGGTCGCCCATTGACCCGAAGCGTCGTTATATTAATTTAAGCTATACCAATAACAATATGAAATGATTTCAAGTTATATATATATGCGAGAATCATTTGAAAAGTCCGAGTTCAATCTCATTTCAAATGATTATACGACGATCTAAGTCGAAGAGTTGAAGACGGTGATTGAAGACCGACGATCTTCACATCGAATGGATGTGTTGCTACTGAGACCCATGAGAGGACGTAGTGTTGATTTGTACGGATTTGACTTTCGCTCAGACCCAGAGCATAAGTTTATAAATGGAATGTATGTCTGACGTTGTAGTCCTTTATACTACATTCGTTGATCTCTGTTAATATATATCTGTTTGGTGGTTAACGCCGTTCTCTGAGACGTACGAGCTTAGAGGTTATATATTGGTAGAAATCAATGGGGTGGTATGGATTGACAATGTGGCATGCCAAGATGCATGAATTAAGGCTTTTGTTGAAAAGCAGGCCTTGGGGTCGATGATCAAAGCACGGTCTGTTTCGGCGTAGCTTTGTGTATAGCGTGACTTCGCGAGCCTCACACTCCGGTATGAGTCAAAAACGGGATACGGACTGCAAGGAGTGCACACGTTTCTTTCTAGCTAGAGTGATGTCAGGGACCTACCAGCGCTGACATTTTACTTATGTGGATGATGGATTTTGAGGTACCTCGTGTTTTATAGGCCGTTGGTGGTCATACTATAGGTTCAAAGGAACCGGGAAGCGTGTGTTCAGGCATAACTAATCCACTGCCGATAGGCGGGGACCGGCCCTGAAGATCCAAGGGTTCACTACGGGGGATCCTGAGGCATTTGCTAGAGTGTCTCGAATCGGAGAGGAGCTTGCCCCTAGCCTCGACTCATGATGGAAATCCAATTTCCGATACGACCTTGCGGTTTTGATTGTAGAACTAGTATGGCGACATGATATATGGTACCCATGCCGTCTATGATTTATACATTATGATTGAAGTGTTTTTATTAGAATATATACACACTAGTATTAAACCCGTTTTATCGTATCAAGCATCTCTTGACCATTATAAGGTAAAACCCTATCCTCTGGTTTGCGTTGCATTGTGTGATGGGACTTGGGTCTTATAATGGTTTCATTTTTCTAAAAAGCATGGCGTTGTTTTAACGTTTTACTTTATTTTATGCACTGACAATCCAATGGAGTAAACCCGTTCCGTGTTAGTGGCGTGGTCCTGTGATTAGCCTTATCAATAGATTAGTTTAGTTAAGATTTCTCATACCAGTCCCATGACTGACCTGTAGTTTGTTTCACTAGCAAACTCGGGTGCCCATGTTTTTCCACACGGGCAGTCGAGTAGCTTGTTTTGCAGATATCTATTCTTTTAGCAGGACCCTGGATTGAAGCTTAAAACTGTGTCCAGAGCATTTATAGTCTTCCGCTGTATTAAGTTTATTTTCTTCCGTTGCAATGTATTAAATCTGTTGTAATTTATCTTCCGTTGTAATTTAATTTCGATGTACTCTGATATTCTGTACTCTGATGTAACATTATATGTAATGTAATAAAAGTTTGCTGTTATTGTTCTAATGTTTTGTATTCCCAAAGTTAAAGTATTCGAAGATTTCCAACCTTTGGGTCAGACCTGTGTGGTTTATGGTCGATTCAAAGAGCGGGAATTTCCGGGTCTTTACAGTTGGTATCAGAGCTCTGATTAGCTCAAAATCTTTGGGGTACAACTCGTTAGAACTAAACAAAAGACTCATCAGAGATTGGATTAGTAATATCCAACAAGAATACTCATTAGAGATAGGATCAGTAGTATCCTAGAATGAGAAAACTCGTTAGAGATGGGGTTAGCAATGCCTTAGAATGAGTTAAGAGTAATAAGTTCATAATTAACGTATTTTGATTATATATACAATCCGATCTTAGAAAATATAGTTTTTGAATATGTAAAGATTATATATTTTTAAAAGTTAGTCAACTAATAAAATTATTGAAACTAAGAAAGATTTTGAGACCAATTTAAATTGAGTTAGTTAATTAAACAACTTTTAGCTACGTTCCTTTTCGAGGACGAAAAGATTTTACGTGGGGGCGATTGTTACAACCCGGAATTTTGGGGGCCAATTTAAAATTTTTAATTTAGAAATTTTAATGAATTTTAAATATTTAACATGATTTATTTTAAATAATAAACCATGCAATTTAATTTAATCTTAAACAAGGATTTTATTTGTGTAGTGACATATCATAAAAACTAATTTATCAAATTATATGTATAAATGGCGTAATAAACGTTAATTAATCTCAAATATATGTTGAAGCTTTAACGGTGATTAATTTTTGTAGACTAATAAGTTTAATTTTATTACCATATTATGCATAGTACAATGAATGTAATAGGGACACTCTAACTTTATATGTAATTTAAACCTTGAATTGAAGAGAGTAATATATTAAGGAAGGAAGATTTTATCATTGGAAATTTCAAATTGAATTTTAATATATATAGTAATTTAGTTCGTTTAAAAAAAAAACGAATGTAACTTTGTAACTACAAGCTGTAAAAGCTAGTCCATATTTATATAAGAAATGTGCACTATAAGAAAGAAAATAAATTGTGCAATAAATTCATTACAATTTGAACTTAATTAACGGTGCATAAGGATTGAATTTATAACGTTATGAAATAACTAAATAACGCTGCCTGTTAGTTCGTGTCAAGATGAGCATTCACGCACACCATTTATAAAGAACAAATCAAGTCTTTCCCCTTCTTTTTCTACTTTCCCAAATTCATTGTCTCATCTCTCTCCACCTTAATTATTTCCCTATTTTGTTCAAAATGTAACATTTAAGAATTTGTAAAAGCTTATTAATTTATTTATTTACATCATGAATAGTTACAACAGTTTTCAATGTCATTCCCTCTTCGTTGTGTTTTAATACAACATTTATTCCTTCCCTTCATTTTATCAATTTCTTTTCCCTTTCTCTCTTGTTTCTCTCCAAATACTAATGAACTCACATATATATATATATATATATATATATATATATATATATATATATTTCTCTTCTTTATATTCTCGCATGCTCATTGAAAAGATTCCTTCAATTATGGAATTTTAATATTAAGTATTTTGGAATTTAAGAAGTAACACAATTCTCTATCAGGCAATCAATAATGCATTTATTCCTTTCCATTTGTTCTCTTTTCTTCTTTGTTTTACTTTTGAATTTGAAAGAGAAATTAGTGTCGACATGTCATGTCTAGTCAACAAATTTGTCTCGCTTGTAACCTATTACATATGTAGAGACACAAGTGGGGAATAAAATAAATATATATATATATATATATATATATATATATAAAGGTTATTTCCTCCTACTTTATAACATCTTAAACCTTTCCAAATCCGAACCCATTTCCTCTAACACTAAATTCCTTCACTCATTTTTTTTTTTCTACCCCAAGTTCTGCGTGACTACCTTTCTTCACGTGAGAAACAGAAAGAAAAAAAGAAGCTTCACCCATTTCTTCGCACTATGCCAAACCGCACCTTAAAGCTTCAGCAAACCTCACCGCACCTCTACCCCCTCTTGACCGTGATTCAAGCAACACCAAACACCTTGGCCTTCTCTTGCTTTGAGGAATATTGACGTGTGTTTAAGTATAAAGTGTATATATATTTATATATACAAACGGTTGAAGCTAGAGGGAATAACGCGTTGTTCGTGAAATTTGCATGCGATCATTCACAGGCTTGCTCCGCAATAGACGCAAAGTTTTGACAGTGAAGAATTGGAAAGCATAACTGGTGAGAACTCAAATTTAATTAATTTTAAATTTTGTTAAAATGGTTAATTAAATCTAGTTGTTAAATAGGATTTATCTATAAACATACCCAATTGTTCATGTGATAGAATTGTGTGTGCGATAAAATTTGTTATGTGATGTGAGATTTCTATTTTTAATAATAAATTAAAATTTTAATTATGTTATTGTTATTAGAAATCGATGTATGTATGTATGATATTAGAGCTGTGATGTTGTGATGGAAACTTGTTGTTTGTGTTGATTTCGACCTTCATTTTGTCATGTTAGATTAGGAATTACGCGCAAATAAAAATATTGCTTTTATCCGTCATGTTTAAAATTAGAAATGGTATACGAATAAAAGTATTGTTTTTTTTTATTCGCCTTGTTGAAATTAGAATTAAATGCGAATAAAAATGTTGTTTTTACGTGTGACGTTAAATATTAAAATAATATGCGAATAAAAGTATACACTTTTATTTGTTATGTTAAAGTTAGTAATTTGTTGAAATTAAAAACGTTCTTTCTTTTTATTGTCATATACAATATAGGGATGGTCATTATTAGGAAATGTCATATGTTAGAATAAATATGTCGTTTCTGTTAGAAAACATGTTTTTTTTTTAATAAAAACATGCCATTTAGTAAGATGTGTTTTGCTGATAAAAACATGTCACTTGGTCAAGATTTGTTTTTATCAATAAATGAATGTCATTCATTTAGAAATGTAAATTAGTTAGAATCATGTTTATATAAACCCAAACACTTATTTGTCAAAACATGTTAACGAATTGGGAATAATCATTTTTGTCAAAACTCGTTAGTTGCAATAAAAATAACCTTTTTGTCAAAACATGTAAACTGAAATAAAAGCTCTCATTTGTGTCAAAACATGTCATATAAAAAAAATCATGTTATGTTAGAATATAAAATGTCATTCATTTTAAATCATGTTATATTAGAAACAAATTGTCAATTTTGCTGTATTAAAAATTGACAATATAAATTATGGCATTTATGTTGAATCAAAATTGACAAAATAAGCATATCATTCATATGAAGTAGAATTCGTAAATAAGTATATAAGCATATCATTCATATGAATCAAAATTGACAATATAATTTATGGCATTTATGTCAATGCAAAATTGTCGTTTTGTCATTAGAATTCGTAAATAATTAAAAATACCATTTTTACTTGTTAAGATTTGATTAGAAACTTAGAGTTTGTTTTGACAAATAAAATTTACTTTTATTGTCATTGGAAACTTAAAATTTGACATACAAATAAAATTCACTTTTTATTTGTCATTAGGAAACTTGGAATTTGTATGCAAATAAGATTTGCTCTTTTTATATTATTAGAAACCATAGAAAAATGTGAATATGTCAAATACTCTTTTATGTGTCATTAAGATTCATAGGAAATTGTTTATATATAAAGGTGCATTTATGTGTCATTAAAGATTCATAGAAAGTGATTACAAATAAATGACTATTTAATTGTCATTTGAATAACATAGAAAGTGATTACAAATAAATGACTATTTAATTGTCATTTGAATAACATAGAAAGTGATTACAAATAAATGACTATTTAATTGTCATTTGAATAACATAGAAAGTGATTACAAATAAATGACTATTTAATTGTCATTTGAATAACATAGAAAGTGATTACAAATAAATGACCATTTAATTGTCATTTGAATAACATAGAAACTTGTTTACAATAACATGACATCTTTTTTTTACATTTTGTTATTGTGAATAAAAAGGACAATTTTTTGTTAGAAAATGTAAATTAGAATAAAAAGGACATTCTTGTTAGAAAATATACATTAGGATAAAAATAACCTTTTTTTGTCGAATTAGAATTTACAAATGGAAATTGTCAACAAAGACAGTTATTATTTTTCATTCGTTGTTGAAATAGAATTGTATGCAATATAAAGAATATTTCAATGTAAAGTTATACTTTGGAAAATATGATATTTCAGAAGTTAAATATTTTTAAAATATGAAATATTTTAAAATAACATTTTTAGAAAATAATTATAATTATAATTATAATTGTTCTTGGACACGAGGTTAGGTCACGTTTATGGCGGAAGTCTGCCCGGAACCAACCGGCATATCCAGCAGCCATAAATGTTGGGCCTAATGTGAGAGGTCCAAGTATACGAATACAAATTGGGTTTTGACTCGAGGTTAAGCCCAACTGTGGAATAAGTCTGCCCGGACCCAACCGGCATATCCAGCATCCACAAGTTGTAGGCCTAATGTGAGAAGTCTGGCCCATTATAAAACAAAAATGGATAATATAACGAATTGGATTATTTAATCCATTGCGAATAGAAACATCATTTTAACCTGAATAAGTTTATTAACTTATATTATCCATTTTATAATGAATATTAAAAGAGTTAATTTCAAAATTAATATTTTGAAAATAATGTTTTAATATGAGAAATGATATTTTGATCAGAATAAATGGTTTATTTATGTTAAAATAAATAAAAGGAATTAAAAATGGTTTTATTATAACTACGGATTTACAATGAAATTTGAATTTGGGTTTATCGTGAATTATGTTTTAAATAACATTTATTCTTTAACCCGGATTAATGAGGGGATTAATTTCCTAATTTTTGATTAATTATTTAATAATGACTTTGGAAGGTTAAAACGAAATAAGGTTTTAATTAAAACTTTAATTAGATTGGAGAGGAATTAAGTAAATAAATAAGAACAAGAAATTAAAACCCTTTATTTACAAATAGTGTAAATAAGGAAGAAAAAGAAGATGAAACCATTTATTTATATTTAGGTAAATAAATAACAAAAGGATAAGAATATATTTATTTACATTTAGTTAAATAAATAGGAAAAAGAAAAGTAAAAACATTTATTTAGGTAAATAAATAAGAAAAGGAAAATGAAAACATTTATGTATATCTAGGTAAATAAATAAATGATAGGAAAGAATAATTTATTTACATTTAGGGTAAATAAAACCAGAAGATAGAGAAGTATAATTTATTTACATTTAGAGTAAATAAAGCAAATGGTAGAAAAGAATAATTTATTTACATTTAGTGTAAATAAAACAGAGATAATAAAGGTGATATTTTTATCGTCATTTTATATGCGATAAAAAGAATAAATTTTTATAATTAAAATCGCCAAATGATTTATATATATATATATAAATATAAATTATAAACTTAATGACACGCGCGCGACAGTTCGCGTATCGACAATCTAGTTATACCGAAAGATCCGACCATCGGATTTTCCCAAAACTGGAACCGTTAGGACCGCTTTGGGAAGATCTTTCCAACGATATAAACTTCATCAAAATCCAACGGTTAGTTTTCGAGATAAGTGTAAATCAAATTTGGTTGAAAACAGCGCCAGAGTCGCCCATTGACCCGAAGCGTCGTTATATTAATTTAAGCTATACCAATAACAATATGAAATGATTTCAAGTTATATATATATGCGAGAATCATTTGAAAAGTCCGAGTTCAATCTCATTTCAAATGATTATACGACGATCTAAGTCGAAGAGTTGAAGACGGTGATTGAAGACCGACGATCTTCACATCGAATGGATGTGTTGCTACTGAGACCCATGAGAGGAGTAGCTACCTTGAAAGGGGTTCAGTGGTGGCCGTTCGGACGTAGTGTTGATTTGTACGGATTTGACTTTCGCTCAGACCCAGAGCATAAGTTTATAAATGGAATGTATGTCTGACGTTGTGACAGCCCGCCCCGCACCAGCCTGTATTTCCTCCGAAAGTGCGCTGTACACATGCCCGACTAGCACAGGACGGACGTCAAGAGAAAGGAAAGAAGAGAATGAACTAATCAAGAAACCTGCAGAATGTCTCACAGCGCATGGGATAAAATATAATAATAACATACTTGACACAAAACAGGCGAGACAGTGCATAAGCTGATAACTAAAATCAACATCAATCATCAAAGCAGCGGAAATCCAAGTACAGCTTATTACAATTTTCCAAATTTACTGTCTCTAAACAAAAGAAAGCTGAAGTAGAAGATACACCAACAATGCCCAAGCAGTGATCTTCAACAACACAGGGAGAATACTATATATATTACATGGAAGCCTCCTGCTCGTCTCCGGATCATCTACCCGTGCATCACCAGCTAACCTGTCTCTAGTCTGCTCGTGTGAGCACCCAGAGTAATAAGAGGAGACATAAAACTCTGGGTCAGACATAAAGCCTGGTATGAGCGATAAGCATCTAAACAGAATAATAACAGGTATACTAAACCATACCTGAACCTGGACCTGCAACCAAAGAGTTAGTACCACATACCGTACAATACTCCAAGGTGCCATAATAAATGGTGTAAGAATACGGGGGTGGGGTGTGCATGTCACAATGATAGCAAACAAATCATCCATAGCAACCATCCTCACATCTCTCACTCAGTGCGTAAAGCATACGACATCTACCACTTTGGGACACTAGACAAACTGAGGTAACGACGAATCCCGACTTGTAGAAACCCTGCTGTGACCAAGCCAAACACTTGGAGTCATGACCAAACATTTCAATGACCCACTTCATTGGTCGTAGCCCTTGGTTCTACCGATGTCATAATGGCCCTGAATCCGCCTTCGTACCTCCTACCATAGTGGTCCAAAGCTATAGACGTCGATAACTCCTTAACACGCGTCCCGCAGCAAAGCCCAACCATGAAGCGAACTCGTTGATCCCCCCCTGAATCTTGAGCTCTAACTTCTCATTTGGACTTCCTTTGCATCTCGGGTTTGGTCGAATTGGAGTGGGTCTTCAGAAAAGTTGTCGTGCAGTAGCAGCTCTAGAATTCGGTTCGGTTCGGTCACCCATGCTCGGTTCGGTTCGGAGTGCCACCTTCCTCTGGGTTCGGGTCCTTCTCCTTGTCTTCTTTCATTCGATTCGGGTCGGGTACTTCGCTCCGGGTCGGGTCGGGGTCCTCCTCCAGGTCGGGTCGGGTGTCCTTCCTTCCAGCGCTCCGATCCGCCCCCTTATTTCTTCACGTATTCCGATCCGATCCCTGCATCTCCAAGTCGATCTGATCTGGCCTCCAATCACTCTTCCGATCCGATCCGCTCCGCTCCCTAGCTTACTCCGATCCGATCCCCTTGTCCACTCCAACTCTAAGTAAACAGCCTTCCTTTTTGCCAAGCCTTCTCCAGCGACAAGTTCCAATCCAGTTCGAATCTCCTTGGTCAGTTCACAAATCCGATCCGACCCCCTTTCTCCGATCCGAACCGGTTCGGAACCTGCACACTTCTGAAATTTTCCAGCAAGCTTTCTACGCCATTCGACGACGTTTTCGACCAATTTAACTATTCTAATCAATCATGAAACATACCATAGAGTCATAGCAACATGTAATAGCAACCACAAACAGCCACCAACAATTCAAATGAATCAAAATGGATCAAAAGTAGCTAAAACTCCACATTTTCCCTTAAGCACTCTTAATCATGCTTAAGCATACAATTAGCAAAACACATCGAAATTATCTCAAATTTCTAACAGAGCCTTAAAACATTATTTTAGAATTTTAAGAATTTTTCCAGAATTTATTTACGTATAAACTCGCTAATCTTCACTAATTACCCTTAATTAACCGTAATTAGTGTCAAAATGATGCTATCACTCACCTTGGCCACAAATAAAATTCTCAGAACTGAAACTCCTCTGGTTTGGGGCGAATACTGATGTCTAACAGCAGCTCTAACCTTGCTTTGGTGCTTTTTCTCCTTAATTTGGTGTTGCTAAGCCTAATCTTCAATTAGAGAGTGATTTGGGGTGTTTTAGATGTAGGAAGCCATTGTTAGAGTGTCTAAGGATGAAAGTGGCGGCTGAGAACTGAAATAAAAGTGATAACCTAACCCTAATCAGTCCTCCTATACCTCTAAACCCGAAATTCCCCTTGGGCCTAGCTGCTAATCACCCGGTTAAGCCCAATTAAGCTGTTTTTAACCATCTGAAACTTGTTTCAGTCATATCTCTCAAACGGTAAGTCCGTTTGGCTAATGTGACCACTCTACGGAAAGAGAAACCATCATCCGAAGCCAATGGAAGTGGTTTCAAGTCAAAATTCCTTTCTAGTCAAAAGTTATGGCCAAAACAGTGCCAACTAGGGGTAAAATGGTCATTTAAAAATCGAGAAAAATCACGAACATGGGAAATGACCCCAATAGTCGTCTCCCAAAGTTACATGACCATACGACTTCGTATGTGAAAGAAATAAATATCCTACGATCCTATGATGCGTAGAACGCGGGTCGTTACACTCTTCCCCCCTTAAGAAATTTCGCCCCCGAAATTCCTTAACCCAAAACATACAAAGGATCCCGCATGCCTAACAACCATATACAACAATCAAATATGCAAAACAAGCAAACAAGCCTATCCTAGCATGCGGAAAAACTAAATCGAAGTCAAAATCTTACCAGACAAAGAGTTCTGGATACTTCTTTCTTATATCCTCCTCTGTTTCCCAAGTACAATCACTCTCGTCCTCGCTCCACTGTACCTTGACTAGCTTCACCGCCTTCCTTCGAAGTTGCTTCATGTCGTACTCGACAATACGGGCCGGCTTGCGGTTCCCAACCGCCTCGGGTTCTACTTCGAAGTCCTCTAACTGATCAGGTGAAATAGTCATATCTGAGTCGTGAACGAACTTCCTTAGTTGGGAAACATGAAATACGTTATGAACTCCCGCCATCTTCTCTGGTAAGTCAATCCTATATGCCAAATTCCCGACTAGTTCAAGAACAGGGAATGGGCCAACAAATCTTGGTGCCAACTTGCCCCTCCTGCCAAATCGTATTACGCTCTTCAACGGGGAAATCTTGACAAACACCAAGTCACCAACGGAGAATTTTAAGTCTCTTCGCCTCTTATCAGCATAACTCTTCTGCCTATCTTGGGCTGCCTTCATTCGTTGCTGAATGATCTTGATCTTATCTGAAGTTTCCCTCACCACATCTGGTCCAAGCATAAACTTCTCGCCAGTCTCTATCCAACATGATGGTGAGTTGCACGGTCTTCCATACAAAGCTTCAAACAGAGCCATACCGATACTGGATTGGTAGCTATTATTATATGCAAACTCTACTAGATGCAAATGGTCATCCCATGATCCTCCAAAATCCAATATACATGCTCTCAAGAGATCTTCCAAAATACGGTTCACCCTCTCCGTCTGACCGTCGGTCTGAGGATGATATGCGGTACTGAGATGTAACTCTGACCCTAGAGCCTCTTGTAAGCTCTTCCAAAACCCACTAGTAAACAACGGGTCTCGGTCGCTCACAATGCTTTTAGGTACTCCATGAAATCTCACTACCCACTTCATATACAATTCTGCTAACTTAGCTGCCGTTCTGGTCGATTTGACTGGTATAAATCTTGCACTTTTAGTCAGTCGATCTACAATTACCCAAATGCTGTCATATCCCGATCTAGTCCTTGGTAATCCATCGATGAAATCCATCGAGACTTGCTCCCATTTCCATTCGGGAATTTCTAATGGTTGCAACAACCCACTAGGCTTCTTTTGCTCGGCTTTAACTAGCTGGCAATTCATGCACTTGGATATAAACTTCCCAACGTCTCTTTTCATCCCTTCCCAGTAGTAAGTCTGCTTCATATCTCGATACATCTTATTACCACCGGGGTGTATAGTCAGCTTTGAGTGATGACATTCTCTAAGCACTTCATCTCTCAATCCATTGACATTGGGTACAACAAGCTTTCCATTCTTTCTAAGCCATCTATCTCGATCAAGCCCATACTCGTTCATCTCCTCATCGATACCCATCTCTAACTTGGAGATGATTTCCAATAGGTTAGGATCGTCCCTCTGACTAGAGCCGATCCGCTCAATCAAAGTGGGTCTGATCGTCAAACTTGCTAACATCTCTGGATCCAATTCGCACTTTGGTCTGAAATCAAACCCCGCGATAAACTCCAGTTGCTTCCACTCAAGGAACATAGCCCCTAAGCTGGCATGTCTTCTACTTAATGCATCAGCCACCGCATTGCCCTTTCCTGGTGTGTATGCGATGTCAAAATCATAGGAAGCTAAGAACTCTAACCATCTCTGCTGACGGAGATTTAAATCCTTCTGGGAGAATAGATACTTTAACGACTTATGATCTGTAAATAGCTCAAATCTTTCTCCCAAGAGATAGTGTCTCCACATCTTTAACGCGAACACGATCGCTGCCAATTCTAAATCATGGGTAGGGTATCTTCTCTCGTGCGGTTTCAATTGCCGACTTGCATAAGCTACAACCCTACCGCCTTGCATCAATACGGCACCCAGTCCGGTACCACAGGCATCCGTGTATACCGTCATTTCTTCATCCCCCTTAGGAATGACTAACACTGGTGCGCTTGTCAACTTGTCCTTTAGACTTCTGAATGCATTCTCGCACCTTTCATCCCAGACAAAAGCTTGATTCTTCTTGGTCAACTGGGTCAACGGTGCTGCTATCTTGGAGAAACCTTGGATAAACTTACGATAATATCCCGCTAACCCCAAGAAGCTTCTTACATCTGTTGCATTCTTGGGTGTAGGCCAATCCTGTACCGTAGCCACCTTCGCCGGGTCCACGGCAATCCCATTTTCTGATACAACATGGCCCAAGAACCTCACTTCCCTCTTCCAGAAGTGACACTTAGAAAACTTTGCTTTCAATTGGTGTTTTCTCAACACCTCCATCGCTACTCTTAAATGTTTCTTGTGTTCTTCCTCTGTCCTCGAATAGACCAAAATATCATCCACGAACACAAGAACAGACTTATTCAACTGATCTCTGAATACCCTATTCATAAGATCCACAAAATACGCCGGGGCATTAGTCAGCCCAAATGGCATAACCAACCATTCATAAAACCCAGACGGCGTTCGAAATGTCGTTTTAGCTATACTCTCAGCTTCCACTCTAAGCTGATGAAAACCTGTCGCGAGATCCAACTGAGAAAATACTCTCGCGCCACTCAACTGATCAAACAAATCATCTATCCGCGGTAGAGGATACTTGTTCTTCCTCGTCACTTTATTCAACTCGCGGTAGTCTACACACAAACGAAGGGAACCATCCGCCTTGGTAGCAAACACAACTGGTGCTCCCCATTCAGAAACACTCCTTCTGATAAATCCCTTCTTCAAAAGATCGCTGACTTGCACCTCGAGCTCCCGCTGCTCTCTTGGTGCCATACGACGAAGTGGCATCACTATAGGTCTGGCATCTTTTACCAAATCAATACGAAACTCAATCTCTCGGTGTGGTGGAAGTCCGGTCACTTCTTCGAAAACATCCGGATACTGGCCAACCACGGGCAAACCTGACAACTCACTATGCGGAATGTCGAGGGAGTTTAGAAAACTAGCCAATACCCCCTTACTGGGTAGACCACCAAACACTATCCTCCGCCCATCATCCGCTCTAGCTGTCACCAACAAGCCCTCACAGTCTACCACCACCCCGTATCTTTGGAGCCAATCTACTCCCAAAATAATGCCAAACCCAGTAAAGCCCAAAACAAAGCAATCACAAACAAACATGCATCCATGACTCGATAGAACCACATTACGACAAATCATGCTAAGACAAGTCGAACCACCAATCGGGTTCGTCACTACTAAAGGTCTATCGACAATCTCGGGCTCCAATCCCAACCTATCTACTAGGTCACTAGATATGAAAGAACTGGAAGCTCCGGTATCAAACAAAACTCTAACGGGAACATCATAAACAGAAAGCATACCTTGAATGACGACATTCTTTCCCTTCTCCGCCGCAGTTGGGGCATTCGACGAAGAAGGAATAGCATTAAGAGCATATGCTTTCACCATTTGCTTTTCCTTAGGGGGTTGCGGACACTTGTCCTTGTGATGTCCCAATTGGCCACAATTGAAGCACTTCCTATCCGCTGGCTTGGCCCGACAATTACTAGCATAATGGCCCTTCTTACCACAGCTGAAGCACTCCACATCTTGCTTATTCTTTTTCTTCTGGCCATCCTTAGCCTGATTCTGCTTTCTCTTATTCTGAGAACCACCTTTGCCTCCACCACTAGCTTGTGGCTTTGGCTCATCTGCGGATGCAACTTCAGTCTTCGGCTTAGGGTAGAGACTTTCTGACCTTAACGCTTTCCCCACAATCGATTCAAACGTCTCATCGATGTGGTTAATAAGTTTTTCCCCCAAGTACTGATCCAATCCAGTTATGAATTTCTCATTCTTTTTCTCGGCAGTATCTATAAGAGATAGCCCATATTTTGACAAAGTGTCAAATTCAGCAATATACTCTGAGACAGCCCTGCCATTCTGCTTGAGCTCCAAGAATTTCTTAAACAACATTGACTTCTGAGCAGCTGGGATGAACTTCTCGCTAAAGCGAGCCTTGAACTGATCCCAAGTAATCTGATCTTCGGGGGTAGCTGCCTTTATAGCATTCCACCAATTCATTGCCCGCCCTTGCAGCTGACGGGACGCTAACTTTCTCTTCATCGCATCCTCGATACCCAAATCCTCGAAGATACGTTCGCAACTATCCACCCAATCCTGAACATCCGTAGCCGACTCCGTTCCATGGAACGGCTTTCCACCAAGGCTAGTATAATCCTTATTCAGCTTGGCGAAATCAACCCTCGGCGCCTGCACTATTTGTCCATCACCATTTCCATCATTGGGAGCTGCCCTCCGAACATCCCTAAGCATCTCTCTTATGAGGTCAGTAAACATCGTCCTCATGTCAGCAGCATTCCCATTATTGGCCCCTCTACCGGTACCTCTAACATATCGGCTCATCGTCAATCTGAAAAAAGAAATGATTAACGACTCCATAGTGGTGTTAGTGCAGTACGACTCCATTCTTATACTACTAATAGTATATATATAGCTTTTGAAAACCAAAATAATCACAAATACGCTCTCTCGTATACGTATATTATCTCTCCCCGACAACTTCCCTAGGTTAACTACGCAACCTAGAGCTCTGATACCAAGTGTGACAGCCCGCCCCGCACCAGCCTGTATTTCCTCCGAAAGTGCGCTGTACACATGCCCGACTAGCACAGGACGGACGTCAAGAGAAAGGAAAGAAGAGAATGAACTAATCAAGAAACCTGCAGAATGTCTCACAGCGCATGGGATAAAATATAATAATAACATACTTGACACAAAACAGGCGAGACAGTGCATAAGCTGATAACTAAAATCAACATCAATCATCAAAGCAGCGGAAATCCAAGTACAGCTTATTACAATTTTCCAAATTTACTGTCTCTAAACAAAAGAAAGTTGAAGTAGAAGATACACCAACAATGCCCAAGCAGTGATCTTCAACAACACAGGGAGAATACTATATATATTACATGGAAGCCTCCTGCTCGTCTCCGGATCATCTACCCGTGCATCACCAGCTAACCTGTCTCTAGTCTGCTCGTGTGAGCACCCAGAGTAATAAGAGGAGACATAAAACTCTGGGTCAGACATAAAGCCTGGTATGAGCGATAAGCATCTAAACAGAATAATAACAGGTATACTAAACCATACCTGAACCTGGACCTGCAACCAAAGAGTTAGTACCACATACCGTACAATACTCCAAGGTGCCATAATAAATGGTGTAAGAATACGGGGGTGGGGTGTGCATGTCACAATGATAGCAAACAAATCATCCATAGCAACCATCCTCACATCTCTCACTCAGTGCGTAAAGCATACGACATCTACCACTTTGGGACACTAGACAAACTGAGGTAACGACGAATCCCGACTTGTAGAAACCCTGCTGTGACCAAGCCAAACACTTGGAGTCATGACCAAACATTTCAATGACCCACTTCATTGGTCGTAGCCCTTGGTTCTACCGATGCCATAATGGCCCTGAATCCGCCTTCGTACCTCCTACCATAGTGGTCCAAAGCTATAGACGTCGATAACTCCTTAACACGCGTCCCGCAGCAAAGCCCAACCATGAAGCGAACTCGTTGATCCCCCCCTGAATCTTGAGCTCTAACTTCTCATTTGGACTTCCTTTGCATCTCGGGTTTGGTCGAATTGGAGTGGGTCTTCAGAAAAGTTGTCGTGCAGTAGCAGCTCTAGAATTCGGTTCGGTTCGGTCACCCATGCTCGGTTCGGTTCGGAGTGCCACCTTCCTCTGGGTTCGGGTCCTTCTCCTTGTCTTCTTTCATTTGATTCGGGTCGGGTACTTCGCTCCGGGTCGGGTCGGGGTCCTCCTCCAGGTCGGGTCGGGTGTCCTTCCTTCCAGCGCTCCGATCCGCCCCCTTATTTCTTCACGTATTCCGATCCGATCCCTGCATCTCCAAGTCGATCCGATCTGGCCTCCAATCACTCTTCCGATCCGATCCGCTCCGCTCCCTAGCTTACTCCGATCCGATCCCCTTGTCCACTCCAACTCTAAGTAAACAGCCTTCCTTTTTGCCAAGCCTTCTCCAGCGACAAGTTCCAATCCAGTTCGAATCTCCTTGGTCAGTTCACAAATCCGATCCGACCCCCTTTCTCCGATCCGAACCGGTTCAGAACCTGCACACTTCTGAAATTTTCCAGCAAGCTTTCTACGCCATTCGACGACGTTTTCGACCAATTCAACTATTCTAATCAATCATGAAACATACCATAGAGTCATAGCAACATGTAATAGCAACCACAAACAGCCACCAACAATTCAAATGAATCAAAATGGATCAAAAGTAGCTAAAACTCCACATTTTCCCTTAAGCACTCTTAATCATGCTTAAGCATACAATTAGCAAAACACATCGAAATTATCTCAAATTTCTAACAGAACCTTAAAACATTATTTTAGAATTTTAAGAATTTTTCCAGAATTTATTTACGTATAAACTCGCTAATCTTCACTAATTACCCTTAATTAACCGTAATTAGTGTCAAAATGATGCTATCACTCACCTTGGCCACAAATAAAATTCTCAGAACTGAAACTCCTCTTGTTTGGGGCGAATACTGATGTCTAACAGCAGCTCTAACCTTGCTTTGGTGCTTTTTCTCCTTAATTTGGTGTTGCTAAGCCTAATCTTCAATTAGAGAGTGATTTGGGGTGTTTTAGATGTAGGAAGCCATTGTTAGAGTGTCTAAGGATGAAAGTGGCGGCTGAGAACTGAAATAAAAGTGATAACCTAACCCTAATCAGTCCTCCTATACCTCTAAACCCGAAATTCCCCTTGGGCCTAGCTGCTAATCACCCGGTTAAGCCCAATTAAGCTGTTTTTAACCATCTGAAACTTGTTTCAGTCATATCTCTCAAACGGTAAGTCCGTTTGGCTAATGTGACCACTCTACGGAAAGAGAAACCATCATCCGAAGCCAATGAAAGTGGTTTCAAGTCAAAATTCCTTTCTAGTCAAAAGTTATGGCCAAAACAGTGCCAACTAGGGGTAAAATGGTCATTTAAAAATCGAGAAAAATCACGAACATGGAAAATGACCCCAATAGTCGTCTCCCAAAGTTACATGACCATACGACTTCGTATGTGAAAGAAATAAATATCCTACGATACTATGATGCGTAGAACGCGGGTCGTTACAGACGTTGTAGTCCTTTATACTACATTCGTTGATCTCTGTTAATATATATCTGTTTGGTGGTTAACGCCCTTCTCTGAGACGTACGAGTTTAGAGGTTATATATTGGTAGAAATCAATGGGGTGGTATGGATTGACAATGTGGCATGCCAAGATGCATGAATTAAGGCTTTTGTTGAAAAGCAGGCCTTGGGGTCGATGATCAAAGCACGGTCTGTTTCGGCGTAGCTTTGTGTATAGCGTGACTTCGCGAGCCTCACACCCCGGTATGAGTCAAAAACGGGATACGGACTGCAGGGAGTGCACACGTTTCTTTCTAGCTAGAGTGATCTCTGTTAATATATATCTGCAGGGAGTGTACCAACGCTGACATTTTACTTATGTGGATGATGGATTTTGAGGTACCTCGTGTTTTATAGGCCGTTGGTGGTCATACTATAGGTTCAAAGGAACCGGGAAGCGTGTGTTCAGGCATAACTAATCCACTGCCGATAGGCGGGGACCGGCCCTGAAGATCCAAGGGTTCACTACGAAGGATCCTGAGGCATTTGCTAGAGTGTCTCGAATCGGAGAGGAGCTTGCCCCTAAACTCAACTCATGATGGAAATCCAATTTCCGATACGACCTTGCGGTTTTGATTGTAGAACTAGTATGGCGACATGATATATGGTACCCATGCCGTCTATGATTTATACATTATGATTGAAGTGTTTTTATTAGAACATATACACACTAGTATTAAACCCGTTTTATCGTATCAAGCATCTCTTGACCATTATAAGGTAAAACCCTATCCTCTGGTTTGCGTTGCATTGTGTGATGGGACTTGGGTCTTATAATGGTTTCATTTTTCTAAAAAGCATGGCGTTGTTTTAACGTTTTACTTTATTTTATGCACTGACAATCCAATGGAGTAAACCCGTTCCGCGTTAGTGGCGTGGTCCTGTGATTAGCCTTATCAATAGATTAGTTTAGTTAAGATTTCTCATACCAGTCCCATGACTGACCTGTAGTTTGTTTCACTAGCAAACTCGGGTGCCCATGTTTTTCCACACGGGCAGTCGAGTAGCTTGTTTTGCAGATATCTATTCTTTTAGCAGGACCCTGGATTGAAGCTTAAAACTGTGTCCAGAGCATTTATAGTCTTCCGCTGTATTAAGTTTATTTTCTTCCGTTGCAATGTATTAAATCTGTTGTAATTTATCTTCCGTTGTAATTTAATTTCGATGTACTCTGATATTCTGTACTCTGATGTAACATTATATGTAATGTAATAAAAGTTTGCTGTTATTGTTCTAATGTTTTGTATTCCCAAAGTTAAAGTATTCGAAGATTTCCAACCTTTGGGTCAGACCTGTGTGGTTTATGGTCGATTCAAAGAGCGGGAATTTCCGGGTCTTTACAGTTGGTATTAGAGCTCTGATTAGCTCAAAATCTTTGGGGTACAACTCGTTAGAACTAAACAAAAGACTCATCAGAGATTGGATTAGTAATATCCAATAAGAATACTCATTAGAGATAGGATCAGTAGTATCCTAGAATGAGAAAACTCGTTAGAGATGGGGTTAGCAATGCCCTAGAATGAGTTAAGAGTAATAAGTTCATAATTAACGTATTTTGATTATATATACAATCCGATCTTAGAAAATATAGTTTTTGAATATGTAAAGATTATATATTTTTAAAAGTTAGTCAACTAATAAAATTATTGAAACTAAGAAAGATTTTGAGACCAATTTAAATTGAGTTAGTTAATTAAACAACTTTTAGCTACGTTCCTTTTCGAGGACGAAAAGATTTTACGTGGGGGCGATTGTTACAACCCGGAATTTTGGGGGCCAATTTAAAATTTTTAATTTAGAAATTTTAATGAATTTTAAATATTTAACATGATTTATTTTAAATAATAAACCATGCAATTTAATTTAATCTTAAACAAGGATTTTATTTGTGTAGTGACATATCATAAAAACTAATTTATCAAATTATATGTATAAATGGCGTAATAAACGTTAATTAATCTCAAATATATGTTGAAGCTTTAATGGTGATTAATTTTTGTAGACTAATAAGTTTAATTTTATTACCATATTATGCATAGTACAATGAATGTAATAGGGACACTCTAACTTTATATGTAATTTAAACCTTGAATTGAAGAGAGTAATATATTAAGGAAGGAAGATTTTATCATTGGAAATTTCAAATTGAAATTTAATATATATAGTAATTTAGTTCGTTTAAAAAAAAACGAATGTAACTTTGTAAATACAAGCTGTAAAAGCTAGTCCATATTTATATAAGAAATGCGCACTATAAGAAAGAAAATAAATTGTGCAATAAATTCATTACAATTTGAACTTAATTAACGGTGCATAACGATTGAATTTATAACATTATGAAATAACTAAATAACGCTGCCTGTTAGTTCGTGTTAAGATGAGCATTCACACACACCATTTATAAAGAACAAATCAAGTCTTTCCCCTTCTTTTTCTACTTTCCCAAATTCATTGTCTCATCTCTCTCCACCTTAATTATTTCCCTATTTTGTTCAAAATGTAACATTTAAGAATTTGTAAAAGCTTATTAATTTATTTACATCATGAATAGTTACAACAGTTTTCAATGCCATTCCCTCTTCGTTGTGTTTTAATACAACATTTATTCCTTCCCTTCATTTTATCAATTTCTTTCCCCTTTCTTTCTTGTTTCTCTCCAAATACTAATGAACTCACATATATATATATATATATATATATATATATATATATATATATATATATATTTCTCTTCTTTATATTCTCGCATGCTCATTGAAAAGATTCCTTCAATTATGGAATTTTAATATTAAGTATTTTGGAATTTAAGAAGTTACACAATTCTCTATCAGGCCATCAATAATGCATTTATTCCTTTCCATTTGTTCTCTTTTCTTCTTTGTTTTACTTTTGAATTTGAAAGAGAAATTAGTGTTGACATGTCATGTCTAGTCAACAAATTTGTCTCGCTTGTAACCTATTACATATGTAGAGACACAAGTGGGGAATAAATAAATAAATAAATATATATATATATAAAAAGGTTATTTCCTCCTACTTTATAACATCTTAAACCTTTCCAAATCCTAACCCATTTCCTCTAACACTAAATTCCTTCACTCATTTTTTTTTTCTACCCCAAGTTCTGCGTGACTACCTTTCTTCACGTGAGAAACAGAAAGAAAACAAGAAGCTTCACCCATTTCTTCGCACTATGCCAAACCGCACCTTAAAGCTTCAGCAAACCTCACCGCACCTCTACCCCCTCTTGACCGTGATTCAAGCAACACCAAACACCTTGGCCTTCTCTTGCTTTGAGGAATATTGACGTGTGTTTAAGTATAAAGTGTATATATATTTATATATACAAACGGTTGAAGCTAGAGGGAATAACGCGTTGTTCGTGAAATTTGCATGCGATCATTCACAGGCTTGCTCCGTAATAGACGCAAAGTTTTGACAGTGAAGAATTGGAAAGCATAACTGGTGAGAACTCAAATTTAATTAATTTTAAATTTAGTTAAAATGGTTAATTAAATCTAGTTGTTAAATAGGATTTATCTATAAACATACCCAATTGTTCATGTGATAGAATTGTGTGTGCGATAAAATTTGTTATGTGATGTGAGATTTCTATTTTTAATAATAAATTAAAATTTTAATTATGTTATTGTTATTAGAAATCGATGTATGTATGTATGATATTAGAGCTGTGATGTTGTGATGGAAACTTGTTGTTTGTGTTGATTTCGACCTTCATTTTGTCATGTTAGATTAGGAATTACGCGCAAATAAAAATATTGCTTTTATCCGTCATGTTTAAAATTAGAAATGGTATACAAATAAAAGTATTGTTTTTTTTTTATTCGCCTTGTTGAAATTAGAATTAAATGTGAATAAAAATGTTGTTTTTATGTGTGACGTTAAATATTAAAATAATATGCGAATAAAAGTATACACTTTTATTTGTTATGTTAAAGTTAGTAATTTGTTGAAATTAAAAACGTTCTTTCTTTTTATTGTCATATACAATATAGGGATGTTCATTATTAGGAAATGTCATATGTTAGAATAAATATGTCGTTTCTGTTAGAAAACATGTTTTTTTTTAATAAAAACATGCCATTTAGTAAGATGTGTTTTGCCGATAAAAACATGTCACTTGGTCAAGATTTGTTTTTGTCAATAAATGAATGTCATTCATTTAGAAATGTAAATTAGTTAGAATCATGTTTATATAAACCCAAACACTTATTTGTCAGAACATGTTAACGAATTGGGAATAATCATTTTTGTCAAAACTCGTTAGTTGCAATAAAAATAACCTTTTTGTCAAAACATGTAAACTGAAATAAAAGCTCTCATTTGTGTCAAAACATGTCATTTAAAAAAAGATCATGTTATGTTAGAATATAAAATGTCATTCATTTTAAATCATGTTATATTAGAAACAAATTGTCAATTTTGCTGTATTAAAAATTGACAATATAAATTATGGCATTTATGTTGAATCAAAATTGACCAAATAAGCATATCATTCATATGAAGTAGAATTCGTAAATAAGTATATAAGCATATCATTCATATGAATCAAAATTGACAATATAAATTATGGCATTTATGTCAATGCAAAATTGTTGTTTTGTCATTAGAATTCGTAAATAAGTAAAAATACCATTTTTACTTGTTAAGATTTGATTAGAAACTTAGAGTTTGTTTTGACAAATAAAATTTAATTTTATTGTCATTGGAAACTTAAAATTTGACATACAAATAAAATTCACTTTTTATTTGTCATTAGGAAACTTGGAATTTGTATGCAAATAAGATTTGCTCTTTTTATATTATTAGAAACCATAGAAAAATGTGAATATGTCAAATACTCTTTTATGTGTCATTAAGATTCATAGGAAATTGTTTATATATAAAGGTGCATTTATGTGTCATTAAAGATTCATAGAAAGTGATTACAAATAAATGACTATTTAATTGTCATTTGAATAACATAGAAAGTGATTACAAATAAATGACTATTTAATTGTCATTTGAATAACATAGGAAGTGATTACAAATAAATGACTATTTAATTGTCATTTGAATAACATAGCAAGTGATTACAAATAAATGACTATTTAATTGTCATTTGAATAACATAGAAAGTGATTACAAATAAATGACCATTTAATTGTCATTTGAATAACATAGAAACTTGTTTACAATAACATGACATCTGTTTTTTACATTTTGTTATTGTGAATAAAAAGGACATTCTTGTTAGAAAATATACATTAGGATAAAAATAACCTTTTTTGTCGAATTAGAATTTACAAATGGAAATTGTCAACAAAGACAGTTATTATTTTTCATTCGTTGTTGAAATAGAATTGTATGCAATATAAAGAATATTTCAATGTAAAGTTATACTTTGGAAAATATGATATTTCAGAAGTTAAATATTTTTAAAATATGAAATATTTTAAAATAACATTTTTAGAAAATAATTATAATTATAATTGTTCTTGGACACGAGGTTAGGTCACGTTTATGGCGGAAGTCTGCCCGGAACCAACCGGCATATCCAGCAGCCATAAATGTTGGGCCTAATGTGAGAGGTCCAAGTATACGAATACAAATTGGGTTTTGACTCGAGGTTAAGCCCAACTGTGGAATAAGTCTGCCCGGACCCAACCGGTATATCCAGCATCCACAAGTTGTAGGCCTAATGTGAAAAGTCTGGCCCATTATAAAACAAAAATGGATAATATAACGAATTGGATTATTTAATCCATTGCGAATAGAAACATCATTTTAACCTGAATAAGTTTATTAACTTATATTATCCATTTTATAATGAATATTAAAAGACTTAATTTCAAAATTAATATTTTGAAAATAATGTTTTAATATGAGAAATGATATTTTGATCAGAATAAATGGTTTATTTATGTTAAAATAAATAAAAGGAATTAAAAATGGTTTTATTATAACTACGGATTTACAATGAAATTTGAATTTGGGTTTATCGTGAATTATGTTTTAAATAACATTTATTCTGTAACCCGGATTAATGAGGGGATTAATTTCCTAATTTTTGATTAATTATTTAATAATGACTTTGGAAGGTTAAAACGAAATAAGGTTTTAATTAAAACTTTAATTAGATTGGAGAGGAATTAAGTAAATAAATAAGAACAAGAAATTTAAACCCTTTATTTACAAATAGTGTAAATAAGGAAGAAAAAGAAGATGAAACCATTTATTTATATTTAGGTAAATAAATAACAAAAGGATAAGAATATATTTATTTACATTTAGGTAAATAAATAGGAAAAAGAAAAGTAAAAACATTTATTAAGGTAAATAAATAAGAAAAGGAAAATGAAAACATTTATGTATATCTAGGTAAATAAATAAATGATAGGAAAGAATAATTTATTTACATTTAGGGTAAATAAAACCAGAAGATAGAGAAGTATAATTTATTTACATTTAGAGTAAATAAAGCAAATGGTAGAAAAGAATAATTTATTTACATTTAGTGTAAATAAAACAGAGATAATAAAGGTGATATTTTTATCGTCATTTTATATGCGATAAAAAGAATAAATTTTTATAATTAAAATCGCCAAATGATTTATATTTATATATATAAATATAAATTATAAACTTAATGACACGCGCACGACAGTTCGCGTATCGACAATCTAGTTATACCGAAAGATCCGACCATCATATTTTCCCAAAACTGGAACCGTTAGGACCGCTTTGGGAAGATCTTTCCAACGATATAAGCTTCATCAAAATCCAACGGTTAGTTTTCGAGATAAGTGTAAATCAAATTTGGTTGAAAACAGCGCCAGGGTCGCCCATTGACCCGAAGCGTCGTTATATTAATTTAAGCTATTTTTATTTAAATAAAAATAGAAATAGGCCGTTATTAAATACCAATAACGATATGAAATGATTTCAAGTTATATATATATATATGCGAGAATCATTTGAAAAGTCCGAGTTCAATCTCATTTCAAATGATTATACGACGATCTAAGTCGAAGAGTTGAAGACGGTGATTGAAGACCGACGATCTTCACATCGAATGGATGTGTTGCTACTGAGACCCATGAGAGGAGTAGCTACCTTGAAAGGGGTTCAGTGGTGGCCGTTTGGACGTAGTGTTGATTTGTACGGATTTGACTTTCGCTCAGACCCAGAGCATAAGTTTATAAATGGAATGTATGTCTGACGTTGTAGTCCTTTATACTACATTCGTTGATCTCTGTTAATATATATCTGTTTGGTGGTTAACGCCCTTCTCTGAGACGTACGAGCTTAGAGGTTATATATTGGTAGAAATCAATGGGGTGGTATGGATTGACAATGTGGCATGCCAAGATGCATGAATTAAGGCTTTTGTTGAAAAGCAAGCCTTGTGGTCGATGATCAAAGCACGGTCTGTTTAGGCGTAGCTTTGTGTATAGCGTGACTTCGCGAGCCTCACACCCCGGTATGAGTCAAAAACGGGATACAGACTACAGGGAGTGCACACGTTTCTTTCTAGCTAGAGTGATGTCAGGGACCTACCAGCGCTGACATTTTACTTATGTGGATGATGGATTTTGAGGTACCTCGTGTTTTATAGGCCGTTGGTGGTCATACTATTGGTTCAAAGGAACCGGGAAGCGTGTGTTCAGGCATAACTAATCCACTGCCGATAGGCCGGGACCGGCCCTGAAGATCCAAGGGTTCACTGCGGGGGATCCTGAGGCATTTGCTAGAGTGTCTCGAATCGGAGAGGAGCTTGCCCCTAGCCTCGACTCATGATGGAAATCCAATTTCCGATACGACCTTGCGGTTTTGATTGTAGAACTAGTATGGCGACATGATATATGGTACCCATGCCGTCTATGATTTATACATTATGATTGAAGTGTTTTTATTAGAACATATACACACTAGTATTAAACCCGTTTTATCGTATCAAGCATCTCTTGACCATTATAAGGTAAAACCCTATCCTCTGGTTTGCGTTGCATTGTGTGATGGGACTTGGGTCTTATAATGGTTTCATTTTTCTAAAAAGCATGGCGTTGTTTTAACGTTTTACTTTATTTTATGCACTGACAATCCAATGGAGTAAACCCGTTCCGCGTTAGTGGCGTGGTCCTATGATTAGCCTTATCAATAGATTAGTTTAGTTAAGATTTCTCATACCAGTCCCATGACTGACCTGTAGTTTGTTTCACTGGCAAACTCGGGTGCCCATATTTTTCCACACGGGCAGTCGAGTAGCTTGTTTTGCAGATATCTATTCTTTTAGCAGGACCCTGGATTGAAGCTTAAAGCTGTGTCCAGAGCATTTATAGTCTTCCGCTGTATTAAGTTTATTTTCTTCCGTTGCAATGTATTAAATCTGTTGTAATTTATCTTCCGTTGTAATTTAATTTCGATGTACTCTGTGATATTCTGTACTCTGATGTAACATTATATGTAATGTAATAAAAGTCTGCTGTTATTGTTCTAATGTTTTGTATTCCCAAAGTTAAAGTATTCGAAGATTTCCAACCTTTGGGTCAGACCTGTGTGGTTTATGGTCGATTCAAAGAGCGGGAATTTCCGGGTCTTTACACCACCGGAGCAAATTCCACCACCACGGAGCCGCCGTTTCCCCCTCCAAACCCTCTGGTAAGCTTTAATTAATTTTGTTATTTACCGAAATTAGTTTTTTTTGTTAAAAATATGATTTTTATATTATAGGAATAATAAAAATATTATTTTTAGCTCATAATGAAGATTATATTTTTATCATAGTAAAGATTATATTTTTATCATAGTAAATATTATATTTTCATCATAGTAAAGGCGATATTTTTATACATAGGAAGATGATATTTTTATATATAGAATAGCGGGATTTTTATATAAGCTGCAGCGAAATGAAAATTCATCTTTATATAAGAGGCAGAAATATAAAAATATAATCTTTATACATAAAGTGGCGTTGTAAAAATATATGATTTTTACATACGAAGTGACGATATAAAAACGTGACTTTTATCATATACGTAGCAAAGTAAAAATATGATTTTTATCGTTTGAATGGTAATGTAAAAATGTGATTTTTATATATTCATTAGCGATAGAAAGAATCGATTTTTATCTATATAGTAGCGGTATAAAAATATGATTTTTTCTATGTAGCGTTGTTAGAAAAATATGAAATTATTTTTAGAAAGGTAAAAATATTATTTTTAGCCTATGTATATTATTTATAAAGTAATCATACAAAGAAATAATTATTAATTGGTTAAAAATATAATTTTAACATAGGGATACTACATAGATCGACAATCAAAGAATGGAGGAGTGGATCCCGAAGGTGAGAACTTCTCACTTTATTTTATTTTCTAGTTAAAATATATACTAGGGTATAGACGGTGCTTAGCAGCACCCGACACCCGTCGTCCACAGACCATGGATGACTTGTTTGTTTGATTGATGCGCTATGAAAATTGATTATGTGGTGTGAAATGGAATAAAATATTTTATAGTTTAAAATATTTTATAGTTAAAATATAATTTTTAACGTATATATGAATAAAATAAATAATTATAAACAAATCGAACGATTTGATTATGTACACATTTTTTGGCTGATATTGATTGGGACGATAAATTTTACACATTGCCCAACAACACATATAAAATTCGTTATTTGTTGATTGAAACCCCACACGAGTATTGGGATGATACATGACATACACTAGTCCCAATAATTAGCTGTATTTCGATCGATTGATTGACAGGCTGTATGAGCATTGAATATTTATTCTAATGCTTATACTGTTGTAGAATGCACTCTGGATGTTTTTTGAATTTTTAATGATTGTTTATCATCATTGTTGTATACATGTATTGGATAAAATCCATATAACTGAAATTATATGGTAATTGACTGAGTCTGATTCCAGTTCAGAATTAATTAATATTTTGAAATGATACTTAGTGAATATTGGAATGTGAAGCCGTGTTAAGTAGTTAAATGCCATTTTAAAACGAATGGGAATTTGGTCGATTTTTTTCATTTTATAATGAATATCGAAAAGTGATTTCATAATCTGATGTTTTGAAAACGAAGTGGTATAAAATATTCAAAAATGAATTGAAACTGAAATTGAAATGAAATCGATTTAAAGTGAATTCAAAATGAATTGATATTGAAATGAAATCGATTTAAAGTAAATTCAAAATGAATTGAAATTGAAATTGAAATGAAATCGATTTAAAGTGAATTCAAAATGAATTGAAATTGAAATGAAATCAATTTAAAGTGAATTCAAAATGAATTGAAATTGAAATTGAAATGAAATCGATTAAAAGTGAATTCAAAATGAATTGAAATTGAATTGAAATCGATTTAAAGTGAATTCAAAATGAATTGAAATCGAAATTGAATTTAAATCGATTTAAAGTGAATTCAAAAATGAATTGAAATTGAAATTGAAAATGAATTAAAGTCGATTTAAAGTGAATTCAAAATGAATTGAAATTGAAATGAAATCGATTTAAAGTGAATTCAAAATGAACTGAAATTGAAATCAAAACAATTTAAAGTGAATTCAAAATGAATTGAAATTGAAATTGAATTGAAATCGATTTAAAGTGAATTCAAAATGAATTGAAATCGATTTAAAGTGAATTCAAAATGAATTGAAATTGAATTGAAATCAATTTGAAATGAATTTAAAACGAATTTATAATGGAAAATTCAATTTTGATTTGGAATTGATTATGAAGTTGAAACTATTTTGAAAACGAATTTATAAAATACGCTATAAATGGAAATCGATGAAATATATATATATATATATATATATATATATATATATATATATATATATTGGCTGGAATATAACGCGCCGCGCTACGGCAGTTCGCGAATTTCGACCGTTGACTTCGAACGGACAATACGGGAGATCCGATCGTCGGATTCTCCTAAAACTTGAACCGTTGGGTTTGTATTGAAAAAAGCTTTCCAATGAATATTAGAGATTTGAAATCCAACTGTTGGATTTGGAATTATATCCAAATCAAATTTGGAAAAGTTCGTTGTAAGTGCAGTTCGATGTCCGTTTATGGAAATCGACTGTACGAGCCTTGATAAAATTATTAAAAATATCCATAATCTATGTAAAATCATAATAAATGATTTGTAAAGAATTGGGATGAAAATTTCCATATTTGAAAAGATAAAAATACATTTTTATCGAAATGAACTAGTTTTGAAATAGAATAATAAATCCAATATTTTTAAAATAAATAAATTGGATTTGAGATGGTTTTAAGAATAACCATGGTTTCCAATATATGAACTGGAATGGATTTGAATTGAAATTATCTTCATAATATTTTGATATTGGATTTCGTGATTATACGGGTATTATGGAGGAATTTGGAAGATATATATATATCGTTATTCCAATACAGTATTTGTTGGTTTCAGAATTTGATATTGAATATAAGCCAATATATTTTCTATTGAGAGCATTGTATTTAATATCAAATTGGATTTTGGGTTTGTCGTGAATGGTATCTTTAATAACACTGTTCTTGAACCGAATGTAGTTAAGAAAATTAGAAACTGACTGGAGGTTAGTTAAGTTGAATGGCTTCCTGGGTATTGATCATATGTTGGTTTCGGCCTTCGGGGTTAATACTTAGGGAATTGTTCTATTACTAATCTACGGTTAGAGACTGATTGGATTTTGGGTTTGTTGTGAACTATGTTTTCAACGACATTCGTTCTTTAACCCGATTTATAGTGAAATAAAATTTGGAATTTATAAATCTTTTTATTAAGATTTAATGGGAAATTTCCAAAGTAAAGTTTTCCAATTTAATATATTTAATTGGAATTGAATATAAATTGGTCTTTGGGTTTATCGTGAATGGTGTTTTTAGATAACACTGGTTCTTTAACCCGATTAACAATGGAGTTAAGAAAATTAGAAACTAACTGGAGATTAGTTAAGTTGAATGGTTTCTTGGGTATTGATCTGATGTTGGTTTCGGCCTTCGGGGTTAATATTTAGGGGATTGTTCATTTGCTAATTTACGATTAGAGGCTGATGGAAAGGAATGTGATTTTAGGTTTATCGTGAAACATGTTTTAAATGACATTGGTTCTTTAACCCAGTTAATAACGGAATACGGTTTGAATTGAAATCCAGAGGAAGAATAAAGAATTAATTTTGAAGAATTAATCTATAATAAAATTAACGGGAACCTTTCCCAAAGTATGTGAATATTTGAATAAAAGAACATTCAGAATTGGAATGAGGCGTATGTTGTGTCTTTATAGCACTTGTTTATTATATACGCGAGTTATTCGGAAAGGCCGGGTTTATACCCATTCTGAATAATGGATTCGACGATGTGTCGATGATGAAGACGGTGGTTGAAGACCAGAGGGCTTCACATCGTTTGGATGATTACTGACTCATTGATTGGGTTGTACACCCAAGCCAAGGTAATAAGTGGTGATCATCAAGACGTACTTGGAGATCGACGGATATGCGAGGACCTCTCCCCTGTATTGGACATGTGGGGGAGGAATAAGATGCATCCAGTTTCGTTCAGACCCAGAACGGACTTATAAATGGATTGTGTGTCGGACATTGGATTTTATTCTATGCTAATTGATTTCTATTAAATATATATCTATTTAGCGATGGAGAATTTATTCTCTTGCTTAACGCCCTTCTCTGAGACGTACGAGCTCAGAGGTTATATATCGATAGATATCAGTCGCATGGCATGAATTGCCTATGTGGCATGCTGAGATGCAGTGATCAAGGCTTTTGTTGAAAAGCAGAGTCTTGTGGTTGATAATCATTGCATGACTTTAATATAGCGTAGCTTTGTGTATGGCATTAATTCGTGAGCCTCACACCTTGCTATGAGTCAAAAACGGGATCGTGACTGCAAGGAGCGCACGGCGTTTCTTTCTAGCTATGGGTGGCGTCAGCGTTTTAATCACCTAGACATCGTTGTTATTTTACCTATGTGGTTGTTGGATTGCGAGGCACCTCGGATATAGGTCCGATAGGACCAGGAAACATGTGTTCAAGAATAACTAATCCTCAAACATAACGGAGGACCGACCATAAAGATCCAAGGGCTACCCAGAGTGTGTAGTCCTGAGACATCTGCTAGAGTGTCTCAAAGCAGTGAGGAGCCATCCCTGGCCTCGACTCATGACGGAAATCGAATTTCCAATATGTGACATTTCGGTTTTGATTGCAGAGCCTAGTATGGCGACATAGTGGGATGGGGCACTATGTCGTCTACGATTGATACATTTATATCTGAAGTTGTTTTCATACATTTTACACTATAATAGTATCAAAATGATTTGTTTTAAACGTACCAAGCATGTTTGGCTATTATAAGGTAAAACTCTATCCTTCGGCTTGCATTGCATTATGTGATAGGACCTGAGTCTTATAATAGCTTCATTTTTCCAAAAAGCATTACATTGTTTATTCTATGCACTAGTATTCTTGGGAGGAAACCCGTTCCGTATTATACGGTATGGTCCCTTGAATTACTCTCTTTCAAAATAAAGTTTTAAATAACTGTTTTTAGTTCTCACACCAGTCACATGACTGACCTGGAGTTTATTGTTTTAACCTAAACTCTGGGTACCCCTATTTCCACATGGACAGCTAGTAGTTTTGGTTTTGCAGATTTATATTCGCAAGATCCTGGTTTACAGTTGGAATGATACTCGGAAAGCTCTGTATCCGTGTATTACTTTCAGTTGTGTTTTGTATTGTTTTTCCGCTGCTACGTATTTAAATGTAATTTAAATCTCTGATATTTATCAAATGTGTAATATTTATTCATACTGTATATTCTTATATTCTGATGGAATTGTTGTAATAAGCAATGAGATGTTCTTCTGTTTGTGTTCTGATTCGTCTTGTTCTCAAGGCAATCCGTTCTTCCTCTTCTCCTCGGAGACCAGGGAAGTTACGAGCTTTGGTTTACAGAGCTCGAGAACAAGACACATTAGAACTGAACGAAAGAATTTATCAGAGAATGGATTAGTAATATCCAATAAGAATGACTCGTTAGAGATGGGATTAGTAGTATCCTAGAACGAGTGTGAAGAGTAGTGTATTTAAAATAAAAATGAAAACAAATATTGTTTTGAAAATTTAAATCGTATTACATGTATTTGAATATTTATTTTAAATTGATTTGGACAATCCAATATATAAAGATTTTGCATATACGCCTTGCGAATGTGTATTCGAAGTTTTAATATACTGGATAGATATAGAATCACACTCTAGTCGCTCGGAGAAGATTTTGACGATGGAGCTCCATATCCAATATTTATGTTCGGGTTTCGAAAGTGGGATGTCTATATATTTCCAATTGACTGGTGTGAGAACCAAAAACTAGATAGGGCTATTAGGTGAATTGGCATCAAAAAAATGATTTTCTGTATATGTATCAAAATTATGAACTTGAAACGTTAACCAACTAATTGATTGATGATTGTGTTGTACGAATATTCATTTAAACCAACATGTGAATGTAAGCTAAATTTAGGCCAAATTGTATCAAATATTGAACTATATCGAAAATTGTTGGAAATTGTATGCATATACATTTGTATCCATTGAACAGGTCATTGCAAAGAGGCTAGAGCAGATGAAAAAAACTGTATGCCCGACAAATAGGTACGTGTTTACTAATTGGGTTTTGGATGATTTTATGAGCCGCTTGGCTAACCGCTTGGCTATTTCTTTTTCTTTTTGGATTGGAGAGGCCTGTATGGCAATTTCGGGATTTTCCCGGTGCTCCCGTGCAGGGGAGGTTATGTCGAAAATTTAAGGTGTTAGCCAAATTTTTGAAAAAATTGAAAAGTTCTTAGAAACTGAAAAGTTGAATAACTTAAGCCATAATGAAATAATGAAAGTTGAGTTGGTTTGTAAAACAACTTTCAGCTCCGTTCCTTTTCGAGGACGAAAAGATTTTAAGTTGGGGAGATTGTAATAACCCGGAAATCCGAACCAATTTAAAATTTTTGGCAATTTTAATGAATTTTGAATATTTAAAATGAATTATTTTAAATAATTACGACGAGAAATTAATTTTGAATAGAATTAGAACGTATATATTTATTTGAATCGACGTTAGAATATAAATATTTTATTTTAATTATAAAAGGAATTGAAAGTGGCGCGGTAGTTTGAAAATTCGATTTCAAATTTCAAATGAATGTACAGGATTCAAAATAAGCTGGATTTTAGCGAAACCAAAAATATTAGAATCTATTTGAATTATCTTTCCAATGAATCCGAAAAATTGAAATTTCATAGAGGGAATAAAAAGTTATGCCCAATTGAAAATTCAGAATAGTCGCTATAGAAATATAGCCCTTAAAAATGGAAATTTTGCAAACGACCTCCATTTTCGACAAAACCACTTTTGTTGGATCCAGGATGTCTAATTGTTGCTAGATTCCAAAAATCATAATTTTATGAATCAATATGTAAGTGTGGCATACGAAAACGTGTTTTGACAGTTTCAGTCAATTTGGATCGACCAGAAGATGGACATTTTTCAAACGGTCTCCAAATTTGACGAAACTAGTTTTGTTAGAACCGAATCGTCAATATGAAGCTATAAAATATTTTTTCGGGAATTTTTAGAGTCCATATGTGGCCCTGGTAAATTGAAATGTGCGTTCAAATTCAATATATGGATTTATATTTTGATTTTGATGGAAACTGATCGAAACTATCGAATCAGCCTATGATACATATCCCATTGTGTTCGGGATAGGGGTAATTAGCCATGAACGACAAGCGGTGGGTCTCGTTTGGAGGTTGAAATAAAAAGTCACTTTTTGGAATTAAATTAAATAATAAAATAAATTGGTCCCAAGCCCTTCCTTTCTCCACTTACCTGGTCAACACCCCCGCCACCCCCCCGGCCCCGGGTTCATTCTTACAGAATCGAGTAAAATGAAAAAAAAGGAAGGAGGAGCTGCCGTCGTTCCAGCCTCCCTTTCGCCGTCGACGCCGCACTTTCGGGAGCACCGCCGCCGCCTCCAAGTCGCATCGCCCCCTCTCGTCCACGGTCGTGTCCCCTCCCCCCTCCTCAAATCCAAATAGCGAACCCCCTCAAAGTCCCCTGAGTCCGCTGCTAACCCCAGACCAACCCACCGTCGTCCACTCTCGCCACTACCACCCTCTCCACTCGCCCCCTCCTCCGTGTAAGCCCATACCCCCCAAAACCATTGCTAAACCTCCGCCCTCCCTCTTAAAACGTACCGCCGCCGCCTGACAAGGACACAGACCACCGGAACAAACCCCCCATCACCTCGGCGTCGCCGTATCCTCCCTCCAAACCCTCCGGTAAGCTTTAATTAATTTATTTAATTTTGTTGTTTACCGAAATTAGTTTTTTTTAGTTAAAAATATGATTTCATACTATAGGAATAATTAAAAATATGAGTTTTTCACTCATAGTGAAGATTATATTTTTATCATAGTAAAGATTATATTTTTATCACAGTAAAGATTATATTTTTATCATAGTAAAGGCAATATTTTTATACAAAGGAAGATGATATTTTTATATATAGTTTAGCGGGATTTTTATATAAGTTGCAGCGAAATAAAAATTCGATCTTTATATAAGAGGAAGAAATATAAAAATATAGTCTTTATACGGAAAGTGTCATTGTAAAAATGTATGATTTTTACATATAAAGTGACGATATAAAAATGTGATTTTTGTCATATATGTAGCAAAGTAAAAATATGATTTTTATCATTTGAATGGCAATGTAAAAATGTGATTTTTATATATTCGTTAGCGATAGAAAGATTCGATTTTTATCTATATAGTAGTGATATAAAGATGTGATTTTTTCTATGTAGCGTTGTTATAAAAATATGAAATTATTTTTAAAAAGATAAAAATATTATTTTTAGCCTATGTATGTTATTTATAAAATAATCATACAAAGAAATAATTATTGACTGGTTAAAAATATAATTTTTAACATTGGGATACTACACAGATCGACAATCAAAGAATGGCGGAGTGGATCTCGAAGGTGAGAACTTCTCACTTTATTTTATTTTCTAGTTAAAATATATAACTAGGATGCAGACGGTGCTTAGCAGCACCCGATACCTGTCGTCCATAGACCATGGATTACTTGTTTGTTTGATTGATGTGTTGTGAAAATTGATTGTGTGATGTGAAATGGAATAAAATATTTTATAGTTAAAAATATTTTATAGTTAAAAAAATAATTTTTAACGTGTATATGAATAAAATAGATAATTATAAACAAATTGGACGATTTGTTTATGTACACATATTTGGTTGATATTGATTGGGACGATAAATTTTACACATTGGCCAACTTCACAAATAAAATTCGTTATTTGTTGATTGAAACCCCACACGGGTATTGGGATGATACATGACATAAACTAGTCCCAATAATTAGCTGTATGTCGATCGATCGATTGACAGGATGTATGAGCATTGAATATTTATTCTAATGCTTATACCGTTGTAGAATGCACTCTGGATGTTGTTTGAATTTTTAATGATTGTTTATCATCATCGTTGTATACATGTATTGGATAAAATCCACATAACTGAAATTATATGGTAATTGACTGAGTTTGATTCCAGTTCAGAATTAACGAATATTTTGAAATGATATTCAATGAATATTGAAATGTGAAGCCATGTTAAGTAGTTAAACGCCATTTTAACACGAACGAGAATTTGGTCGATTTTATTCACTTTTATAATGAATATCGAAAAGTGATTTCAAAATCTGATGTTTTGAAAACGAAGTGGTATAGAATATTCAAAAATGAATTGAAATTGAAATAAAATCGATTTAGAGTGAATTCGAAATGAATTTAAATTGAAATTGAAATTGATTTAAAGTTAGTTCAAAATGAATTGAAATTGAAATTGAAATGAAATCTATTTAAAGTGAATTCAAAATGAATTGAAATTGAAATGAAATCGATTTAAAGTGAATTCAAAATGAATTGAAATTGAAATTGAATTGAAATCAATTTAAAGTGAATTCAAAAATGAATTGAAATTGAAATTGAAATCGATTTAAAGTGAATTCAAAATGAATTGAAATTGAAATGAAATCAATTTAAAGTGAATTCAAAATGAGTTGAAATGAAATCGATTTAAAGTGAATTCAAAATGAATTGAAATTGAAATTGAATTGAAATCGATTTAAAGTGAATTCAAAACGAATTGAAATTGAATTGAAATCAATTTGAAATGAATTTAAAACCAATTTATAATGGAAAATTCAATTTTGATTTGGAATTGAATATGAAGTTGAAACTGTTTTGAAAACAAAATTAAAACGAATTTTTAAAATACGTTATAAATGGAAATCGGCGAAATATATATATTATATATATAATATAATGGCCGGAATAGAACACGCTGCTCTGCGGCAGTTCGCGATTCGACCATTGACTTCAAACGGACATTACGGGAGATCCGACCGTCGGATTCTCCTAAAACCGGAACCATTGGGTTCGAATCGAAAAGAGCTTTCCAATGAATATTAGATATTTGAAATCTAGTGGTTGGATTTGGAATTATGTCCAAATCAAATTTGGAAAAGGTCGCTGTAAGTGCAGTTCGATGGCCGTTTATGGAAATCGACTGTACGGGCCTTCGTAAAATTATTAAAAGTATCCATAATTTGTGTAAAATCATAATAAATGATTTGGAAAGAATTAGGATGAAAATTTCCATATTTGAAAAGATAAAAATATATTTTTATCGAAATGAACTAGTTTTGAAATAGAATAATAAATCCAATATTTTTAAAATAAATAAATTGGATTTGAAATGGCTTTAAAAATAACCAGGATTTCCAAAATATGAATTGGAATGGATTTGAATCGAAATTATCTTCGGAATATTTCGATATTGGATTTCGTGATTATACGGGTATTGTTGAGGAATTTGGAAGATATATATATATATATCGTTATTCCAATACAATATTTGTTTGTTTCAGAATTTGATATTGAATATAAGCCGATATATTTTCTTTTCAGAGCCTTGTATTTAATATCAAATTGGATTTTGGGTTTGTGTGAATGGTATCTTTAATAATACTGTTCTCGAACATAATGTAGTTAAGAAAATTAGAAACTGGCTGGAGGTTAGTTAAGTTGAATGGCTTCCTGGGTATTGATCTCATGTTGGTTTCGACCTTCGGGGTTAATACTTAGGGAATTGTTCTCTTACTAATTCACGGTTAGAGACTGATTGGATTTTGGTTTGTTATGAACTGTGTTTTCAACGACATTCGTTCTTTAAACCGATTTACAGTGAAATAAGATTTGGAATTTATAAATCTTTTTATTAAGATTTAACGGGAATTTTCCAAAGTAAAATTTTCCAATTTAATGTATTTAATTGGATTTGAATTCAAATTGATCTTGGGGTTTATCATGAATGGTGTTTAAATAAAACTGGTTCATTAACCCGATTAACAATGGAGTTAAGAAAATCAGAAACTAACTGGGGATTAGTTAAGTTGAATAGTTTCTTGTGTATTGATCTGATGTTGGTTTCGGCCTTCGGGGTTAATACTTAGGGGATTGTCATTTGCTAATTTACGGTTAGAGGCTGATGGAATGGAATGTGATTTTGGGTTTATCGTGAACCGTGTTTTAAATGACATTGTTTCTTTAACCCAGTTAAAGACAGAATACGGTTTGAATTGAAATCCAAAGGAAGAATAAAGAATAAATTTGAATTTATCTTTGATAAAATTAATGGGAACCTTTCCCAAAGTATGTGAATATATGAATAAAAGAATATTCAGAATTGGAATGAGGCGCATGTTGTGTCTTTATAGCACTTGTTTATTATATACGTGAGTTATTCGGAAAAGTCGGGTTTATACCCATTCTGAATAACGGATTCGACAATGTGTCGATGATGAAGACGGTGGTTGAAGATCGGAGGTCTTCACATCGTTTGGATGATTACTGATGTCTTGATTGGGCTGTACACCCAAGCCGAGGTAATAAGTGGTGATCGTCTAGACGTACTTGGAAATCGACGGATATGCGAGGACCTGTCCCCTGTATTGGACATGCGGCGGAGGAATAAGGTACCTTCGGTTTCGTTCAGACCCAAAACGGACTTATACATGGATTGTGTGTCTGACATTGGATTTTATTCTGTGCTGATTGATTTCTATTAAATATATTTCTGTTTGGCAGCGGAGAATTTATTCTCTTGCTTAACGCCCTTCTCTGAGACGTACGAGCTAAGAGGTTATATATCGATAGATATTAGTCGCATGGCATGAATTGCCTATGTGGCATGCTGAGATGCAGTGATCAAGGCTTTTGTTGAAAAGCAGAGTCTTGTGGTTGATGATCAAAGCATGACTTTAATACAGTGTAGCTTTGTGTATGGCATTAATTCGCGTGCCTCACACCTCGGTATGAGTCAAAAACGGGATCATGACTACAGGGAGTGCATAACGTTTCTTTCTAGCTATGGGTGGTGTCAGCGTTTTACTCGCCCTGACATCTTTGTTATTTTACCTATGTGGCTGTTGGATTGCGAGGCGCCTCGGAAATAGGTCCGATAGGACCGGGAAACGTGTGTTTAGGAATAACTAATCCTCAAACGTAACGGAGGACCGGCCCTGAAGATCCAAGGGTTGCCCAGAGTGTGTAGTCCTGAGACATCTACTAGAGTGTCTCGAAGCGGTGAGGAGCCATCCCTGGCCTCAACTCATGACGGAAATCCAATTTCCAATACGTGACATTTCGGTTTTGATTGTAGAGCCTAGTATGGCGACATAATGGGATGGGGCACTATGCCGTCTATAATTGATACATTTATATTTGAAGTTGTTTTCATACACTTTACACTATAATAGTATCAAAATGATTTGTTTTAAACGTACCAAGCATGTTTGGCTATTATAAGGTAAAACTCTATCCTCCGGCTTGCGTTGCATTGTGTAATGGGACCTGAGTCTTGTAATAGCTTCATTTTTCCAAAAAGCATTGCGTTGTTTATTCTATGCACTAGCATTCTTGGGAGGAAACCCGTTACGTATTATACCGTGTGGTCCCTTGAATTACTCTCTTTCAAAATAAAGTTTTAAATAACTATTTTAGTTCTAACACCAGTCACATGACTAACCCGGAGTTCATTGTTTTAACCTAAACTCTGGGTGCCCCCTATTTCCACATGGGCAGCTAGTAGTTTTGGTTTTGCAGATTTATATTCACAAGATCCTAGTTTACAGCTAGAACGATATTCGAAAAGCTCTGGATTCGTGTATTACTTTCAGTTGTGTTTTGCATTGTTTTTGCGTTGCTATGTATTTAAATATAATTTAAATCTCTGATCACTACTACAAAATAGGTCAGTTGCATCGGTTGTTTACCCCTCTGTTGCATCAGTTCATCAACAATGCATATGCAGCCGATGCAATAAGGTATAAAAAATTGCATTGGTTTCAGAACCGATGCAACAACTATACTGTTGCATCGGTTTCTACAAATAACCGATGCAAAAGAAAGTTTTTTAACTTAAAACTAGTTACTATGTTGCATCATTTAGTGGCAATAACCGATGCAAAAAATATATATTTGCACCGCATATTACTATCAAATGATGCAATATAAAGGACATTAACTTTGACTAATTCTTATTTTGCATCGGTTGTTTCTGACCGTCGATGCAAAATATCACTCTGTTGTTACAAATGTATGTATCTAATGCAAAAAACCTCTTCTAATGATTGTATGCAATATTACAATTATTTAAAATAAAATCAAATTGATGACAAATGAAGATTGAATAATATAATATCAATATATATATATATATATATACTTCAATTATAGTGTCCATAATCCATGCAAAAAAACGATTCATAAATTCATTTTTGTATAATAACTCAAACATTTGTTACCTACAATCATTAAGAAGCAATACAGACTTAGACTATGAAGTACCCTTATTCAACAACAATTTTTCCATCATTCTTCACAGCGATCCAGAACAAGAACCTGAGTTAAGATAATAAATATAATGTCAGTAAATAAAAATGTATTTGAAACTTTGAAATAAAAACGTACATAATAGATACAATGTCAATAATTGATATAATGTCAATAAATGAATATCCCGGTTAATGATTTTAACACAGCGGCTTACACGGATTGTCCTATGTGTAAAATGGAATAACAGTGACACAAGCATATACCTCCTTATCATGTGTTTAGCCTTCATTCTAGTATGCTACTGCAATACTGCAATAGCTATCACTGAAGTATGCTTCATATTTGCAATTATTGTGCTATTTTGACTATATCCATAACTACCAATTACCTTTTAAACTGAGAATAAATTTAAAATTATATTTAAAAACCATTATCACCTTTGTTAAACATGCAAGCACTTCCCAGTGAAACCTTGAGCTAAAAAAAAGTGGGGGAAAACAATTTCATGCATGTATAACTTCAAGTGTATATATGATTTTGAACGCGTATTCATTATTTAACGTGTATCCTATTTGTAATGAAACCCGGCTTTGCATATTGGTTTGGATTTCAAATGTATTTTGGTTCTTATATATACATTTGGTTTCAGGTATATCCACTCAAGTGCATAGGCCTTTGAAAAAGTATAATGTTTTATGTCTTGAACTCTAGGCATACCACTACTAAATGGGACTTGGAGTTTATGACATGATTTCATATATCCCATTTCTAAATAAGATAATGGGTATTATAGCTTTGAATTCATCCTGGATGAAATAGTTTTGATTTTAAACATACATTGCTTCAGAAAGCTCTCTGTTTTAAATGCATTAAATTTCTACATACACCTACGGGTGTAGGGGCACCATCTATTAGGCATGCTAAGGTGCCCAAGATATATGCGGTTTAATATTTCATCCATTTAGAAGCCAAAGCTCTTTATCTTACATAGCTACATAATTTACTTTCTGATAAATGTCATCTGCGACCCATATTAAACATGTACTAAACGTATGCTGTAATGTCAAGATAACTTTTGAAGGTCGTATTTAAATGTTAAATAGGGTAAGGTAGGATCAACCCTTTGAAAGTCATACGTATCATCCACATATTCGAACTTTTAAAGCTAAATTATTAGTTTCACGATTCAACAAACGGCAAAGCAGCCAAGTCTATTAAGAAATTTTGAAAACAAAATTACCTGAATGAACGCCGTTTTAACCAATTCAAGTCTAGGGCCTGCCTTTACAGTGGAAGCATAGCGCTTTGCAGTAGCAACAAGGTTTCTGAAATGGAATTGTCATGTTCATTATAATTGGTCAAATTGTAATTAAAAATTGTTTTATCATGAACGCATATTGTGAAACTGTAGTTAAAAATTATTTTGCCGTGAGCATAGTTATTTGTTGATACTTTCCTATCTTTGTATTTTACTTTACAATGCGTATAAGCTACAGTCTGGCGGACTTTGATTCTTGTTTTCAATACACCCATGGAACACCTTTTGTAATACAATCACCAATCCTTTGCAATATTTTGTCTGGCATGTAAGGCTATTCGAATTATTTTGTCTTGCTCCATAATCACCAGTCCTTATCATGTAATACATTGCCAAAATAATAACGGCCATCTGACAGCAAGTGTAACACTCCATTCACAATCAACCCCAACATCTCTTGCAAACTGCACCCATCACCCTTCCAATATCAACTGATATTCATCTCGTTACCATTAGCCAATCAACTTCATCAAAAACACTCTTTAACCGATCACTTCATCTCCCCACAAATACACTTAACTCCAATCTCTACTTCACCCTCACCACAGTTTGCACATTTCTACACCAGGCATTCATCCTAGCAAAACAGAACACCAACACATTCATCCTCCTCCTACCAACTGAATTAATGCTGCAGTTCACTTCCACTGCCTATTCCATCATCATCCATTCTAAAAACTTCTCCTTATTCATAAACAGTCTATAACCTGAATCGGCCTTCCGTCGCTTGTTTCTGCTTCAACTACACCTTCAAAAAAAACACCGTACACCTCCTCTGCTCACCTAAAGTCAACCAACAGACCGCAACATAAAGCAGTATACACCAGCCTCAAACATCTGTACACCTGACTCCGCATACACTAGCCTTAACCTCCTCGACATCGACTTCAACAACCCATTACTAACCGCGACACGTCCTAATTGAACTACCCAAATTAAATCATAGTATTTTTTGATACTTTACTATCTTTGTATTTTACTTTCCAATGCGTATAAGCTACAAAATGGTGGACATCGATTCTTGTTTCAATATACCCATGGAACACCTTTTGTAGTAAATTTGCATAAGGTCGGATCATTAGTCCAGTTGCTTATGCTTCATAGATTTTATTAATTTCATAGGAAATTGTTTATGGGATAAACACAATATTACCTGACTCAAGTTTTGGTAAAAGGTTAATGAAAACTAACTCTAACTACAATGTTGAAGCCTTGTGAATATTTTCAAATTTACCTCCAATAGCTTAGGCATAAATTTATCATCAAGCATGACATCTACAACATCTATTGCCATAGAATATGAAGAATGTATCTCAGGATGCACAGTTGTAACCGAGCCAAACACGAAGCAGATCATCTTCCGGATCTTTCCATGTATCACAATCTAATGATTTTAGTTAATTTTTCCATCACCGATCCTCCTCTTTTAAGCCATGCTTAATCTCATCACCAACATACTCCTATAAACAAGCATCAAGATTGTGAATACAGACTTTTTAAATTTGTGTACTTTATCTGATACATAAGTGGATTTAGAATAAAGAATGTTAATAAACAACCTAATTTCATCTATCGTATTACTATTGTAGATTCATACAAGAAGAGTAAGAAGCAAGATAAACTGAAGCATCCTTAATCCTATACCTATATATTAGATTCTATCACTATAAACATATCATTTTAAGGGGTGTAGATATGATAATACAAAAACATTATTATAGAAATTAAAGAGTGGAACTTTAGTGTCAAAAGTCCATGGAGTTAAGCTGTCACAGCGATGTTAATCAACGTGCTATTCTTTATGATCCCTCACCTACACTATCTAGTTTTGAAATAGCTTCATCAAAAGCCTGCAAGTTATAAAACATACGGTGCACTGAAAATAAGACATGGTAAGTTTTGAATAACCGTGAATAACCAGACAGAATAAGTTATCCAACACAAAATTCTGTAATTTTCCAATACATAAGTTGAAAAGAAAATTGATCTATCCTCTAATTACTCTAATACATGATCATTCAAAGAATGTCCTTCGATGTTAATTATTACAGATTCAAGATCCTGGTTTTCCTCCACAATTTTCACATCAAAATTTTTGGGACTATCACAAAAGATGGATAAGCCAAAAATGGTAGATGCATGAATGCAAAAGATAATAGCACAATTTTTTTAAAAATACGCAAATAACATCTAGATTGTCACTTATTTAAATCCATCATTGACCCATGTACTGATTATTTCAAAATTTTAACAAAATAACTCTAGAAAAGGTAAGAAAAAATCATGTGTTTTTGCCAACTGAAACTTATGTAGAAGTAAATAGTGAGCAAACTTTAGCAGATGTGCGCTATTACATTCCTTGCATTAAAATTCTTGCTGAATAAGGATGCACTTTATAGAGACAGCACTTAGTTGAAGATTGCAAAGAAAAGGGCTCATTCATTTGCAATCCCTATTAATATTTAATGAAACAGAGAAGAACACGTTGACATACTGTGACGACTATATTGGTTGATGTGGGGTAGAAGTTTGATTTCACTTTCTTTCTTCTTTTTATTTTTTTCATTAACAATTAACATCACGTAATATCCAAGCAAAAGAAAATGCTGTTAATGAGGAGTAAAAAACATTTAGATTTATACACACAACACTCAAAATTGTGCAGACAAACAAACACAAAGCAGACAAGCACACCAAAACAGATACAGATACATACATAAACAACATCCTACAAAACTGCACATTTATTTAGCTGTTATTGTGGTGTACTAAAAAAACATGGTGATAAACTATAGTATCACATTTATTTCATAGGATAATAAACTAAAGATAATTATCCCATTGAGTCGAAGAAAATATTATTCTTTATACAGTTTGAGCAAATTGAACATTAGCTATAATGGGTTAGTTAAAATATCAGTATCATTCTTTAAACAGCAGCCCACAACAGCTGAAAATGGGTTAGTTAAAATATCAGTATCATCTAATGATATCCCTTTGACAGTAGAACAAACTCATACGTATTCAGGCAATGATCACAATTCGATGTTGACTATTTTTACGATGGAAATAATTATCTATAAAACAGTATTGGATTAGAAAATCTTACTATAACCCCATTTCATTATATTGCTTGAACAATGTGTAGACTGCAATACGACACTTTAATTCTGCTCAGTCCCTTCTTTAGTATGGACTTGGACTCTTTTTGAACTACTCATTCTACAAATATTTCTTTAGATTCTTACTATAATATGAACATTAGCTATAATCCTTTCTTCTGTTATGTTTAGGCCAACTATTTGCTGTTCTAAGCTTGCCAAATTAAATATCCCTTCCCATATACTATAGTAGGCATCTTGATTCAACCGACATCGCTCAACAAATTAACTAGTTGTCCCCTAAAAATAAAATATCGAAAATTAGTTTGACGTTAATGATTTACAAACAATTAAGTAAGCTAAATAGTATATATATAAAGAAGACCACTTATCAATATAATGAATTCCAAACTTTCAAATACTAGGGAAAAAGTAGAATCCAAAATAAACAATTCACGATTTTTGAAAACTGAACTGACCGTTGTTTTCAAATTTCCACCTGACACAATTTAGTAAAAATAACAAATTGAAATTGCTATTTGTAGATAGAAAATTCAACATTGACCAAACCTACAAACACAGTTAGCTAACAATACTGACCACATTAATACTACTAAAAGTATACTTAAATGTCTAAAATATTAAAGATAAATGAATAATTAGCAGAAAATATAACTTTTTATTTAAAACATATCAGCAGTTATTACATTGATGCATCTAATATAACTAAAATTTTAAACCAATCTTACACTCCAAATGACAAAGAGACAATTAAAAGCAAAATTAGCAGCAAGTAAATTTTGATATGGATAGAGTACACAAATACTTGAAACCTCCTAATGGACTAGAAACGCTGTTAAAAGTGTTCAACCTTACCTTAATTAAGATGGTAATTAAACCACCTGATTGTGCCTTCCCATGGTCAACTGAACCTACTTGGCAATTTTATCAGAGCGTTTAAGGCACGGAATTTAGACCGAAGGTCAAAGGCGACCAAATTAACTGTATCGTTCCAGCAGTAACCGCTTCGATTCTGTACAAAATATCACATTCCTGTAATCTTATCAACAATATGCTTGCTCATTCCATCAACATTATTATTCTTCACCGCTGCCATGTTTGGTGGCCACACCTGCTCTAACCACTTGGTTCTCTTTCAACTCTATTTACCACGCCGAATGCCTCATTTCATCTCTATCACGTCATGTTTTTTCTCCGGCATTATCCAGGTTTAGTAAAGAGAGTCCAAAATTGAAGACTAGACATAAAGAGACTATCTGTAGATTATCCTGGTTCATTGATGACCCCCTTTTGCTCAGTAATGTCTTACCTAAAGCTACTTCTTCACCCTTGCTTATTCAGCATGTCTAACTGACTAATTGATGTATCCCCGACTATTCTTGTGATTGCCCGAGTCTATGTCATGACCATGCTCTCACTCCACTCATCAGCCTTCCCATTCATATTTAGTTATATCAAGATTCAATGTTCCTTCTGAACACTTTACAACATCAACTGAAATTTCTTTCCAAGCTTCCACTTCTAACCAATTCATTATGGTGAACAGTTATGCTACTACAACGGTGTTAACATAATCTTAAGTAACTTATATTGAGTTGTATGCAGCTCCGTAACCTATTTCAGCAAATTTCTCCACTGCCTCTTCTTATGTTTTAACCAGTTTGCTCAACCATCGGGGCTACAAGCATCCTAATTGCCACTTGTCATCTCTTCTATTTTAGCTATCATACTGTAGCAACATGATTCTTGCTTTATCATTATGCAAATTTATTGCTCCATACTTGCTTCTGACACTATGTCATATCATGTGGTGTATGCAAACCAAATCTTTTTTTGACAACTTGAAGTCAACTATGGAACTTGAACACTACAAAAATCTGCAAATATCAATATTATTTATAGTTGACGTTAGGTATAGATTTAGTTATCTAATAAAAATTTTATAAAAATATGCTTAAATTTGATATCCCTTTAATCTTTCTAGTTAGTACAAGCTGAAATTTAGATTATTATCAAATGAAATACAATCATGTCGATCGTATATCCAAACAATTAAATGATGGAAGGATTTATACTTGAAATGGAAGAATACCACGAGAACATACAAGATAACTCCACAAAACCATAAATCTGCCTTTGTACCATCACAGCGTAAGTCGGAGTCCTATACGTAGTGAGAATTTACCCATCGGGCCCAGCAAAGGCGATTAATCGAAGTCCACGATCTTCAAATAACTTATACATTCAACAATATGTAAATTTTTAATCAATGTACAATAATCAATAAATTATAGAACTATTTTACCTTGTTCATCAAGTAATAGATTCTTGGGTTTCCAATCCCTATGTTGGCATAAGCCGTTTGAGAATAGTTCCAAGAACATCCTCCTTTAGCCAACGACGATGCTCACTTCTCACAAGTCTCATCACAGATAAAATCTTGGATTTCGTCGCCATAACTTTATACAACTCCACCATATTGGGTGTGCGAAACCATTTCATCACTGAAGTCTCTCTATCACTTAGCCTACTTCACCATTTTTAGTTGAACAATCTCCCCTTTCACCGCGACTTTCATGACAACGTTCTAATTCATGTTCAAACTTCTCGCCGAATACACTTTCCTAGACGTTTCATGCCTTAACAGCAAGTCAAGTGCCTAGCGGACGTGAAGCAGGGAAATCTGGAGTAATCATGGGAATTACTGTAGTTTCTTCCATTATTAGAAAAGGTAAATTGGGATTTTTACTGGGAGAAAGGAAAGAAGGACGAGAAATTGAGGGGAGCTGATTAAAAAACATGCTTGCAATTAGGATTGAGAAATTGATTTAGGTGTTTTTTAGTATAAGATAAAGCAAACAGGATATACAGGCGGAAGGGTGACCGTAATGGGTGAAAAGAAAATTAAGAAGCGGTAATGGGTGAAAATAAAGTGGGAATCGATGAAAATTTTCCGGGCGTCGGATTCCATTTAAATAACTGAAATCATTTGTTTTTTAGCTTCTATTTAAATAACCAAAATCATTTGTTTTTTTTAGCGCTAATAAAAAGCAATTTAAAATACTAAGGCAGACACAGGGAAAATTATGTCAAAGAATGACTTTAAAATTTGATTTCAAAACTAAAATATTTGTTATTGCAGATTAAAAGAAATTTGTACGAAAAATATTTATAAAGGAAAACCTGTAGAAGAATACGAAAGTAACAACATGTAGCTTAACATTAGTATCTATGAAGTTTGGAATTTTTTTTATTGCTTGGGAATCGGAAATTTTTATGAATTTAAACTTTATTTAAGTTTTTTTTGTTTTTTGTTTTGAACTTTATGAAATATATTAGTTTTCCAAAATTTATTAATATTTTATAATACTAGCCGGTTATTGAACCGAAGAAACAAAGGGATAAAACACTGATACAAATGGCTTATTCTGTAGCTTTGGTGTTATTAAACAACAATCTTGATTATTATATAAACATTATTATACGTTAACTTTAGCTAATAATTATTTAAAAATAATAATTTATTACTTACAAATCAAATATCAAAAATCAGTTACTAAAACTTGTTTATTAATTATCTAGTATTGATTACTAAATGTAATTAGGAAGTATTAACTATTAACTATAATTTACTATTTATTAAAAATGAACTTTAATATTAAAATTATAAAAAAAAAATTTGACTTTTTATAATAACTATTAAATAAAAATATTTATTAGTAGTCATTGATTTTAATAAATTGTAAACAATGACATATGTAAGCTATTGTTTATAATTATCAATATGTGCATTTGCTTCGATTCCTAAGAAACTGATGCAAATAGTATTATTTGCTTCTGTGCATTTGCATCTGTTCCTGAGAGTCGATGCAAATAGTGCTATTTGCATCAGTTCATTGAAATTAATGCAAATAATGTTATTTGCATCGGTTGTAAAGACAGTCGATGCAAATAATGCTATTTGCTTTGGTCTATTTGCATCGATGGCTCAAAGGCTGATGCAAATAACAGTATTTCCATCGGTTGTAAGGACAACTGATGCAAATAAGGCGATGCAGCAGACATAATTTGTACTAGTGGGTATTTATCAAATGTGTAATATTTATTCATACTCTGTATATTCTTGTATTCTAATGGAATTGTTGTAATAAGCAATGAGATGTTCTTATGTTTGTGTTCTGATTCGTCTTGCTCTCAAGGCAATTCGTTCTTCCTCTTTTCCTCGGAGACCAGGGAAGTTACGGGTCCTTACAATTAATTTGGGTATAATTAGGTATAACTTATATGCAAGTAAAGTTGGACATAACAAATAATAAGGATTATTGGCATAATTGTGTAGGAGATTATGTAACCATGGTAGAATTTATGTACCCAAATCAAATTGGAACCATAAACATAAAATTGGGTTTAGAAGCGTGAACATGAAATATTGGATTGGGATAAATAGGCATATAAAACCTAGTTTGAAATTGTCAGTTAAAAGATGAACATGCCTAACCCGAGGTTGGATTGAGTTGCGGTGTAAGTCTGCCTGGAACCGTCCGGCACATCCAACAACCGGAACAACAGGTCTAATGTGAGCGGTTAGCGCATTAAGCCCAAAAACCGAGGTTAGAACGAGTTTGCGGTAGAAATCTGCCCGGAACCGCCCGACATATCCAGCAACCGCAAGCAACATGTCTAATGTGAGAGGTTGAGTGCATTAATAAAAAGATTAATGCTATGAAACAAATATGTTAAGTGTGCTAAGGTTAAGTAAATGGAGGCGTACAGACAAACTGAACCAATGTAATAATGGGGAATGGTAGCAAACCTTAGTTAAGAAAACTAAGGAAATAACGATGGATTATGGCAACATCAACAGATACGAGTATAATTGAATGGGAAGATAATAAGTAAGCTTGTTACAAGACAAGTAAGAATTATAACATAGGTTATAATGATTGATACAAAGATAAATAACTTATGAAAGAATGCAAGCCATACTTAATTGAAGATTAAGTAATCCGTGGGAACTGGAAAACATAAGTTATATGAGTAAGGGGAAAACTTTTTAGTAAAACTTAGTTAAGATGACTAAGTTAATGAGTAAACGATAAAGAGAATTTGTTAGTAAACCTTAGTTGAGAGAACTAAGTAAACAATCACGGAAAGTCATGTTGGTAAACCTTAGTTAAGAGGACTACGTAAACAGTTACAGAATGTCGTGTTTGAGCTTGTTAGTAAACCATAGTTAAGAGAACTAAGTAACTAATTAAAAGATTGCGGCTACATAATAAATAGGGAAAGACTTATGAAAAAGAAACTTGGTAATTTAAAAACTAATATGGATGAGATAACCAAGTTAAAAAGAAAAACTAATGAGATAGAGTAAGTGCAAAATTAGAAGATTAGACTTAAGATCTAATAATACGAAAGGGTGAGGCGCTTGGACCAGTCCATATGATAGGGGATGAATAACCAAACACAGTAGATCATCACGATGCCCTAGGGCGCAAGGGGGAGCGAACGTACATCTGATCATTCAGAAGGCTCCAAGGGACAGGGTTACGAAGCACGCGGCTTCTGGGGACGTGAGAGTACTCTTGGTATCCCTTTGTGAGTGGCAGATGATATGCCTGTGCTCACAGAGGTTAGGTTTGCGTGGGAAGAACCAATGAGTATGCCTTGATTGCAAAACAAGAGGCAATCTACATACCATCTTCAGTCAGTACGTGAAGCAGAAAGGCGGAAAACTCCAAAAGACCATATACTTCGCTATTTAGTTACGGGTGAGGTTGGCCAATAGGATTTGAAGGGCATAGGGGGTCGGGGTTACAGTTCTCATTCTTGATATTCTTGGGTGCCTTTCATTAGTTGAGGGAGTGGTCCAGTTGGAACATAGCCACTATAAAAGCAGGCCTTAGCATCTGCTTTGGCAGATATTTGAAAGCTCCCGACCGAGTTCTGTATTTCTTGATTAGCCCTGCCACGACACTCTGGCGCACATATAGAGAACATGTGCAAATAAACATCGAGTACGATTGATGATACGTACGTGGGAAAAGTCTAGGTACACTCATGTCGCTCTGGGTGGTGTACCATAGACTAGAGGGCATTATTCGATGGTAGAATCTAGTAGGATCTAGAATGGCAGTCCAAATGCTTACGTAACACAATGATGATTGTTTTATGCAAATGTAGCATTGATATACATACGATATGCGGCATTGGTTAAGGGATTGCGTACATATGGTGGAGACCATGCGAGTAGAGTATAGCTTAATTGGGGGTAGCTACATATACACTATATTAGGTTAATCTACTAGAGAGTAGATGGGTGCGACGTGTGTGTAAGCCTTGAGAGCTAATAACACAAATAACCTAATAAATAAGAAAATATAATTGAACGGTATATGTAGGATATCCAAGAAGTGTGGTTTAAATTCATTCATACAGAACTTATGTTCTGACCCCTTCCTCGTAACATTCGTAGGTTAGGTTCATAACGGAGACTGTATAACTTTGGATACTGGTTTAGCAGTATTATTATCAAGGTAAAGTTATGTTTCAACTACATTATATTTACTCATTCCGCTGTGAGATAATTTCCGAACTCTGACATGTTTTATGTCTCTGTCTTTCCTGCAGGATACCAGAGCAAACCAACTCGGGTTTAAATGGATTGTGTTTTTGAAAAAAATTCGGTCCATCGGAATCCCACTTGTTACATAAACACACATAATAACACAACAAGTCTATCCTAGCATGCAGTTTACTAACAAGGGAATAACTATCGCTATTAAAATCTTACCAGGCAAAAAGTTCTGGATGCGACTTCCTTATGCTCTCCTCTGTTTCCCAAGTACAGTCATTCTCGTTATCACCCCACCGGACTTTGACCAGTTTCACCCTTTTCCTTCGAAGTTGCTTCATATCGTACTCGAAAATTCGAATCGGCCTGCGGTTCCCAACTATCTTGGGTTCTACTTCGATGTCATCCAACTACTCTGGTAAAATAGCCATACCAGGGTCGTGTACGAACTTCCTTAACTAGGAAACATAAAATAAGTTGTGAACTCCTGCCATCTTGTCAGGTAATCCAACTTTATATGCTAAATTCCCAACTTGCTCGAGGATTGGGAATGGACCAACAAATCTTGGTTCTAACTTGTCTCTCCTACCAAATCGAATCATGCTCATTAACGGAGAAATCTTGACAAACACCGAGTCGCCAATGGAGAATTTTAAATCTCTTTGCCTCTTATCAGCATTAACTCTTCTGCCTATCTTGAGCAGCCTTCATTCGTTGTTGGATAACCTTGATCTTGCCTGAAGTTTCTCTTATTATATCTGGCTCAAGCACGAATTTCTCACCAGTTTCTAGACAACTCGATGGTGATTTGCACGATCTTCCGTACAAAGCTTCATATGGAGCCATACCATTACCGGATTGAAAACTATTATTATATGCGAACTCCACAAGATGGAAATGGTCATCCCATGACCCTCCAAAATCCAATATACAAGCTCTCAAGAGATCCTCCAATATACGATTCACCCTCTCCGTCTGACCGTCGGTTTGAGGTTGGTACGTGATATTGAGATGTAATTTTGATCCTAAAGCTTCTTGCAAGCTCTTCCAAAACCCACTAGTAAACAACGGATCTCGGTCACTCATAATGCTTTTGGGTACTCCATGAAATCTCACTACCCACTTCATATATATTTCTTCTAACTTAGATTCCATTGTGGTCACCTTGACCGGTATAAACCTTGCGCTTTTGGTCAATCGATCCACAATCACCCAAATGCTATCATGGCCCAACTTGTCCTTCGTAAACCATCAATGAAATCCATTGAGACTTGTTCCCATTTCCATTTGAGAATTTCTAATGGTTTCAACAAACCACTTGGCTTCTTTTGTTCAGCTTTAACTAGTTGGCAGTTCACGCATTTGGATATAAACTTCCCAACTTCTCTTTTCATTCCTTCCCAGTAGTAGATTTGCCTCATGTCTCGATACATTTTGTTACCATCGGGGTATACATTTAGTTTTGAGTGATGACATTCTCTAAGCACTTCATCTCTCAATCCATTGACATTGGGCACAACTAGTCACCCATTCTATCTAAGCCATCCTTCTCGATCAAGCCCATACTTGTTCATATCCTCACTGTCGATAACCTTCTCTAACTTGAAGATGATTTTTAATAGGTTAGGATCGTCCCTCTGACTGGAACCAATCCACTCAATTAAAGTGAGTCTGATCATCAAACTTGCTAACATTTCTAGATCCATTTCGCACTTTGGTCCGAAATCGTACCCTGCGATATACTCTAGTTGCTTCCATTCAAGAAATATAACCCCTAAACTGGCATGTCTCCTACTTGATGCATCAGCTAGTGCATTGCCCTTTCCTGGTGTATATGCGATATCAAAATCATAGGAAGCCAAGAATTCTAACCATCTCTGCTGACGGAGGTTTAAATCCTTCTAGGAGAAAAGATACTTTAACGATTTATGATCGGTAAACAACTCGAATCTTTCTCCCAACAGATAATGTCTCCACATCTTCAACACGAATATGATCGCTGCCAATTCCAAATCATGGGTAGGATACCTTTTCTTATGCGGTTTCAGCTGCTGACTAGCATAGGCTACAACCCTACCTCCTTGCATCAATACAGCACCTAGTCCGGTACCACAGGCATCCATGCATACCGCCATCTCTTCATTCCCTTTAGGAATAACTAACACTGATGCGCTCGTTAACTTCCCCTTTAGAGCCTTAAATGCATTCTCGCACCTTTCATCCCAGACGAAAGCTTGATTCTTCTTACTCAACTAAGTTAACGGTGCCGCTATCTTGGAGAAGTCTTGGATAAACTTACGATAATATCCAGCTAACCCCAAGAAACATCTTATGCCTGTTGCATTCTTGGGCGTAGACCAATCTTATACCGTAGCCACCTTCGTAAGGTCCACGGTAATTCCATTCTTTGAAACAACATGGCCCAAAAATCTCACTTCCCTCCTCCAGAAGTGACACTTAGAAAATTTCGCTTTCAATTGGTGTTTTCTCAACACCTCCATCACTATCCACAAATGTTCCTTCTATTCTTCCTCTGCCCCCGAGTAAACAAGGATATCGTCCACGAACACAAGAACAAACTTATTCAATTGATCCGTGAGTACCCTATTCATAAGATCCACAAAATATGCTGGTGCATTGATCAACCCGAATGGCATGATCAACCACTCGTAGAATCCAAACGGTGTCTGAAATGCCATTTTATGTATGTATACTCTCAGCTGCTACTCGGAGCTAATGAAATCATGTCGCGAGATCTAACTGGGAGAATACTCTCGCTCCATTCAACTGATCACACAAATCATCTATCCACGGAAGAGGATACTTATTCTTCCTAGTCACTTTATTCAACTCGCGATAGCCCACACATAAACGAAGGGAACCATCTGCCTTCGAAGCAAATAAAACTAGTGCTTCCCACTCGTAAACACTTCTTCTGATAAATCCCATCTTCAAAAGATTGCTTACTTGCATCCCGAGCTCTCGTTGTCCCTTGGTGCCATACGACGAAGTGGCATCACTATGGGTCTGGCATCTTTCACTAAATCAATACGGAACTCAATCTCTCGGTGTGGTGGAAGTCCGGTCGCTTCCTCGAAGATATCCGGATACTGGCCAGCAATGGGAACCCTTGATAACTCGTCCTACGGAATGTAGAGGGAATTTAGAAAACTAGCCATCACCTCATCACTAGGTAGGCCACCAAACACTACCCTCCGCCCATCGCCCGCCCTAATAGTCACAGAAAATCCCTCATAGTCTACCATCACCCCGTACCTTTGAAGCCAATCGACTCCCAAAATAATGCCAAACCCAGTAAAGTCCAAAACAAAGCAATCACAAACAAACATATATCAATGACTCGATAAGACCGAAATTTCAACAAATCATGCTAAGGCTAGTTGAACCACTAATCAGGTTCGTCACCACTAAAGGTCTATCGACTATCTCAGTTTCCAATCCCAACCTATCTACCAGGTCACTAGATATGAAGGAATGGGAAGCCCCAGTATCAAACAATACTCGAACAGGAACATCATAAATAGGAAGCATACCTTGAAAGACAACATTCTTTCCTTTCTCTGCCGCACTTGGGGCATTCGACGAAGAAGGAACAACATTAATAGCATATGCTTCCACAATGTTCTTCTCTTTAGGAGGTTGTTGACATTTATCCTTATGATGTCCCACTTGGCCGCAGTTGAAGCACTTCCTGTTTGTTGGCTTTGCTTGACATTCTTTGGCATAGTGGCTCTTCTTGCCACAGCTAAAGCACTCAACATCTTTCTTATTCTTTTCTGACCATCCTTAGCTTGGTTCTACTTCCTCTTATTCTGGGAATTATTCTTGCTTCCACCGCTTGCTTACGGCTTTGGCTTCCCTGTAGATGTAATAGCGGCCTCGGTCTTCAAGTTAGGGTAAAAGCTCTCAGATCTCAATGCCTTCCCCACAATAGGCTCGAATGTCTCATCTATATGATTTATCAGTCTTTCCCCGAAGTACTCATCTAAGCCAGTTATGAACTTCTCGTTCTTCTTCTCGGCAGTATCGATACGAGATAACCTGTATTTCGATAAAGTATCGAATTCAGCGATATACTTCGAGACTGCCCTACTATTCTGCTTAAGTTCCAAAAATTTCCTGAATAATTCGGATTTCTGAGTGGCTGGGATAAACTTATCATTGAAGCGAGTCTTAAACTGATTCCAAGTAACTTGATCCTCAAGAGTAGCCGCTTTAATAGCGTTTCACCAATTCATAGCCCGTCCTTGCAGTTGACGCGATGCTAGCTTTCTCTTCATTGCATCATCGATCCCTAAGTGCTTGAAGATGCGCTCACATCTATCAAGCCAATCTTGAGCATCCGTAGCCGATTCCGTTCCATGGAATGGCTTTCCGCCAAAATCCTTACATAGCTTGGCGAAGTCGGCACTAGGCGCCAGCACTGCTGCACCACCACCTTTAACAGCATTAGGATCTGCCCCCCGAACATCCCTAAGCATCTCTCCCATGAAACTAGTAAACATCGTCCTCATATAAGGGGCATTCCTATTATTGGCCCCTGAACCCGTACCCCTCGTATACCGGCTCATCGTCCAATTTGTTAAGAGAAAATGATTCACCATCTCCATAGTGGTGCCAGTGCAACGCGACTTCATCCTTAAATACACTAATAGTATATATATATTTTTTGAAAACCAAAATACCACAAATACGCTCTCTCATCTACGTATACTATCTCTCCCTGATGTCTTCCCCTAGGTTAATTACGCAACCTAGAGCTTTGATACCAAGTGTGACGGCCCGCCCCGCACCACCCGAAATTTCCAATGAAACGCGTTGTGCCGATGCCTAACCAGCACAGGACGGTCGTCAAAAGAAAAGAAAGAAGAAGATGAATCACCAAGGAACCTATAGTATATCTTACAACTCATGGAACAAAATATAATAATAACATAGCTTGATATTAAACTGGCGAGACAGTGTATAAGCTGAAAACTAAACCATCATAGCAGCGGAAAATTCAAGATATAGCTTATGATCCACACCATCTTTACTACAACTTTTAAAACTCTCTATAGCAAAATAGGAAGGTACTCTACTAATGCCCAAAGTATCGACCAACAACTACACGGGGAGAAAATATGGAAATGATATGTGTAAGCCTCCTACTCGTCTCCAGACAGCTACTCGTGCATAACCAGCTAACCTTTCTCTAGTCTGCTTGTTTAGGAGTACCCGGAGTAATAAGAAGAGACATAAAACTATGGGTCAGACAAAATTCTGGTATGAGCGATAAGCAGCAAAAACATAACAATAAAAAGCATGCATAACCATACCTGAACCTGGACCTACAACTAAAGAGTTAGCACAACATGATGTACAATACTCTAAGGTGACACTAACACATGATGTTAAAATAATGGGGAGGGGGTGTGCATGTCGTGGTGATAGCAAACATCAAACATAGCAATCATCCTCACATCTCTCACTCAGTGCGTAAAGTATATGATATCTACCATTTTGATCACCCAATTCTTTGCTACGATCACTCTGCCCCATGGAGTCATGACGGCTCCACTACACTGATCCATAGCCACTAATCCTTTGCTATGTCCACTCTGCATAATGGAGTCATGACTACTCCACTACACTGGCTCTTAGCCCTGCTACGATCACTTTGCCCCGTGGAGTCATGACAACTCCACTGCACTGATCCATATCCAATGATCTGTCTCTCAGTGGTGAGTCAAAGCTATAGACATCGATAACTCCTTTGCACACGTCCGGCAGCAAAGTCCAACTCATGAAGTTAACTCGTCGGTTCCCATCTGGTTCCTCAGTTTACTTCCTATTTGAACTACCTTTGAATCTCGGGTTTTGGTCTTTATCCCGGATCGTGACTCTTCAGCTCAGCTCGTGATCCTCGAAATGCGGCTCGTCATGCTCCTGCCCGGTTCGTGTTTCGTGACTCCAGCCTGCCTCGTGGTCTGCATTCGGGTTGTAGGACCCACTCGTGATCCCAGTCTGGTCGTGGTCTTCTGGTTCGTGATGGGGTACTAGGGCGGCTCGTGACATGCAGGTGGGACTGACTCGTGGAGGGTGTTCCATGATCAGGTATGCGACTCGTGATAATGCTCCGGCTCGCAAGGGTGCCTCATGAACGGGGTATGACCAATTTCCTACAACTTTTCCAATAGGTGATTCACGCCATAAGTTGATGTTTTCGACCAATCTAACTTTACTAAGAAATCACGAAACATTACAAACAGTAATAGCAACATAGGGAATCAACCGTAAACACCGAAACAACAATTTGGTATGTTAATATGGATCAAACACACCCAACACCCATGTTTTCCCCTTAATCTCCTTAATCATGATTTAATCATACGATTAGCAAAACATGTCCAAATTAACCCAAATTTTCATCAGAGCCCTAAAATAATATTTCGAAATTTCTAAATATTTTTCCAGAATTTTAGCATGCATAATTTCGTTAATTAACACTAATCACCCCTAATTAGCCATAATTAATGTGAAAATTACTCACCTTAGCCACAAATAAAACTTTAGATCTGAAACTCTACTATTTTGGTGAGTTTTCCAACGCAACACACCAGCTCCACCTCTGATTTGACACTAATCTTCCTTGGTTTGCTGCAGATTAAGCTAATACACGATTAGAAAGTGATGTGGGAGTGATTTAGAAGGTGGAGGCCATTGCTAGGGTTTCAAGGTTGTAAATAGCGGCTGGAAAACTGAAATGAAATGTTTACCCTAACCCTATCAACCCTCCCATAACCCTGATCCCAAAATGGGTTATGGGCCTTGCTGCTAATCACTCTAATTAGGCCCGTTAAGATGCTTTCCACCTTCCAAATCTTCTTTTGGCCATATCTCCCAAACGGTAAGTCCATTTGATCAATGTGACAACTCTACGGAAAGGTAAACCATCATTCAAATTCAATGGAAGTTGTTTCAGGTCAAAATTCCTTACCAATCAAAACTTATGAGGAAAATAAGATTCACTAAGGGCTAAACTATCATTAAAAAAATTGGCAAAAATCGTGAACATGGAAAATGAACCCAATAGTCGTTCCCCAAAGTCACACAACAATACGACCTCATATGAAAATGAAATAAATATCATACAATCCTCCGATGCGTAGAATGTGGGTCGTTAAACAGAGACACCGCAGTCCCGGCGGGGATTGACCTGCCCAGTTAGATCGAACAAGTATGTATCTCCCGACTCATCCGATTTTGGAAGACCAAGCCTTCTTCGAAATGACCTTGTTTTGTTTCAAACTTCCACTTCTGTAACACACTTACGTCTTCTTTGATTTCTGGAGCACCATCAGCACACCTATTTATAAAAACACACACAATAAACTAGAATAAAAATTAAATTAAATTAAATTAAATTAAATACGAGAAAATACAAATTTATTTTTAAATTTTATTCTGCCTCAAACTTGTGGTGTGTTTCTCGACATATTTCTAGACTTGGTATGAAGATATTCAAGTATAGGAGCAGCTAATAACATATATATGCACAGTTTTAAGGTTTACCAAGTATTTCTGGTCAGTGGATGATATGCATATATACATAATTGTACAAGTCTCTAAATGTATACATATGTACATAAGTGTACAAATGCATATATGCAATAGAACAGTGAAGCACAATAAATAAACAAACCAATCCCTGGTGCAACACATGAGAGTACACAAACTTATACACAAGAGTGATACAAGATGCACATAAATGTCAAATTACAATCAAGAAGGATATCTGGATTCACATATACAAGAAGTTGTACACAAGAGTGTTAGGCTGATGCAGCATTATCCTCTGGTCAGTGCTGAATGCAACATTATTTTTTTATACTCATATATACAACACACCCTCAGTTTCAATCACTCACTCAAATTCGATTTCATATGCATTTGCTTCAACTATCTTTTCTCCTATCATTTATATTGCTTGTCAAACAAAAAGGAAGTAAAAGAAAAAAAACCAATTTAATTAATTGCAAAAATGTTAATAGTCGAGTACTCGACAATTACCTCAGTCTATTGATTTTTTTCTTTTAGTATTTTGAAATAGGCATCGAGCATATCAATATGTACATGAGCAGGGTATATTAACTACTACCTTATCAACTTACAAATAAGAGGATATTTAGTGTCATCAGCTTTAAAATTTGTATTTGATTCTTATCAACATATAATAAAATGGAAAACATAATCAAGAACAATATTCAACTCTACATTCATTTGCATATCTATACATATGTGCACAAGTATGTATGTACATGGAAATTAAAGCATCTCAGTTCATTGAAAAACATGCATCAGTTAATCATTCACAAACTAAACCCGATAGGAAGTGGAGAAAACAAACAAGCAAGTAGAATCGTCAATAGTCAAAAAATATACTGATTAAAAAATCTATCGAAAAAGATGTACCCCAATACACAAACATATCAAAGTAGAACTAGTTAGAAATCAGAGCACCATCAACTAGAAAAATCAACAGTCAAGCACATAAATAGACACCTATTCCTCATTGGAAAAAGGGGAAATCAGAGAAATCAAGGTTTTTGATGCCCTATAAATAGACATCTATTGATCATTGGCAAATGCATCGAAACCAAATACAATTCAGCAAAGCAATTCAAACAAATCAATTCAGAGATTACTCACAAGTTCAGAGGTTTTGATCGCAATATATCAGAGCCAAATCGATGATGAGAGGATCAACAGAAATTCAAGCATTAAAGAATCATATAATCGAAGATTGAAGTCGTGATTTGGAGAAGCCCTAATTTTGTTTCAGCTCCACCATTAAGGAGGAAGTTATTCATTTTACCAACTATTAAAAGAAAGATTGGGGGCACAATTTTTTTTAAGTGTTAAAAAAAATTAGGTTTTAGTCATTTTAAGTGGCCGATTAGAATGCAGCCTGCGAATCTGAGTTTTGTATCATTGTTAGAAATTTAGAATAAATGGTTAGGTCTATACTAGAGCAGAGGCCTTAGATTGCCAATTTTATTAATTTTTTAATTTGAATAAATCTATAGCTAATGCAACACATGTTTATGGACACCAAAAATACAACGTTGCAGTAGGACCAAATTTTTATAGTTGTCGCAACATTTTAGTTGTCAACACCTTGCAAATCTGTTGCAAAATGTCAACTGTGGCATAGTGAATGTTGGATTGACACTCACGAAAAAACATGTCTGTTGTCTGACTAGTAATGAAAATTTGTAGTCAGTACTAGAAATCATGGTATCGAATGGCGAATAAAGATGAATAGAAGCTGACTACATAAAAGAGAAAAATGTGAAATTGAAAGTTTATCAAATAAAGAGTTGACTTTAAATCTGAAATATACTTAAACTAAATGCTAAGATGTTAGTTTATTGAGACAGGACATATAAACCTGATGTTTTCACTCAGTTCATAGTTAAAAAAAATGGAAATAATAAAGATATTTAACAAACATTATTGGAATGAAAGTTTTTTTTTTGAAATAAGGTAAAAACTATCGTTGAGTTATAGTGTTGGAGAACAAATTTTTCCCTAGCAAATTGCCCCGTTTCTTAGAGGAGACAAATTAACTACTGGCATCGAATGCGTTCGATGGCAGTAGTTGATTTTTTTCCTCCTTAACTATTATGTTTAATCCGTAATGGTTTTCTAATTGATCTTTGCTCTTGTTGTTTGAATTCAAATTCAATTACAACCTTTGATAATGTGTATCGTTTCTGATGGACCACTGCCCTTATACGGGGACCTGAGGTTGAATGATGTTAGTGGGGGCATTTCCCTCACACCCCAATCTAGGGGATACTATGCCACCAGACACCCTTCGTAGGTGGCAGTATTTGATGAAATTAGAAAAATATTTGAAATGATTCTTTCAACGTATTATACAACTAATTAATTTATAAATCACAACCTAAATTATTGCACTTAGATACCCTGTTTGGCACCTTAAGTGCATAACATTTTAACTTTCTAACCCATTTAAATACCCCGATAAATTGGTCTGTTATTGCAAGCGCACTCCTTATTCCTGCAGGTTAGATTTCACAATAAAATAAGTTAACTTTGATTATTACTTATGTTTGATAAAAACACTTTTTTTTACTGCAAATCAATCTAAACTAATTACAAAAATAGACCAATTTTGGCCACGTGGATAACTAGCGGCATCTAAGATACCGCCAATTTTTTTCTTCTTTTACGAAGGCGGCATCCCACGTGTCGCCAACAATGCTGGATATATTGGGCAGCATCCGGAATAACGTTAGTGGGTGCTATTCCGGATGTTGCACCGTTCTGACTAATCACTAAAACCAGCTCTCTTTCTTCCACTTCATTTCATTTCAAATCCTTCTCAAACCCATCACTTTCCAAAAATGAAAAAAAACCTTCCCAACTTCAAATCTAGTCAAATTAATCTTCTTTCATTAAAATTCACTAGATTGGCCTCCTCATCTTCTCAACTTCCTCATATTAAGTATTATTTAGATTTTATTTTAAAAATGTGGATTTTAGGTTTTTGAGAAATAATGATGTATATGTTGATTTCATTTGTTATATAGTTCTTATAGTGTACCATTTGATGTTTAAATTGAATAAAATCAGGAATTTGGGTGTACTTTGAAGAATTAGGTATGAGATTTGGATTGTAATAATTGTATATGTACATTGGGTATGTGTACGATGAGTATGTGGCAATTAATATGTTGAAAATATGAAAATGTGATGCTTTAGAATGCTGTAGTTTGATTAAATTTTATTTGTACCTGGAAAACATGTTCATTTGGTTAAAACTAGTTTATGTACAAATGTTATTTGCTTGTGAAGTATTTACGATGTAAAAAGTGAGAAAGAGTCATGACATTTGATAACTATACAAATGTCCAACATGTTGACATTAGTTGAATAGCTTTTTATAAATTGGTTATGAGTGTTTGTTTACTGATTATTAGCTCGATTTGTGTATCTTAATTGTTAGTAGAATATGTAACGACCCGCACATTCACTCACTTCAAACCGACCATAAACCGAAACCCACGTCGATTCAAGGTAAGCAAAAGTACGTATTGTTAGGGTTTGTCAGAGCAAACACAGCGGAATACAAATCTCACAGCGAAACAGATAAAATATAATAAAAATATATTATTGCAGCGGAAATAGTTTTGAATACAAATCTGATTTTACATACCATTACTCCATGAAGATTTAATATTATACACCGATGATAAGGTACGTCCGGCCTTCATATGAAACTCCAGCTTTCTCCGGAACTCCAAGTCTTCAAGCTTGAGCTCGATCTAGAAAAACTGAGAAACAAACTAACAAACTGCCCATGTGGAAATTGTGGGCACCCGCAATTTGCAAGGGAAAAACGAACTACGAGTCAGTCATGGGACTGGAGTGAGTAAACTTTATTAACTAATCTTATACATAGCCTCATTTTGTATAAGATATCTTGGGACCAAGCCGCATGTCGCGGAATGGGTTTCCTCCCAAGGATACGTGCACAACCATATCAACCAGAACTGAAGCTAACAATGCAACAAACAAGATGTAGTTCCTCAAACTACCCACTAGGGTTTAATTCCCTAACTTAGGTTTTCAAAAATCCAATTGACTTTTCAGAAATTATTCTTTTTGACTTTATACCAGATTTCTTATTTCAAATCATTTGAAATGCATATATAGCTTCCATATCAAATTAGCTTTCACTTCGTGGTCTCAAACCAAAACATATTTGAAAACCTCAGATATATACGATACAAACATATCAATATATATGCCACCTGATCGAGAGATCCTCCTAATGATCAGGCTCCAGATACACCTTACCATCACGATAATAATCCAGGTACGTCCTCTCTCTACCTCGAGAGCGAACCATACCTTCCATATACATTCCCGACTTTTCATCACCAGCGCCATTACCCGATCATTGGGAACACATAGAAATCATTTTCATATCCCAAAGTGGGGAAAACCATTTCGCATTAATAATCATAAGTACTTTCAAACTATAGTACTTCACATCAGCAATTCACTCATATGATCAGTCACTATTAATCATATAACCTTTGAGCTCATACGTCTCAAAGAAGGGTGTTAAGCAAGAGAATAAATCCTCCACCACCAAACAAATACATCATCAATAGCAACTAATCAGTTATGTTATGAACTACAATGTCAAGCACATAATACATTTCTAAATCATTCCGAAAACATCGGTTTTAGCCCTTGAAATATTTTCTATTTTATAAAACATTTTCATAAAACATTCCCTATCCAAAATCGGGAAAACATTTCTTTTCTCCTATGAAAATCCCATTTCAAAAACATTCATTAAATTGAAATGAACCCCAAAACAACGCTATACACCTCATAGTTAAATCGTGAAGTATTTCACAAAGTGTTAGCAAACTAGTATTATCTACTCAACCCCATGATAAATATAAAAGCAACTATTTGCTCATAAACTGGTCGAACACAATCCAAACAATCGATCGATCACAATAATTAAATTGTATTATCAACCACTAATGATCATATAATCAAATAAGCTCACTAATAATTATTAACATTAAACTAGCCCTTAATGGATTAATAACTGCTCACATACTTAAGTGACTACCCAAATTTCACTTAAAGATTTAATCTTTAAGGGTTTAATTTTCTTTACCACATCAAATCACTTGCAAATAATTCAAACATACCACCACAAATCAATCAAAGCATGTATATACCTAATCTTCCATAAAAATCTTGGTTTTCTTTTATGTATTCATGGATTTTCACCTAAAGATCACACCTTTATGTGATTTTATCCATAAAGATCGAATCTTTAAGGTTTTAGCATCTTTAGCCACATCAAATCACTTGCTAATAACCCAAACATATCAACAAAATTAAATTAAGTCATGTATATTCATAATATTCCATAAAGGTGCCTCTTTGTGACCTAACATAAAAGTTCTAACTCCAAACTCCAAACAAATTGAAATTTTAACTTCATGAAACTATTTAGGAATATTTAGCAATCATATATCATTAAATCATCCATGAATTCACCACAAAAACTCTAAGAAACATTTCAACAAACACCTTCCATGAAATCATTAAATCAAGCCACAAAAACCCTTTAAAAGTTTAGTTTTTCTCACCTAAAAGCTTCTAGAACTTCGTTTAGGATGTATAGATCCTTCTCCTAGCTTTTCTTCTTTCTTTCTTCTTTATTTTCTTGAAAAATCTATTTTTTTTTTAAATTTATTTTAAGGGAAAGACGTGGGAAATTCTTTGAGAGGGGAGGAAGGAGGAGATTTTCAAGGGAAGAAAGGAAATGAGATGGTAAGGAGATAAGGTTGGAGGTATTTATAAGGTTGAAAAGGGTGTGGATTGCTTATGTATCTTAAATCCAAGGGTAGGAAATGTGTGACTTATATTCATCCTTATCCATTTTCATCCTTATCCTTTTGAATAGTAAAGTGTGTTTTCTCACATACTTTCCATCCTCGAATCGGAGTATCAAACGATAACGGTTTTCAGAAATTCTTTCACCATATCGTCCAGTTTCTAATGTACTTCAATCCTATGTGTTCAAATCCAAAATCGGAATTTGTTTGGATTTTCAAATAATTTATTTAAATTTTGTTTTCTTAATAACTTTTGATATCCGTTATAGAATATTCCTAGACTTCATACATAGGTAATATTCTATGTTCTGAATTTTTCTGGATAGGTCTCAAATTCTAATTTTGCCGTCAGGATAATCAAATTCCAATTATCGTCAAAATTTAATTCAAGTTTTGGCCTTTTATTTTTTTCTTCTCCCTAAATGGATGTCGTTTTACGTGAAACTTCCCTGAGTACTAAAATTCACTATTCCGGATCCAACGGAGGTGGTCTCACGATCTAGCAATATTCCATTCTCAAGATATCCTCAAAATCATCTGTTTTTAGTTCAAATTTTGAATCTTTTGCGAATTTAACATATCTAACGGATGCCATTTTTGACATAACTTGGTTGGTTACCTAATTTCATCATTCCGAATTTAATGAAACTGATTTCCCCGAAATCTGAGTTCGTTAGCTACTATTTTCTTTGTAAACGTACTATTTTTAATCCGAAATTCATTGTTTTTGGACTATTTCAATTTTATTCCTTCCAAATTAGAATTAATTCTAATCTTTATGAAATTTGGAAATTTTAAATTGCTTTCAAATTTCCGGGTCGTTACAGAATACGAAGACATGGAACCTGGATTGGTTTACCCAAGCGTTCAATACTTGTAGGCACAACATCGAACTAATTATCTAAACTTGATGACGGTTACATTATCTTTAATTTATTTGTTTACTTATACTAGATTGTATTATTTTATGTGGAGGCTTGCGATCCAGAAGGTACTATTGACAATACTTCTATACTTAGGCAAGTCACATTTAAGCATGCAAAGTTATTGGCACTACTAGATAGAGCTGGATTTGGGTTGGTGCATAAGCTAGAGTATGCACAGCTTGATCGCAACTTGATTATGGCTTTGCTAGACAGATGGAGGCATGCGACATCCACATTTCACCTTTGAGTAAGTGAGACGATGATTGGTTTGAAGGATGCGGTCGTGTTGCTCGATTTGCTAATAGATGATTATCTGGTTATTATATATGACATTCCACATGATTATAAGCACTAGCTTGAGAAATTTCTTGGTGTGACTCCTCCGGAGGAGACTAGATGGGGTAGTGAGATGGTTGTGACCACTTGGCATCGATCTTAGTTGGTCGGTGATATACAGTTGACTACATCTCCGCTGTAGATAGCACAATGAACTCATACTATAAAATTGCATGCACATTATTACTCTGTGCCTTTTATATGACAGATCGAAGACCAGAGTTGCTCTTCACCGGTTTCCTCTATTGTATTACTTTGATTCATGCCGAAAATACGCATGGGGAGAAATAGTGCTAACTACCATATATATAAAGCTCACCAGAGCAGCTTTGGTACAACAAAGGTCTATTGGTGGTTGTTCGAGTATTTTTCACGTACGGTTTAAGTAATTATGTAATTGATTATGTCTTGCAACTACTAGATAAAATTGAAATATAACTAAACTTCTTTTGCAGCTATGGTCTTGGACTTATCTTTCGGTCGGCCATATTTCAATGAAGAGGCCAGTAATTGACAATACAAAACCATATGGAGCAAGGTAAAATATATTTTGTTGTTTGGTTCGATAAATATACAAGTACATGATAAATTGTATAAAAACTTGTGTATGTGCAAGTGGATCTGACCCAATAACATGATACTTTCACCGAGACGTAATTTGTTATTTTAGAGGAACGAGCATGGTGTTCTTACTTATGATGCAGTGACATGGAACCCTTATATTGAAGAATACCTAGAGGCGCTTCCCCTATTGTGCACAGAGGTTAGATTGCCATGGAGATCCAAATTAATTTTGTTTTTTCAGACAGATGATGCATTCCATTTTCCAGACAAAGTGAAGAGGTAGTTTGAGTTATATCAGCATCCTCCTTACCCTGCTCCTCATTATTTTGTTCCAGTTGACGGAGATATGTATGACAAGATGATAATATTGTGGAATACTATTTTGGCTTGTGCAGAACATGAGGCATAATACATGGAATGTTATTGGGACATTACACATCGGTATGTGTTGCCAAGACCACTGCCCTACTGCATTTCGTCCTTCCTACGCTCCTAAAGCTCCACCAGAACAAAATATGGTACATATTAAATTTCAATGTTGTATAAGACCCGAAAATGATTTAATATCATATGTTTTTTGTGGGAAGATGGAGTTTACCGGGTCCTTCATCCAGTGCATGAATTGGAGAATGAAGTTCCTAAAAAAAGCAAAGTGAAGTGCATGTCTATCAAACATATCTTGTTTTTGGGTTTGTCAAAGAACAAAATGGATGGACTGCACAATTCCCCTACTTCTCCTCCTCCGCCTCCTACCACTCAATTAGAGGTTGGGCAAATATCGCCAGCTCCCAAGCCAAGGAAGAAGTACCAAAGTCGTATGAAAGGTAAGAGTGAAGCGTTTGGTGAGTTACCTTCGCAGCACACGGTAGTAGTTAGAAGTTCCCAACCTCCCCAGAACATGTTGAAGAACATATCATGGAAGAGGAAGATGGGTATCAAACGAGTATAAACTTAAGCCACGAAAAAAAATGAAAAACACTTTGTCTTTTCAGATACTTGAAAGATTAGGATTTGGTATTTAAATTTTGGTGTACAATTATTGATGGTCATGTGTTTGGGATGTTAATGTTTTGACTATTAATTTGTTTAAGTGTATTGTGATTGGAGTGTTAGAGTTTAGATAGTGATGGTTATATATTTGGAATGTTAAAGTATGATCATTTATTTTAGTTGTGTTTTGCGATTGGAATGCTCAAGTTAGATGTTAATGGTTATGTATTTGGAATGTCAAACTTCGAATATATGTTGATGGTTTTGAGACTGAAACTTGTAACGTTGATGTTTATGTATTTGGATATTTTTAGAAGTGTTGATGGTTTTGTGTTCGAAGAGTATGAATGTTGAGATGTTAAAGTTGATGTTGCTTGGATTCAGTTAGAAGTTGATTGTTATTTTGCTTGTGTTGTTTGCCTTTTCACTTGTGATGATGATGGCGACGACAAACCTGCTTTTTTTCATTCTGTTCGATGTAGAGGAAGAATGGAAAAAACAGAGCAACATCTCGGATGTTGAGAATAGGAAGCATTCGAGATGTCGCTAAATTAATCTCATTATGCCTCCATGTGGAGGCAGAATGAAAAGAACAGAGGGCTTCTCGGAAGCCGCTCAAAGGCGGCATCCAGGAAGTCGCGCTGTCATTTTCATTCAGCCTACCTAGGTGGGCAGAGTGAAAATGACAGAGCGAAATCTTGGATATCAACAATAGGCGATATCTGAAGTACCACTTGTTTGATTCCATTATTCCATTTTTTGGTAGAGAGAAAAGAAATTAGCAAGATCTCAGAAATTCCCGTAGGCGGTATCCAGGATAGCGCCCATTTTTTTCCTAATTTCTGCTTTTATACCTTACGTTGTCTAGTTTTCTACCTATCATTTTTAATTTTCCCAAACCTTTACGGTAGAAGCCTAATTTTCAAACTTTGTTCGACTTCAACACTCGACTAATTTTATGTTTCTTAGTTGTTGTTCATCGGCAAATCAAGTACGATTTTACATGCAACTTTATTGGTTCTGATTTCGGGTCTAAATTGTGTGACTAGATTCCAAATTTATATAACTTAATGTTCTTTACTAGGTTTACTTTGATTCTACTTTAGGCCTCTATTACTTATTTTGTAGGTGAAGATGGATAACTGGGAGATTAATGATAAGACAATGCTGAAAAATTATGACGATTTTGAATAACAAGGTGGTGCGGTGAAAGCTGATGTTTAGGACCAACATGTCCAATTCGTTCTTAAGACATAAGTTAAAGAAGTTCAAGAGGAATTGGAGAGATGGAATTTAGAAGAAGTGGTGGTAGATGTGCGTGAAAGACAGTCGATTTCGACCAGAGTGTTAAATCTACATTCTTTTCATAGCATATGGTCGCTTCACTACAAACAACCTCCTCGTGTATTTTGCTACTGTGGAGACTAATGTGAAATAGTTGAAACACCCCACCTCCGCTAAGATCATTCACAAAGGGAATTCCTTAACTTTGGTGGAGCGCTTTAGGTAAAAGATGCAGATAAAATACAAGACAGACAAATAAAGCAGCAGAAAATAAAGCCATTTTATAAACAATGTGGTTCAGTCAAGCTTTTTACAACAATTGTCTCAATCATACTTAAAAGTAATACAAAGAACTTCTGTCTTGATTCAAAACTTCCAAGTATAAAAGAAGCATAAAAATAACAACGATATTCCCCAATAAAGCATGAACCATCCACAACAGTGGAAAAGAGAGAGTCCAAAGCAATATACCGACTATCTTTGAGCTTGGAAAGAAAACTGAGCTAAGTGGTAACATTTCCTCCCTGTGAACCTAGGGGGGAAATGGAAGAAAAGAGGCGAAACAAACTAGGTCAGACATAAGTCTGGTAAGTCCAGTGTCTTTCAGCATGTAAATAGACAAAAGCATCATGATATGAATAAACTGAATATAAGACAATACTGTGATAACAAGGATAAAAAGATAACAAACGATTAGCATAGATACGATAAGGCAAGATAAACTAAATGCACTTCTACTCTTTCTCTGCTTTGCTACTACCCTGTTATTCTGATTTCTATATCTCTGCACCGCCTAACTAGTGTCCCAAATAGTAATCTGTGTAAAATGATAATATTACAACGTGATCCGAATCCCCGCAATTATGGTAGCCTTCAGTTGTACATCTAGTATGAGGATCTTACCTCAGTCAGCCTTATTGCCATGAAGATGTTAGACGTACGCTTACTACCCTATCGATCGGCTCCTTACTCGTATTAATTTTCCTTGTGTTTGTGTCAATCGGCCCTCTCTTGCGTGTAGATACCCTGTGCTGGTCCCACCATAAGGTGTATCAATCCTTGTGATAGCAACCCAACATGATTCAAGATGCACAGTGTATAACTACTGGTACCCAGTGCCTGCTTTTTCCCACTCCAGGGTACGTGCACGCCCGTAATCTGTCGGAACCTACACTGACGTACCCCCTGCCGCTATTTTGACCGCTTATTATCAGTCCAGTAATCGTGCCCCACCCTGCCTAGTTTCAGGGCACCTTGATACATTTATGTGGGTTACTGCTAAAATGGGTCCCCGTTACTAGGGTTTCTTGCTGGTTAAGTTTGTAGGCCTATATTTATTAATATTACCCACCAACCCGATATGCACTTAACCCCTCCACCCCCCCCCCACTAACTCAAATATGTTTACTTAATGGTTAAGTTTGTGGGCCTAAATATACTAATATTACCCACCAACCCGATATGTACTTAACCCTCTCGCACATTATGTCATATCGGTTAAGTGTTGTCCATTCATGTTAACTTAACTCACCCACTCATCAGGTCATCTTGGTTAAGTGTATCTTATTAACCCTTCTCACTCGTCATGTTGGATTGGTTAAGTGTTTCCTATTAACTTAACCCCGTTCGTTCATCATGTTAATTGGTTAAGTATTTCCCATTAACGTAAACCCATTCTTTCATTATGTTACATTGGTTAAGTGTTTCGTATTAACTTAACCCCACGCGTTTATCTTGTTGTATTGGTTAAGTGTCATGAATCAATTCAAGTTAACTTAACCCGCCCACTTGTCGTGTTACATTGGTTAAGTGTTGCCTTCTTGTGCTAACTTAACCCTTCCACGCATCCTATTATATTGGTTAACTGTTTCTTATTAACTTAACCCTACTCATTCATCATGTCGTATTGGTTAAGTGTTTCTTGTTAACTTAACCCTTCTCATTCATCATGTCAGATTGGTTAAGTGTTTCTTATTAACTTAACCCTACTTATTCATCATGTCATTTTGGATAAGTGTTTCTTATTAACTTAACCCTTCTCATTCATCATGTTGTACTAGTTAACTTAACCCTGCTCACTTGTCTAATTAACATGTTATAACGATTAAGTGTTCTAAATTTACTTAACCCCACCTTCTTGTCTAATTAACATGTTATAGCGGTTAAACTTAACCTTACCATTCTTAGCATATCTGTCTATTGGCATTAATTAATTTATTAATGCCCCAACCTCACACATTTGAATTGTTGTTTGCGGTTGCTGGATGTGTCGGGCGGTTCCGGACAGACTTCTACTGCAAACTCATTCTAACCTCGGGTTTTGGGCTAAATGCGCTAACCTCTCACATTAGATCTGTGTTGTTGCGGTTACTGGATGTGCTGGGCGGTTCCGGACAGTTTTACACCGCAACTCAATCTAACCTCGGGTTAGGCATGTTTTCTTTTAGCATATCTACCATACATGTCCAAGTCTAAATTTTATATGCTAATCATCCCAAATTCACAAAATTAGTCATGTTCCAATTCTCAAGTTATACTCCAACAAATCTGATTGCAAGTTATGCCCCACAATTTCAAATTCAAGTTATTACTCAAAATAAGTTACATCCAATTTTCCAAAATTTGCAATAATAGTCATGCCCCAAAAATCACAATATAACACATGCCCTAAGGTTTAGTCATATTGCACCGTACAAAATATTCTCCAAAAACACCCATGCCAAATTATAGCCTTTAATTACAGTGTATGCCAATTAACCAAATTCCCAATTTATGCGTGTTCACATTTAACGGTTATTCCTATCTTACTATAGGTTTTCATGCCTAAGCCATATATCCAATACACAATAATCTCCTTCTTCTAAGTCATAAACTATATATATATATATATATATATATATATATATATATATATGCCCCAATTTAAACCACAACATGTACCATGCCTTACATGTTTACAGTTCAATTTACGCCCCAAACCCCAAGTCATATGTACCAAGTCATATGTCCGATACACTTTATGTTTTAAATACAAAATGTGTTATGCTCTCAAATCCATTACACAATCAGTTATGCCCCATTTATACATAATTTAATACTTTTTCCAATTTTAGCGCTGGCCATGTCCAAATCATATATTATGTTCGGTTTTTTCCAACGTGCATTCATCTCTTATGAGATTTGGCTTAGGCTCGCAGTAGCCTGGCTATAAAAACAAAAAGGGAAGAAGGAAAGAAAAGACAAAGAATGGACATAATAACATCAATGAGATGGATCCAATGGATATAGAAAGATAGATAGAAATAGGCATAATATCGGATTCAGATTTATTACAATGTCAGAATCACAATTTTATTTTATTTATGGAAGTAACATGAACTTAAAAATTACAGAATGGTCTTGAATTCTGGGATTCTATTTCTGAATTTGATTAGCTATTCCTTTGATGTAGACTTTGATTGTTAACTTGATAATTCTATTTTGATTGATTAAGGTGGAGGCTATGTCACTTCAGATTTTAACAGCATGTAAACACCTATGAATTCGTGTGTAGAAAACAGTAGGTTTAGGGGTCTTTTTATAAGTGTATAGGGAGTTTAGAGCCTTCAGATCAGTCTAGAAGTTATAAGAATTGTCCACAGCAGAATAGTGAATCAGAAAGCGAGACGTAGCGAAACACGTCATCGGCCATATCTGGTCCAACAGCGGTCGAATCCCCTATAGGGGGGGTCGACACCTATGTCGACACTCCTATAGGGGGTCGACAACTATGTCGACTCCCCTTGTGTGTGTGTGTGGGGGGGGGGGGGGGCGACACTCCTGAGCGGGAAATTTCCCGCTCAGCTTGCTTTGACCCAAATTCACGATTTGAACCCTGTTTTGACTTCTAGAATTATTTTATATCTATATATATATATATACACTTCCTTGGGCGCAAACAAACTTCTAAGGCTTATAACTTCTTCATACGGTGTCCGATTTACGCAAACTCGGACTCCATCCCAAGCAGAATTCCGAGACGAACGCAATGGCATAACCTGTTTCCCTTAATTCCTACTTTTTATATTAAGTATTCTTTAATTTGTTACTTTAATATCCACAGGGAATACGGGGTGTTACATTCTCCCCTCCTTTAATGGATTTTGTCCCTGAAATCTCCAAGTCAAGGAGAATGTATCCTAACATCCAACATCCATCTACTCAACCATTCAACCACAGGCGTCCATTGTCCTTAAAAAGATTTCTAATGCTTTCATGATCATATGCATAGTGTGTGTACATGTCCTTATCTAATTCAAAATCAGGCGGTTTACTGATTCAGTTGACCTCCTTAATGCGAGTTATGTCGGTGCCATGAGTCCATCATCTATGCTATTATTCCTAATCGTACTTTATAACTTCTACATGAGTGCACAATCATTCATATAAATGAAACATTCATATGATAATACATCAAGTTACGATTCATATATATAAAAATTCACTTGTGCATATGCAATATGGAAGTGACGGAGCTGATCTAGTGCCTAGCGTGTGTATATGCATCCACGAGCAACCACTAGCAAACACTTACGTCCATTTGCATCCACCAAACATAACATGTCTTAAACGCATGTTTACATCCATTGGCTCCTACTAAGGATCGAGGATAGGACCGAGAGGATATACTTAAAAGATAAAGACTAGCAAATAAACTTTACAGAAAAAGAGAGATCAAGGATATACACTCAAAAAGGGTATGATGCGCGTATCTAATCTTCAATCTTCTAAGTTGCATCTTGTTGAGCTTCACTCCACATTGCTCTGACTGTCTTAGCTTCACGATTGCGTGGCTTTTTAATTTCTGTTTCGAGAATATGCGTTGGAACTCATTTCACTGTTGCCTCTCATTCCACCTTTTCTTCTTATAGTATACTTGGCACTACAACTTTTGTCGTGTCATGCTAACATTCTCAGAACTATCTCTTGAAAATAAACAGATGTTAACCATGTTACCAGGTGTATATACTAAGATGATTAGATTCTTCTTCGTGAACCTAGTAAGTGGGGCCGATACCTTCATAAAGTCCTTAATTAACTTCCTATATTAGCCCGCTAGTCCAAAAAAGCTTCTTACTTCTGTTGCATTCCTTGGGACCTTCCAATCTTGCACCGCAACTACTTTTGCTGGATCTACTGCTATCCTTTCTTTGGGCGCCACAAGTCGTAGAAACCTTACTTCTTCTCTCAAAAAATGACATTTATGGAGAACTTCGCCTTAAGTTGATGCGCGTGGAGGGTACTGAGACTTCCTTTAGATGCAAAGCATGTTCTTCCTCATTCCAAAATATTATCTATGCACAAGCGAAGTGAACCAACTGCCTTTGTAAGAAAATGACTGGAGCACCCTATTCAGAAATACTTCGCCTTATGAACCATTTTTCAAGCAACTCTTTTACTTGTTTACTGAGCCCTTCCTTTCCCTTGGATTCATGTGTCGTACAGGTAATGCAACTTGTTTTGCATTGTCAACTAGATATATGCGGAAGTCTATCTCGCGTTTTAGGGGATAAACCCCTAACCTGATCAAAAACATCTGCGTACTCATGGACTACTCTAACGGATCGCAAATCGTCGATAGATGCATCAAGTGACTCTAGGTAGCCGAGACAAACTGATCCCTTAGGATCGTACGAAATCTCAAGGGTATTCCCGAGGCAAGTCGAAAGTCTAACTACCGTCCTTTCATAATTACTAGCTAACCAATCCATGTCTAGAATCAACCCATAGCCCATGAAACCAAAAATATAAGCATTCACTTAAACTCAATACTTAACATAGCTATTCTCAAACCCTTACAAACCAAGGATAAATGAGCTGAACCACTAACCGGATTAGAGACAACAATGGGATCTCCTATTATACAAGTACTAAGGTGTAGAGACTCAACTATGGAAGCGTATATAAACGAATGTGAAGTGCTAAAATAAAAAAGAGTACTAATACGATGATCAAAAAGAAAAACTAGACTTTTTTTCAACAAAAACTTTACTACCTCTCTCTCAGGTACGCTGGCAGTGAGAACATGCACTTGCCCTCCTCAAAATCCCGTCCTTAGTTCTTGCCCTTGTCCTTAATTATATGACCCGTTATAAAGACACTTCCTCTTGTCTTAGGTTTTCCTATTCTTTCTTCTTGTTCTGTGATTCTTCCACTTACACCTCTTTCTTTTTACCTCCTTTGTGAACCAAGTTTATATACATGAGTTCCTCATCCTTGGGTTGTGCTCCTTAGCCAAACTCCCTCATTCTCATCTTTACCATCCTTGTGTAGCTTGTTGACAAGTCTCTTGAAAGCGGCCTCCATCGCATGGAAATCCCTAAAAAGCTTGAATGAAAATTAGCCGCAGGTGAAACTATTGCGGCAATAAATGGAAGTTGGGCACTTCTTTGCCCTTTGATAGATGTCGTAGTCTCATCAAGCCTACGGAACCATGCCGCGATGAGGTTACCTACCAGAAAGCCAAGAGCCCCGGAGACTCAGGAAAGAAGGAAACAAGGATTCGAACAGAGGATCAAAAGATAGTGCGTATGGATTTGGGGAATATGTCTTTAAAACAAAACATTTCTTTTGAAAATGCTTCTTTTAAAACCGTTTTGAAAATAATTATTCAAATCTTTTTATCCGATCCGGTAACCTTCAGCTCTGATACCAAGTGAAACACCCTACCTCCGTTAAGATCACTCACAAAGGGAATCCCTTAACTTTGGTGGAGCGCTTTAGGTAAAAGATGCAGATAAATTACAAGATAGACAAATAAAGCAACGGAAAATAAAGTCATTTTATAAACAATGTGGTTCAGTCAAGCTATTTACAACAATTGTCTCAATCATACTTAAAAGTAATACATAGAACTTCTGTCTTGATTCAAAAACTTCCAAGTATAAAAGAAGCATAAACATAACAATGATATTTCCCAATAAAGCATGAACCAGCCTTAGCAGTGGAAGAGAGAGAGAGAGTCCAAAGAAGTACATCGACTATCTTCAAGCTTGGAAAGAAAACTGAGCTAAGTTGTAACATTTCCTCCCTATGAACCGGGGGGGTGAACGGAAAAAAAGAGGCGAAACAAACTAGGTTAGACATAAGTCTGGTAAGTCCAGTGACTTTCAGCATGTAAAAATAGGCAAAAGCATCATGACATAAATAAACTGAATATAAGACAATACCGTGATAACAAGGATAACAAGATAACATACGACTAGCATAGACACGTTAAGGTAAGATAAACTAAATGCACTTCTACTCTTTCTCTACTTCGTTATTACCCTGTTATTATGATTTCTATATCTCTGCACCGCCTAACTAGTGTCCCAACTAGTAATCTGTGTAAAATGATAGTATTACAACGTGATCCCAATCCCCGCAATTATGGTAGCCATCAGGTGTACATCTAGTATGAGGATCTTACCTCAGTCAGCCTAATTGCCATGAAGATGTAGATGTACCCCTTACTACCCTATCGATCGGCTCCTTACTCGTATTAATTTTCCTTGTGTTTGTGTCAATCGACCCTCTCTTGCATGTAAGTACCTTGAGTTGGTCCCACCATAAGGTGTATCAATCCTTATGATAACAACCGAAACGATTCAAGATGCATAGTGTATAACTACTGGTAACTAGTGCCTGCTTTTTCCCACTCCGGAGTACGTGCACGTTCGTAATCCGTCGGAACCTACACCGACATTCCCCCTGCCGCTATTTTGACCGCTTATTATCAGTCCAGTAATCGTGCCCCACCCTACCTAGTTTCAGGGCACCTTGATACATCTATGTGGGTTACTGCTGAAATGGGTCCCCGTTACTAGGGTTTCTTATTGGTTAAGTTTGTGGGCCTATATTTACTAATATTACCCACCAACCCGATATGTACTTAACCCTCCCACTGATTCAAACATTTTTTCTTAATGGTTAAGTTTGTGGGCCTATATTTACTAATATTACCCACCAACCTGATATGTACATTACCCTCTCACATATTATGTCATATTGGTTAAGTGTTGTCCATTCATGTTAACTTAACCCACCCACTCATCTTGTCATGTTGGTTAAGTGTTTCTTATTAACCCTTCTCACTCGTCATGTTGGATTGGTTAAGTGTTTCCTATTAACTTAACCCCGTTCATTCGTCATGTTATATTGGTTAAGTATTTCCCAATAACTTAACCCCATTCGTTCATCAATTTACATTGGTTAAGTGTTTCTTATTAACTTAACCCCATGCGTTCATCATGCTGCATTGGTTAAGTGTCACCAATCAATTCAAGTTAACTTAACCCACCCACTTGTCGTGTTACATTGGTTAAGTGTTGCCTTATTGTGTTAACTTAACCCTTCCACGCATCCTGTTATATTGGTTAAGTGTTTCTTATTAACTTAACCCTACTCATTCATCATGTCATATTGGTTAAGTGTTTCTTATTAACTTAACCCTTCTCATTCACCATGTCATATTGGTTAAGTGTTTCTTATTAACTTAACCCTACTCATTCATCATGTCATATTGGTTAAGTGTTTCTTATTAACTTAACCCTTCTCATTCATCATGTTATACCGGTTAACTTAACCCTGCTCACTTGTCTAATTAACATGTTATAACGGTTAAGTGTTCTAAATTTACTTAACCCCACCTTCTTGCCTAATTAACATGTTGTAACTATTTAACTTAAGCTTACCATTCTTAGCATGTCTGTTTATTGGCATTAGTTAATTTATTAATGCCCAAATCTCTCACATTAGAACGGTTGTTTGCAGTTGTTGGATGTGCCGGGCGGTTCCGGGTAGACTTCTACCGCAAACTCATTCTAACCAGGGGTTTTGGGCTAAATGCGCTAACCTCTCACATTAGATCTTTGTTGTTGCGGTTACTGGATGAGCCGGGCAGTTCCAGGCAGTTTTACACCACTACTCAATCTAACCTCGGGTTAGGCATGTTTTTCTTTTAGCATTTTTACCATACATGTCCATGTCTAGATTTTATACGCTAATCATCCCAAATTCACAAAACTAGTCATGTTCCAATTCTCATGTTATACCCCAACAAAGATGATTGCAAGTTATGCCCCACAAAGTTCAAATTCAAGTTATTACTCAAAATAGGTTACAACCAATTTTCCCAAATTTGCAATAATAGTCATGCCCCAAAAATCACAATATAACACATGCCCTAAGGTTTAGTCATATTGCACCGTACAAAATGTTCTCCAAAAACCCCCCAATCATGATTCACAGTATAAACTATGCCAAATTATAGCCTTTAATTACAGTGCATGCCAACTAACCAAAATCCCAATTTAGGCGTGTTCACATTTAACGGTTATCCCTATCTTACTATAGGTTTTCATGCCTAAGCCATATATCACTATACATAATAATTTCCTTCTTCTAAGTCATAAACTATCATATATATATATATATATATATATATATATATATATGCCCTAATTTTAGGTCTTGAACCACAACATGTACTATGCCTTACATGTTTACAGTTCAATTTACGCCCCAAACCCCAAGTTATATGTCCAATATACTTTATGCCTCAAATCTCAAGTCATATGTTCGACACACTTTATGTTTTAATACAACATGTGTTATGTCCTCAAATCCGTTGCATAATCATTTATGCCCCATTAATACATAATTTAATACTTTTCCCAATTTTAGCGCTGGCCTTGTCCAAATCATATATTATGTCCGATTTTTCCCAACGTACGTTCATCTCTTATGAGATTTGGCTCAGGCTCGCAGTAGCCTGGCTATAAAAACAAAAAGGAAAGAAGGAAAGATGAGACAAAGAATGGACATAATAACATCAACGAGATGGAACCAATGGATATAGAAAGACAGATAGAAATAGGCATAGTCTCCGATTCAGATTTATTACAATGTCAAAATCACAATTTTATTTTATTTCTGAAAGTAACATGAACTTACAAATTACAGAACGGTCTTGAATTCTTGGATCTGATTTCTGAATTTGATTATCTATTCCTTTGATGTAGACTTTGATTGTTAACTTGAAAATTCTAATTTGATTGATTAAGGTGGGGGCAAGGTCACTTCAGGTTTTAGCAGCATATAAACGCCTATGAATTCGTGTGTAGAAAACAATAGGTTTAGGGTCTTTATAGGTGCATAGGGAGATTTAGAGCCTTCAGATCAGTCTAGAAGTCATCGGAATCGTCCAGAGCAGAATATCACATCACACAACGAATTAGAAAGCGACACGTGGCGAAACACGTCATCGGCCAGATCTGGGCCAATGGGGGTCGTCTCCCCTCTAGAGGGGTCGACACCTATGTCGACACCCCTATAGGGGGGTCGACACCTATGTCGACACCCCTATAGGGGGGTCGACACCTATGTCGACTCCCCCGGGTGGGGGGGGGGAAGGGTTAACACCCCTGAGCGGGGAATTTCCTGCTCAGCCTACTTTGACCCAAATTCGAGATTTGAACCCTGTTTTGACTTCTGGAATTATTTTATATGTATATATATATACTTATTTGGGCATATACAAACTTCTAAGGCTTATAACTTCTTCATACGGTGTCCGATATACGCAAACTCTGACTCTATCCCAAGCAGAATTCCAAGATGAACGCAATAACCCGTTTTCCTTAATTCCTACTTTTAAAATTAAGTATTCATTAATTCGCTACTTTAATATCCATAGGAAATATGGGGTGTTACAATAATTGTTTGTAGAAATGATAAAAATGCTAGACGTCGATTTTACCGCTGTGAAATTTATGAGGATAATAAATTAAGCATAATGTTGTTGCGTGTTCCAATTTTTTTAAGTTGGTGGATCCTAAAATGTGCATTGAATATGCGCTGGAGAGGCAAGCTGACTACATAATCACAATCTAGAACTATGGAACACATTGATGAATCGATGATACAATTTTACAGAGTATTTATCCTGTGGATCAATCAATAGATCATTCAATGGGAAGTGAGTACTATATTTGTATTATGTATGAACTATTTGTTATATTAAGAAGAATTATGTAATATTTAGTAGAATTCAATAGAATTATTTCATATTAACAAGTACAAGTCTTATGTCATGATAAAGGTACAAATAATTGAAGATTAAGTCAACTACAATGAAACTAACTAGCAGAAGTACAACAATTTTTCTTATGACTAACAACACTGCATTTGGTACATCTAATTCCTTTTTGTGTTTACTCTCTTCCATAGTACTTTTGAATTTAGCACACTTTGGGCTTCGATGTTCCCTTACTACCACCGGAGGTAGTACCAACTGATTATCCATTAACATCCAATCTCACTTGTAACAACACGCCTGGAATGGGCCATAATTTCGACCTAGAAAAGGCCCATCGAAACTTAGAGCCATTCTAAATGGGTCGTTGGTTCCTATAAGGATTATATTTGCACAGATAACAATAACATATACTTCGAATGGAAATTTGACATAGTGGAAAGAGAAAATATAATATTCAAATAAGATGTACTATTATTTCAAAAATCTCAGAAAAACATAATCGCAGTTACATTTATTCAATAGGTACATCAAATAGTTCAATCTCGTAAGATTCCAAAAGAAGAGAAGCAATAACAACTAACAAATATCATAATAACTTCGTCTTCTTCATCGGCTTCAATCATGACTTCATCCATGGCTTTACCCCATCTACTGACCAGTTGGATGTTAAGGATCGGGGGTCAAAACATAAAGTTCTGTGTGACTGAAATATAGTATTACTTAATGTCCATACCCTATATTTTTAGCAGGTTACATATGTCAAGGTATGTCTACGTAGCAGACAACAAACACCAAATTTCTAACTAATGGGGGTGGATATCCAATTCAATTGCCCATTAGTGTTTTTAGGGTAAAGACCTAACGAGGTGGCATTCTCAATCACTTATGACCCTATTACAGGTGGATTCTTACAATCTCTTATGACCCTGAGGCGGACCCCTAGCCCTTTAAGAACCCTGTCCTAGTACGTTAACATTCTCAAGTCTATTCTCTCATTTGTAATATAAGAAGTAGTATTGCGAACGTTACTACTTAACTAATATTACCCAGTAGGACACCTATGTTGCATAAGACTTCCCTTAGACAGTTGGTGAGCATGCAATGGCTACATATCCTTCAATTACCAATTTGTTCCAGGTTGAGCCCTTACAAGCTTCTAGAGGAAGTGGGCATCCCCGTGAACTACCCTACTCTGTTAAATGTTTTATGCCTAACCACTTTTAAAGGAGGACCCAAAGAATTACCTTAATACTAATAAGGGTGGGTCCCATGACTTGGGTTCCTCTTCAAGGAGTAAAACTTTAGAGGGATCCTAGTTCTAACTACTTAAGACCCAAATTAGATAAAAAAGGTGAGTCGACAACTTAAGATATTCTTAAGGCATATTAAGACTATTTGTTTTCATGCGTCAACTTATATATATATATATATATATATATATATATATATATATATATTTGTACACACTATACCTCTCACATTAAAGCATATACTTGTAGATGCTGGATATGTCAGTCGATTCCGGGCAGGCTTCTACTACAAGTTGGTTTAACCTCGTGTCTAGTATACTAAGTTTATGAATAGCCTATGACACCTAGACATCTCACATTAGTTGGGCCCACTTGTGGTTGCTGGATAGGCCGGTTTGCTCCGGGAAGGCTTATATCACAAATGGAAACTAACCTCGTGTCTATGTGTCATTTATTTATATATATTTTTAAGTCATTCTAAATATACGCACAAACAAGCAAACAAATATATTTGTTAAGGGGCCACTTCAAATTCAAACTCTGATCTAATTGTATTTATAACACTAATATAACGTTAATTACTTTGATTAAGTTTAAATAATTAATATAATAATAGCGCTTAATTAACATAACATTCGTATAAATGGAGAAACATTATGACAAGGTGACAATTGTCATCCTATTCAAATTAAGGCATACAAGTAATAATTTTTCATATTTTACCGCTACGCATAAACATGATGGCATAATGAACATATAGCAAATTGTAGTGAATGGAAAACACACACACATATATATATATGTATATATATACATATAACAATTATACCTTGTATCCTAGGCATGTAGAAATGGTTTAAATATTAAATTAAAAGTAGAGTAATATATACGTTCTCACATGTATGTTTATAATCTATATTTCACCCAATTCACCCTTATTGGTGGTGTTATACACCCATAAATGTTTACATTTGACTTATTCCAATTTATGAATGCATTTACACCCAAATTAGGATCCAAACCCAATTCAACTATGAAACAATTAAATCCAATTTTTTTGGCTAAATCAAATGATAATAACGGTGAATTGCATAAAATATAAATAATAATACAACACTCATATTTACCTTTAATCTAATACAAAAACCACAATTCCACAAAACCAATTCAACATGACAATTTCGTACCTAATTACAAATTAGAAGATTTAGGGATTTTTCATGTTATATTATCACATAACCAAATCTTCATAGGCCTAACAATCCATATGGAAAACTATTAATAATATGAATATGCCTTTAAGAAAACTAGATTCCACTCACAAATTTGGTGGAGATGTTGTAGAAATTCAGGATCTATAACGGTTCTCAGCATTCAAGCAAGCTCTGATCGATCTCCTAACAATATACATGTAAGAAACGTATAATTAGGTTCTTATATATATATATATGTAATGCTAAATTTCAAATCCCTAAACTTATATGTATTGAAATAGAAAGATAAAGAAAAGGATTAGAGAAGTAGAAGAAACCTTCACTCTTTTTCTCTTTATTTTTCTATGGAATTCAGCAGCATGGAAGTAGAGGTATAGAATAATTAAGGTTTCTAGTGTGGGATTTGAGGGGTTATTTATACTTTCTCGTGTGAGCAGGAGCCACCAGATTAATTAAAATTAATCCAAGCCATCCATACAAACATATCATTTAAGAAAACCTTTATCGACGTAGGAAGAATAAGGCCCGCCAGTTGACTAGCGGTCGACCGGCAGTTGACCCCCGTTAAAGTAGAGCGGTCGACCCCCTTCGGCAAGAACGCCCAATTTTTCCCCATTATGAGTTGTTAAATTTATTGATTATGTTCTTAATTTGCTTCACTTTTTTCTATATATTCAATATACATTGTCTCCTAAATCTTATCTCCAAATTCAAATTTTGAATTTCCCTCATTTTATTTTAAATTATTATTTGGACAATATATATAATATTCACATAATTATATATCTAATATTTTCTACGTACACTGTACAAATTCATTTGTTCATAAGTTCTTCATATGTTAACCGTTTTCAGCATATTATATATGAAAACGATTTAGAATTTCGCCATGAATACAAAAAAAGAGTTTCGCAGTCAAATTTCTAATGCTGTAAAATCTCATTTTCCAGCCATATCATTTAATTGCTTGTTTTTAATTATTTAATTTATTATCGAAACTTATGAGTTTTATGGGTTTTACATTATCCACCCCTTAAAATAGATTTCATCCCGTAATCTGTTTAAGGGGCAAAAAATACAACTTGCTCGAAACATCCATGTTGTACACCCATGTTATTTATAACTCATCCATAAGCATCCATGACTCGTTGTGCTTATAAACTGCAGACACACTAACGTGAGCTCTATCCTAGCATGTAGGTGTAATAAGTGATGTAGCATGTATGCAAATAACCTAAATATGCATATATTTCTATATGAGTGCTCGATGTGATGATATTGCATCCATTCCCTAACATCCAATCTAGCAATCACGATGCATCCAAAAACTCGAATTTGAGGGGAAAATCACTTGTGAAAAGCTCTGGTTGAGTCTGTCCCATTTCATCCTAGATTTCCCATGTGCTTTCCGCAGGGTCATTCCCCCATTGTACTCAGACGAGGCGAACTGTTTTATTGCGGAGCCTCTTGATTCTGTGCTTTACAATCCTTATAGTTGCCCGGGGAACCCTGGACTCCAACTCGACTTTCTCTATGTCCCCAATTTCATCAAGCTCGTGTCTGATGGCAGAATCATGAAGGCATTTCCTTATATGAGATACATGAAAAACATTATGGATTCCCGATAGACGCTCTGGGAGATCCACTTGATAAGACAAAGATCCTATCTTCTTTATGATACTAAAAGGCCCAATGAACCTGGGAGCCAACTTCCTTGTCTTTCCAAACTGTATGGTTTTCTTAAGAGGAGATACTTTCATGAACACTAAGTCTTGAACATTAAACTCAAGTTCCCTCCTTCGCATATTGGCATACGATTTATGACGGTCTTGGGTTGCCTTCATTCTCTTCCTAATCAAATATATCTTCTCTATGGATTCACGGACGAAGTCTGGTCCGAGTGTAACCTTGTTGGCAGTTTCCCACCATCAAGTTGACGATTTGCATGGCCTCCTCAGTAGCGCTTTAAAAGGGGGCATACTAATCGTCGCTTGAAAATTATTATTACATATGAACTCCACAAGCGGTAGGTGCTGCTCCCAAACTCCTCCAAAGTCGATGATACAAGCTCCGAGACAGTCTTCTAAAATTCTATTTACTCTCAAAGTCTGTCCATTGGTCTGCGGATGATAAGTCATGCTTAAGTTAAGCGTTGTCCCCAATGCTGCTTGTAGGCTTCTCAAAAATTTTCTTGTGAATAAGGGATATCTATCACTCACGATACTTATTGGAATACCATGGAGTGTAACTAACTCCTTGACATATAATTGGGCTAACAAGCTGTATTCCTTGTCTTCTTGACTAGTATGAAATATGCGCTTTTGGTTAATTGGTCTACCACAACTCAAATGGCCTCGTTACCGTTTTGGCTTCTAGGAAGTCCATCCATAAAGTCCATGTAAATATGCTCCCACTTCCACGTGGGGATCTCTACTGGTGACAACAATCCTCCGGGCTTCCCTTGCTCTACTTGACTTTTTGCATGTTAAACATTTGGCCATGAACTCAGCTACATCTCTCTTCATTCCTTTGCAATGGATATTCCTTTTCATAACCTTGTACATTTTATCACCATTGGGGTGTACGGTCAGTCTCGACCTATGGCACTCCTCTAAAATTTCTTTCCAAAACCCTTCATTCTTAGGGACGTAAAGTCGTCAATCCCAACGTAAACTCCCATCATCTCCAATCGAATACCTAACCGAATGAGGAAAGGTCACTTTGTTTACTTCTTTCTCCTTTATGCCTTTTAACTATTCGTCGATGTCTTGTGCACTTTGGACTCTTTCTCTTAGGGTAGGTCTAATTACCATAGCCCCAAGAAAAACATTAGAAGGGTTGGAGAGGGTTGCAAATTAAAATTTGCGAGGAACTCCTACAATCTCCATTCTATCATCACATTCAATGTCGCATGTTTCCTACTTAAAGAATCCGCCACAACATTCCCATTGCCTATGGTATACTGAGTTGTAAAGTCAAATGAGGCAATATATTCCATCCATCTTTGTTGTCTCAAGTTGAAGTCATGTTGAGAAAATAAATATTTAAAGGATTTATGGTTGGTAAACAATTCAAAATTCTCCACTAAGAGATAATGCCTCCATATCTTAAAGGTGAACACTACTGCGGCTAACTCAAGGTCATGCACTGGATATCTTTTCTCTGGATCGTTAAGTTGTCTACTAGCATAGGCCATACTCTTCCTTCTTGCATAAGGACTGCTCTTAAACAGGTCCCATGCGCATCAGTGTAATCGATAAATGATTTTGAACCATCGGGTATAATTAGGACCGGTGCGCTAGTTAATGCTTTCTTTAATTTCTCAATGGCTGTATCACTTTTATTACTCCAAGTGAGTACCAAATTTTTCTTGTCAATTGGGTTAATGGAGTAGCAATCTATGCGAAGTCTTTAATGAATTTCCTATAATATTCGGCCAATCCAAGGAAACTTCTTACCTTTGTAGCATTTCGAGGTATCCTTCATTCCTTGATTGTCTCAATCTTCATGGGGTCTACGGCCAAGCCTTTATTCATCACAATATGTCCTAAACATCTTACTTCTTCCCTTCAAAAGTGGTACTTCGAGAGTTTTGCTTTAAGTTGGTTCTCTCTTAATATCCCTAACACTTGTCTCAAATGTTTTTCATGCTCTTCATGATCTTTTGAAAATATATGGATATCTTCTACGAAGACTACCACAATTTTATTTAGAATGCCTCTAAACACTCTACGCATGAGGTCAACAAAGAAGGCGAGTGCATTCGTTAAGCCGAAAGGCAAAACTTCCCATTGGAACACTTCATCTGGCGTCCTAAATGCAATTTTGTCCTTGTTGCCCTCTGCAATTCTTAATTGGTGAAATCTAGTAGCAAGGTCTAGTTGGTAAAATACTCGAGCTCCTCCAAAGTGGACAAAAAGGTCATTAATTCTTGGTAAAGGGTACTGTTCTTTTTGGTCAATTTATTAAGTTCTCTATAGTCCACATAAAGTATCAAAGATCCATCTAATTTTGTGGCAAATACAACAAGTGCACACCACTCTGAGGTACTTCGACGAATAAAACATTTTTGTAACAATTTTGAAATCTGTTTATCAACTTCCTTCTTTCCTTGGGCTCCATATGCCTCAAGGGCAGTCCTACTGGTCTAGCATCATTCTCTAGGTCAATACAAAAGGAGATTTCTCTGAGGCGAAAGTCCCGTGACTTCTTCAAAAACGTCCAAGAACTTAAAGACTATAGGGACCGAAGATGGTCCTTTAAAACTAGGAGACAAAGAATATAAAAAGGCTTTATTCTTATTTCTAACAAGATAAGGAACATTTAGGCTGCGTCCTCCTCGGCTCCTTAGATGAACGAGCCTCTTATCGTAATCTAGGATGGCCCCGTAAAATGCTAGCCAGTCCATACCCCATAAAATCCAAAGCATACATTTCGCAATGGAACTCGATATTGTCGACCTCCAATACTAGGTTTTACACAACAGCTTAAGATATTTAGATCCTACGATAGGGTTGTCCACCTCTATCGGACTATCCGAGATAGATATGGAAAGGTTCAACAAATTTACTAATCGCTAGGAGATAAAAGAATGGGTTGCTCCAGAATCAAGCAAGGTGTATGCCGAATTTCCTAAAACAGAGCTTATACCTTCAAGCGCGGGCTTCCCTTTGTCTCTTGGGGTCGGCTTTGAATTAGGGTTGGTTCAACTGCATAGTTTTGGCTACTCTTGGCAACTTTGGGCTTTGGACATATGTCCTTCATCATGGCAGTTGTAACATTTTTCCTTAAACTTCTTTTTCGCCCACGAGGTCCTACAATCCTTGGACTCATGGCCCTTGCGGTCGCACCTCATACAAGTCTTTGCATCTTTTTTGAAGTTCTTCTTTTTCCATCATTCCTTCTTCTTATTTCTATTGGATCTTTCTCCTTTCTCATCCTCCTTATCCTCTTTTGAGCTTTCAGCTGTGCAAAGGGTAGTTGTCTCAACTAGAGTCTCAAAAGTTGCCCCAAATGCTACTTAGGCTAATAAGGTTTCCTTCAATGGGGAGTTCAGTCTTCTCACAAACCTAAGGGCTTTGTTCATGGGGGTTCTACCAATCCTCTACCAAACATACTAACTCATTGAATTTGGATACATATTCTTACAGACTCAAGCTTCCTTGCTTGAGGTGGATGAATTTCTCTAGCTGAAGAGTCATTTAGCTTGGCAAAAGTTTCGCTTCAAAATGGGTCTTGAATTCGGCACATGTGAAGATCCAGCCCTCATTCTCCATTGATATCTAGTTCCATCACTCTAGGGCTTCATCCTTCAAACGCCAGGTCATTATCCTTCGTTTCACTTCATCGAGCCATGCAGTAGCCTCAAAGATTCTTTCATTGTCCATAACCCAAGATTGGGCGCTAGTAAAACCTTCCTTTCTAGAAAACGATTTAGCTTCAAAATTCGTAAAGACCTTACAAAAGCGAGAAAAATCAAAGGCTGCATCAACGGAAGGAGCTGCAGGGACCTACTCCACAGTACGGAGGTACTGCTGGAACCATTCTGGAAGATAACTGGTCTTGCCTGGTTGCCCTGCTCAATAGGATTTCAACCATTCTACTATCTGAAAAGAAATGGAAGAATCCCTTAGTGGATACTCTTGAGATAGTATTCAAGCTGAAAAAGGAAGAAACAATAAAGGTGCCTAGTATAAATGCGTATGTTTATTGGGTTAAATATATTATAATATATGGTTTGAAAAATATTTCCAAATTACAAATACGCCTCTCATACGTATATTTCCCTTATAATCGGGTAACCTATTCTCTAATACCAAATGTAACAACCCGCCCGGAGTGGGCATAAATTTCGACCTAGAAAAGGTCCATCGAAACTTAGAGCCATTCTAAACAGGTCATTGGTTCCTATAAGGATTACATTTGCACAGATAATAATAACATATACTTCGAATGGAAATCTCACAAAGTGGAAAGAGAAAATATAATATTCAAATAAGATGTAACAATATTTCAAAAATCTCAGAAATACATAGTCGCATTTACATTTATTCAATAGTTACATTAAATAGTACAATCTCATAAGATTCCAAAATAAGCAAAGTAATAACAGCTAATAATATCATAATAACTTCATCGACTTCATCGGCTTCAATCATGACTTCATCCATGGCTTTACCCCATCTACTACATGTAGGATGTTAAGGAAAGGGGGATAGAACATAAAGTTTGTGTGACTGAAATATAGTGTTACTTAATGTCCATACCCTATATTTTAGCAGGTTACGTATGTTACCGTATGTCTATGTGCACACAGAAAACACCAAATTTCTAACCAATGGGGGTGGATATCCAAGTCAATCGCCCATTAGTGTTTTTAGGGTAAAGACCAAACGAGGTGGCATTCTCGGTCACTAATGACCCTATTAAAGGTGGATTATTACATTCTCTTATAACCCTGAGGCAGACGCCTAGCCCTTTAAGAACCCCGCCCTAGTACGCTAACGTTCTTAAGTCTATTCTCTGATTTGTAATATGAGAAGTGTTATTGCAAACGTAACTACTTAAGTGATATTACCCAGTAGCACACCTATGTCGCTTAAGACCTCCCTTAGACAATTGGTAAGCATGCAAATGGCCACATATCCTTCAATTACCAATTTGTCCCTAGTTGAGCCCTTATAAGCTTCTAGAGGAAGTGGACATCCCTGTGAACTACCCTACTCTGTTAACTGTTTTATGCCTAACCACTTTTAAAGAAGGAGGACCCAAAGACTTACCTTAATACTAATAAGGGTGGGTCCCATGACTTGGGTTCCTCTCCAAGGAATAAACCTTCGGAGGGATCCTAGTCCTAACCACTTAAGAGCAAAACTAGATCAAAAGGTGAGTCAGCCACCTAAGACCTTCTTAAGGCGTAGTAAGCCTATTTGTTTTGACACATCAACTTATATATATATAGTTATAGTTATATGTATATACACCCACATACTAGACCTCTCACATTAAACCATTTACTTGTGGATGCTGGATATGAAGTTTATGAATGGCCTATGACACCTAGACATATCACATTAGTTGGGCACACTTGTGGTTGCTGGACAGGTCGGTCGTGTAACAACCCGGAAAATCTGAACAAGTTTAAAAAATTTTAATTGGCTATTATAGTTGATTTTAAATATTTGAAATAAATATTTTAAATAATAACGATGAAAAGTATGTTTGAATCGATGTTTGAAAATAAATATAATTATTTTAAGTTATAAACAAGGCCTGAAATGGCGCGGCAGTTTCAAAATTTCAATTCAAACTTTGACTGACTGTATTGGGTGCAAAATAAAACGGATTTTAGTGAAACCAAAAATATTTAAATCTGTTTTTGAATATCTTTCTAACGAATCTGAAAAATCGAAGTTTCACAGCGGGAGTCAAAAGTTATGGCCAAATGGATTTTCAAAAAGGTCGCTATAGAGAATATATCGCCCTTGAAAATAGACATTTTGCAAACGACCTCGGAATTCGACGAAACCACTTTTATTGGATCCGGGAAGTCAAATTATTGCTAGGTTTCAAATTTCATAATTTTTGAAGTTAATATGTGAGCGTGGCAAAGGAAAATGTGTTTGGTGAATTTTTGTTAAATTGGATCGAATAGAAAATGACATTTTTTCAAACGGCCTCAGAATTCGACGAAACTAGTTTTGTTGGGACCGTATCGTCAAAACATAGTTGGATTTATTTTTCTGGAATTTTTGGGATTAGTATGTGGCCCCGACAAATTGAAATGTATGTTCAATCAAATATTGAATGTTTTATATTTTAATTTGAAGGAAAACTGTCTAAAACAGTCGAATAGGCCTACAAAACATATCCCATTGTGTTCAGATTGAGGGTATTTAGCTAGGGACGATAGTCGTTGGGTTTGGATTGGAGTTCGTATGAGATAAGGGGTATTTTTGGATTTTTTAAAATATATAAATAAAAGAAAAAAAATCTGATTGGCCACTTTATTTTTCCCTCTCCCTGATTCTTCCTGTTGCGAACGGCGACCAGAGCTCCCCCTTCTCTCCTCCATAACTTCAAATCCACGCAATAAATTCGAGTGCTCCAGTTAGGGATTTTGAAGTACTCCTCTCAAGCTCCACATCCATACCTGTCTCGCCCCGTATCGTTGGGTATTTCGCCCGGATCGACCTCGAAATTCGCCGTGTTTCGAACGCCGCAGCCGTCGACTGGAGCCACCGAAGCGGGCCCCACTTTCGGCGCAGGTGCGCCCCTCCCTTCTCTTCAACGTGGTACAATCCGATCTTCATATCGCGTAGTGGATTGAAAGCAAGAATCAAACCTAATTTTGAATGATTTCTGAGAGGTAATGACCTATTTTATTTTAAACTATTCTATAGCACTTTAAAGCGCTATGGTTTCTGATTTCACTATAAAAATCATATCTTTTTCGTTTGTGGTCGAAATCGAGTGAAACAAGAGACGCCGGGACCGAGAGGACATCTTATACATTTTAGAAGAGACCGCATATTTTTCTGAGCCTTCTGCTATTTTTGGAGGAGTGGAACCCAATGTAAGATTTCTAAATTATAAACGATATGGAAAACAACGATGTATAAATTATATAGTCGATGTATGGGTTATATAAGCATTGTACACCTCATGTATAAGCGTTGTATAAGTTGTATGTTCGATGTATAAGTTATATATGCGTTGTAAAAGTGATATATGCGTTGAAATAAATTGAAATGATATTGAAGTGAAATCGAAATATATTTATATACGAATATATATATATATACACACACACACTCCCCTCGTCCACAGACCATGGACGATATTTATTGGTTGCGATATTGTTTGGATTATTGGTTGATGTGAAATTTGGTGAAAATCATGAATGATTGATTGTGGTTGAAAAATACCTGTTTGTGGTTGAGAATTATTTTGGATGAAACCACATAGGATTAGTTTGTGGAAAAGAAAAATAAACATGCTCGTCTGCGTACGAATTAGATGCATGAAATCCCCATTGTCAAAAACCATGAGGTTTTAAGGTAGAGCGAGGAGCCCTATTAGGGACGGTCCCGGTTTTATCTACCCTGCCGTTATGCTGCCGAAATTTTCAATAATACTCATGTGTTAGAATTACTTTCATGTGTTGAAACTATATTCATGTGTTGAATAGAAATTCATGTGTTGAATAAAAATTCATGTGTTGAATGATGTTCTTGTGTTGAATAAATTCTTTGAAAGATAAAAATAATATTTTTATTATATATATAGACTATAAAAAATATTAGTAGTTTAAATAAATTGTTTTAACGCCAAAAATAACATTTTTACCTTATATATAAACTATAGAAAATATTCATGTGTTGAATAAAGGACTAGAACGATAAAATCATATTTTTTATCGTGTGTGTGAAGTCGAAAACATTCATGTGTTGGATATATAGATGGAACAATAAAAATAACATTTTTATTGTGAATATGAAGTGCCGAAATAGTGATTTGTTGAAATGAATATCTGTTAGGTAAAAATATTGTTTTTATCAAATATATAAAGTGGATATGGTTTTGAAATCGAATAAAGAATTATATTTATATAAATATAATTAAAATAAATCGAATAACGAAGCTGCAGTTCGTGATTTGAAACCGTGATTTCAAACAATTATTGCGGAACATCCGACCATCAGATTTTCCCGAAACCGAAACCGTTGGGTTCGCTTTGGAAATATCTTTCCAATGACACCCACTTTTGTGAAGATCCAACGGTTGGATTGTCTGGAATGTTTAATTCAAATCTGAACAAAAACAGCACCAGAATCGATTATATTTATATATAAATATAATTAAATTAAATCAAATAACGACGTTGTAGTTCGTTTTTTGAAATCGTAAATTCAAACGATTGTACCGGGAGATCCGACCGTCGGATTTCCCTAAAACTGAAACCGTTGGATTCGTTTTGAAAAGATCTTTCTAATGATAAAAAATTTGTGAAGATCCAACGGTTAAATTTTCAGATATGTGTAAATCAAATCTAAATAAAAACAGCGCCACGGCCGTGTTATTGTCTGAATCATCGTTTGAATGAATTGGCTATTTTTAAATAAATAAAAATAGCGATAAATAGTGATAAAATATTATAAATGATATGGAATGGAAATAAACTGAATTTGCTCGGTTAATGTGATATTTGATGGTTGAATGTGTTTGGTGTGAAAATTACATTAAAGGACATAATTAGTGATGTCGAATAATTTAACCATTGAAATGAATTGATTTCAAATTCTAAATATACGTGAATTATTTGAAAAGGCCGAGTTAATTCTCATTTCAAATAATTGATCGACGATTGAAAGTCGAAGATACGAAGACGGTCCAAGACCGATGATCTGCAAGTCGAATGGGGGGGTGCTACTGATGCTTATGATGGGAGTAGCTACCTTGAAGGGGCTGAAATAGTAGCCGTCCGGACGTACTTGTTGATTGTACGGATATGCGAGGTATTGAGTGCCTCTGGTTTCGTTCAGGCGCAGAAAGAACTTGTAAATGGACTGTGTGTCTGACATTGAATTTTGTTCTGTGTTGATTGATCTCTATTAAATATATATCTGTTTTGTGGTGGAGAATTTATTCTCTTGCTTAACACCCTTCTCTGAGACATACGAGATCAGAGGCTATATATTGATAGAAATCAGTCGCATGGAGTGAATTGCCTGTGTGGCATGCCTAAGTGGCAGATGATCCAGGCTTATGTTGAAAAGTAAAGTCTTGTGGTTGATGATCAAAGCACGGCCTGTGTGGCATAACTTTGTGTATAGCGTTGTTTCGCGAGCCTCACACCCCGGTATGGGAAAGAAACGGGAGAAGGACCTCAGGGAGGACATGCGTCTCTTTCTTGCTAGGGTGGTGTCAGTGACCTACCAGCCCTGACATTTATATTATTTTCACCTGTGTGGTTGTTGTTGTTGCGAGGCGCCTCAGATATATCGGTGACTATGTGGAGCCGATGGAGTCATAGGACTCATTTACGCCCCAAAGGGCGGGGAGACATATTGTTCAGGCACAATAATCCACATCGATGGACCGGCCCTGACGATCCAAGGCTTGCCTGCACGCTTGCCTGAGGCTCGGCTAGACGGTCTCCGATTCGGTAAGGACTATCTTTTGCCTTGGTTCATGATGGAAATCCAATTTCCGAATACGACACTGTGCGGTTTTGATTGTATATATACATGACGACATGATATATGGTACCCATGTCGTCCATGGTTGATAGTTATGATTGAAATTGTTTTTGAAACATATAAACACTAGTAATAATATCAAATGCTTTTGTTTTATTTGTATCAAGCATATTTTGGCCATTATAAGGTAAAACTCTATCCTCCGGTTTGTGTTGCATTGTGTGATGGGAATGATGAGTCTTATAATGGCTTCATTTTTATAAGAAGTATTGCGATGTTTAAAAGATTTACTTGTTTTAAAGCACTGGCAATCCAATGGAGCAAACCCGTTTCGCGAAAGTGGCGTGGTCCTGTGATTAGCCATATTGTAAAATATGTTAAGTAGATTTCTCATACCAGTCCCATGACAGACTCGTAGTTTGTTTCACTTGCAAACTCGGGTGCCCCTATTTATTTCTACACGGGCAGCCTTGTGTTCAGGTTTTAGCAGGCTCTTTCTGGATAGCTGGAGCTGAAGATGGATTCTATCATTTATCTCTTTTTATGTTGTTCAGCCCCTATTGTACATATTATGTTTGTTTTCCGCCGTAGACATTTATGTGTAGATGAACTGTATTTGTACTAAGTATGATCATGTATACCGTGCAACTCTGATGATTATGTTTATCCAGTGTATTATATTGTACATTATCTGGTGTATTTATTTATTTCTATTCTGCTGTTATCTGTTTATGTGTTATATTCCAAAGATTTCTCTTGCCACCGTCTTATCGGGGTTTGGGGTCGTCACGAACGTGGTATCAGAGCTTTGGTTAAGCTTAGTTCTGGAATATAACATATTAACGAACTCATCAGAAATAGAACCAGTAGTGTTCTAAGACAAATAAATCATTACAGATAGGATCAGTACTATCCTAGTATGAGTATAGCAGAATGAAATACACCTCGATAGACGCATTTACATTCAAGTATATGTCTCTATGCTTTAAAATATATTTTCTATTGACCTGACACTTGGTCTGCTATTTGCAGACCACTATAAAATTAGTGGTAGAAACAGAAGAAGTAATGCAGACCCAGATATTGAAGCTCTAGTAAAGTGGTATCGAAATCTGGGTGGATCACCATTCTTAAGCAAAGAATCCATTATGGAAACACAAGCTTGGATTCGTTCTGCTGAGAAAATCTTTGAAGGTTTAAAAGTAAGTGATGACCCGAAAAGATTACTGGCATCTTGGGCACTCAAAGAAGAAGCTTTGTTCTGGTGGGATTCGATTATTAAGGATAATCCAGAAGGTAATATTACCTGGGATAGATTTAAAGAGATTTTCAGTGAAAGATTTATTCCTCCAGAAGCAACCGAGCGGTTATGTGATGAATTTCATTATCTGATACAAGGAGATATGACCATTCCGGAATATCATAAAAAATTCAATGAACTTTCTCATTTTTCCCCTCATTTAATTCAAGATCCAAAGAGGAAGAATCTGAGATTCATTAATGGTCTTCAAAGAAAATACCAGAATAGTGTGATGGGCCATGTAAAGCTTCCTTTTTCTAAAATGATATACATGGCTTATCAGTATGAGGATCTAGATAAGAGTGGCCATTTTGTCGATGAAGAGGAAACCGGTTCTGGCAACAAAAGAAAATTTGAAACTGATAGGCCAGAGACAAGAACACAGCCTGAGGCCAGTACAAAATCTGAGTTCAGAAAGAAGCCTAGATTCAATCGGGAAAAGGTTAAATCTGAAGAAGAACCAGTAATGACCGCCATACGCCTTAACTGCAATCAAAAGGGCCATCTATCCAGAAAATGTAAATCTTTGAAAATGCAGAAGAAGAAGAAAGGATATAAATCCAAGAACAAGTTTCAAGTGACGCAAGAGTGCAATCTTTTTCATCTGGCTGGTCATATACGGTAAGATTGCTAGCTGTTGAAAGCGGCCAAAGTGGCTCAAGTAAATGAAGTAGCAGAAGTTCCTGCATCCTCAGCTAGTCAGGAATGGCCAAATGTTTTAGAAGGCACACTTACTATCAAAGATATTCCGGTAAGGCTATTATTTGATACTGGCGCATCGCGAAGTTTTGTTGCGAAGAATGCAGTTAAGAAACTTGATTTGAATTTGAGAAAGCTCAAAGCACCAATTACTGTTCATAATCCAGTTGGGGTTCCCTCGATTTCAGTTGGGTTTGTGGAGTGCATGTCTCTTTTTCCCGTTATCGGTTCCCCACTATCGCGATCGTCATGAATTTTACAGAATTTGATCTTATTCTGGGATTGGACTAGTTAACCAAATATGAAGCTAAGATTAAATGTGCCGACAGAGTCGTAAAGGCGAAGATTAAATCAGGTGACTATATAACCATTCCATGTGAAGGTCCGAATACAGATAGAAAAGACTTCTGTGCAGCTTTGGATGTTTCTCCTGCTCAAATATTCCTGTCGTTCCCAAGAATATTCCTGTCGACATTGAAAATATCCCAATTGTCAAGAACTATGCGGATGTGTTCGAAGAAGTTGTTAGCTCACCTCTGCAGAGAGAAATTGATTTTAAATCTCTTTAGTTCTGAATGCAAGTCCAGTAGTTCACGCTATTCGAAGAATGACCTTGAAGGAAAAAGAAGAGTTGGATAATCAAACGCGACAGCTAGTATGGAAGGGTCCAATCAGGCCTAGTTTCTCTGATTGGGGAGCAGCAGTGGTATTTGTCCCGAAGTCAGATGGTACTCTCAGATTATATGTAGATTATCGAGACTTGAATAAGCAGACGCTGAAGAAAAAATATCCATTGCCGTGGATTGATGATTTGTTGGATCGATTGAATGGCGCACAAGTGTTTTCACGAATGGACCTAGCTACAGGTTTCCATCAGCTTCGTATTGCCGAAGAGTGTGTGCCGTTGACAGCATTCAAAGGTCCAGATTTATTCTACGAGTGGTTAGTAATGCCGTTGGCTTATGTAACGCTCCTGCTTATTTTGTCGATCTAATGAACCGGGTATTCAGAGAAGTATTGAATAAATTTGTTCTGGTTTTCATTGATGATATATTGATCTTCTCTAAATCAGAAAGCGAGCATGAAAAACATTTGGAGCAAGTGTTAGAAATTATCAGAAAGAATGTTTTAAAAGCAAAGTTTTCCAAATGTATATTCTGGCAAGAAGAAGTCAAATTTATTGGCCACGTCGTGTCAAAGCAAGGAATTTCGGTGGATCCCAGTAAAATCACTACTATTCGAATTGGAAACAGCCCCGTACACCCATAGAAGTCAGAAGTTTTCTCGGATTGGCCAGTTATTATCGGAAGTTCGTTAAGAATTTTTCCAAGATATCCAGTCACTTAACAAAGCTTACTAAGAAACATTCGAGATTCAACTTGACTCCCAAATGTGAGGCAGCTTTCCAGGAGCTGAAGTTAAAATTGACGACTGCTCCAGTGCCACAATTATTGATGGCAATCAGGATTTAAAAGTCTGGACGGATGCTTCTAAAGAAGGCCTTGGCGCAGTGCTAATGCAAAGAGGCCATGTAGTCGCTTATGCTAGCCATCTATTGAAACCACATGAAAAGAATTATGTTACTAACGACCTTGAATTGCTTGCTATCTTGTTTGCTATGAAAATCTGGAGGCATTATCTATTGGGTGAAAAGTTTGAATTATATACGGATCATCAATCGTTGAAGTATTTATTCACCCAGAAGGATCTGAATATGAGACAGCAGCATTGGTTAGAATTTCTCGTGGCATATGATCTGGATATCTTATATACACCGGGGAAAGCCAATGTTGGGCTGATGCGCTCAGCAGAAAGAATGTAATTATCGCCAGTCTTATCATCACGCCTTCGTTGATTGATAACATATCTTCTCTTCAAAAGGATGATCACTTCATTCAGAAGATCATAGAGAGAATTCAGAAAGGCGAACCCTCGAGTTTTCAGATAGATAACGAGGGGACTCTTAGGTTGGAAGGCCGAATATGTGTGCCAAACATTCCTGAACTCCAGAGAGAAGTATTAGATGAATGTCACAAAGCCAAGCTTAGTATCCATCCAGGGGTGAGCAAAATGTATAATGACATCAAACGGCACTTTCTGGTGGAAATCTATGAAAAGAGATATTTCTTTATATGTTAGCCGGTGTTCGACTTGTCAACAAGTCAAAAGCGATCAGCAGAAACTCGCTGGATTGTTGCAACCTTTGGAAGTTCCAGGTGGGAAGTGGGAACAGATTTCTATGGATTTCATAGATGGTTTTCCCAGATTCAGGAAAGGAAATGACAGTATTTGGGTGATCGTAGATCGATTTACGAAGACTGCTCATTTCATACATGTCAAATCGAATAGAACTGCTCAGAGTCTGGTGCAGATTTATTTCAAGGAAATAGTTAGACTGCACGGAGTTCCCATGAGCATCGTTAGTGATCGTGACCCGATTTTTGCTAGTAAATTCTGGGAAGCATTCCAAGCAGAATTGGGAATGAAACTGAACTTGAGCACCGCATATCATCCTCAAACAGATTGTCAAACTGAGAGGGTGGATCGTATTCTAGAAGATTTATTGTGGGCTTGTGTTATAGATTTTGGCGGATCATGGGAAGACCATTTGCATTTGGCCGAGTTCTCATACAACAACAACTACCAAGCGAGCCTGACAATGTCATCATTCAAAGCACTGTATGGTAGACCGTGTCGATCTCCTGCTTGTTGGGTAGAACCTGGTAATAGACTCGTATTGGGACCCGATATATTCGCGAAGCTGCGGACAAAGTTAATTTCGTTAAGAAATGATTACTCGCCGCTCAAAGCCGACAGAAAAGCTATGCAGATAAGAGACGAAGAGGTATGTCGTTTGTTGTTGGCGACTATGTGTATTTAAGGGTATCTTCGATGAGAGGAGTTATCCGGTTCGGTAAAACAGGGAAATGACGCCCAAATTTATTGGTCCGTTTCCTATTCTGGAACGGGTTGGAACTCTGGCTTATATGGTTCAATTGCCTGATTGGTTACCTGGAGTACATAATGTGTTTCACGTATCTCAACTTCGAAAGCATGTTCAAGATCCAGACTTGATCATGGAAGAAGCAGTGCAATGGGGTATAGAAATTACCCCAGAATTGGCTGTGAGAAGAGAGCCGCTAAAGATTATTGGCAAAGAAACTAAACAACTGAGGAACAAGAAGGTTCACTTAGTCAAAGTCAATGGAGTGGAGATCCGCGAGATTGTACTTGGGAAACAAAGGAAAGCATTAAGAAAGCCTATCCTAAGTGCAGGGTGGATATCTCTGATTGACTCTGGTGCAAGGTACATTTACCATACTTAGCATTACCATTTTGTTCTCTACTTTGCTTTTGTTTTCTTTTCATACATGTAAACTTTTTAATTTTATAGTCTGAATGATTTTAAAATAGTATATGAATTAATTAGTATATTTTTGAAAAGTAAAAAAAAACAAATTGATTGATGATTGTGTTGTGTGAGGGTGAATTTGATTAACTAAATTATTAGAATGATAGCTAATTTAATCAATTGTAGAATGAATGGTAGAATTCATACAATAAAATCAAGTATTGAACTGATTTGAAATAGATAGAAATTGTGACGGCCGGGAATTTCGCTCGATCCGAATCAGTCGTTAAACCGATCTAGACCGTTCGAAACCCCTGATCTTTTTGAGAACAGGACAAATCAGAACGCAGACGGAAGAACATTTCATTGTTATTACAACAATTCCATCAAATACAAGAATATACAGAGTATAAATGAATAAATTACATAGCAGCGGAAAAACAATATAAAACACAACTGAAAGTAACAATGAAATGTTCTTCCGTCTGCGTTCTGATTTGTCCTATTCTCAAAACGATCAGGGGTTTCGAACGGTCTAGATCGGTTTAACGACTGATTCGGATCGAGCGAAATTCCCGGCCGTCACAGAAATATATAAATGTACATCATATATGGTTGAACAGGTAAATGGATTAGCTGTTGAGTAAAGAATTTATTTGCATGCCCGACAAATAGGTAAACCGTAATGAGTTGGATGCGAATGCCATTGGATGCGGAGTGCTGGTTATTCTGTGTGTAATTAATAAATGTCGTCATAGGATAGTAACAATTAATTTTGAACTACACTACATGGCATACTTCTTGAGAGAGGCACACTTCATCATATACCACATAAGCATTTGGAGCTTGTGTGACGAGGTCAAAGATTTACCATACGAGCGAGAGGCTTGTATGGCGACGACTATATTTTACAGGTTCAACTAATGACTGATATGGACCATATAAAATGTAACGGTAAATTGCAATATTAATAAAAAAAACCACACGGGTCTGGAGATGACAATAAACACGTCTCTCTGGTCATTAAGGCACAAAAACCATTTATAGGGTGACGAGAATTTATTCTCTAGAGTTATGATCTATACACACTCCCCTGTGGACACCAGAATATGCCATTATAAATATGGGCATGCTTATTAGGATTTATTGGGTACCTAATACGGCCCAATAAATTTCCAAACCCCTCCCCGTACAAAGGAGGTTATGGCGAATTTTTTCAAAAATTTAGGGTGTTAGCCAAATTTTTGAAGAATTTGAAAATTCTTAGAAACCGAAAAGTTGAAGGATGGAAGCCAGATTGAAAGTTGATTTGATTTATTAAACCACTTTCGATTTTGTTCCTTTTCGGGGATGAAAAGTTTTAAGTGGGGAAGGTGAAAATTAGCCTCACATCCTTAAAATTAAAGTTAATTAGGCTCACAACCTACCATGTGTAAACATATAAATTTCATCCCTGTTTTTAAAATAGCGCCTAATAATTTCCACTTTTGCCCATATTGATATCTACGGCTTTAATTTCGGATGTATTTCCGATATTTCTTATCTGCGATTAAATTTCTAGGGTGCGTTTTTTTCTTCCTAATGGCGGCTGCTTCTTTGTGAGGATTTTTGATCGATCGACCTTTATAGACCGTAGGAGGGGGAATGGCAGCGCTGGGTGGTGGAGGATGGGGAGCAGACGACGCCTGAGGTGGAGGCAGTCCAGTCAGGGCGGCGGCGGTCACTTTGCGGTGGGGTGCAGTTTTGGGGTTGTAAGGTGAAGGAGGAGGAAGAGGAGGGTTTGTCGACGGCGGTGGAGCCATCGGTGGGCGGCGCGGCGGCTATTACAGGGGGAACGACGTCGATGTCAGATATATTACAGGTGTTCTGGATTATTTTTTTAATGTAGTTTGTACAAATATTCTTAAAATTTTCATATAAGTATGCATATTTTTCTGTTATTTGCGTATATTAATGCATATAGTTATAATTAACTGAATTTGTTTTTGTATTTTTGTTTGATTAATGCATATTAACCTTTTTTTTCATCCAGTGGTCCTGTAAATATTGGTGTATTGGTGATGCAGACGATTGAAGAAGAAAATTTAAATTTCAAAGCCGACTTTCTTAATTTTAATTTCGCTCGAACAAAAAATATCAAAATCGTGGCAATTTCAAGCCTTTTTTTAAATTAATTATTCTGATGTTATTAAACTGTCTAGGTTTGATGATGAATAATTTAATTAGGTGATAAATTTATCTGGTTATTATTGATTGTACAGTCGTGATTATTAATTTTTCACTATAGGGTTTGTTTCCTTAATTCTGAATACGTGTATAAAATCATGCATATGTTCGGGAAATTTGCATAAATGTACGCATATATTCTGTATATATGCGTACTTATGTACTCCTCTTTTTGAGATTATGTTTGCTTGCGTGAATGATGGCTAGTTGCATACAATTATGCATATATTCCTAGTATATGCATTTTGCCAGTGTTTTTCATCCACTATAAATATAAGTATGCATAACTTTTTGTGAAAATTTGCACATAGGTATGCAAGTATTACCGATATTTTTATACATGTATGCATCTATTTATTACTATTTTGAACACGTTTATGTAATTTTATACAATAATTACTGCTGAATTTGTCTACTTCTTGTTCAATCTCTTGTTTGTATAACAGTGCTACTGCAGATATTGTTGTCTTGGTGTTGTTGAAGTTTGGCAATTATAGCTGCTCTATTCATCCATATTTTTATAGTTCTGATGATGTAGTGAGAGATGTCGTTTGTTGATATACTGAATTTTTGTATTAACTTTGCTGATATTTTGTATGAGTGCGTAGATGTATGAATAAATTCATAGTCGCTAAATGTCGGTACAGAAGTATTTTTATACCTGATAATATATACAAATAGTCTTTGTTGTTGCATAGATGTATGCAAGTATTCTTATTATGTGCATGCAATTTTTCGAATTTTCAGTTTGTGTGCAAACTCTGTTTTAACTTTCAGTATTTCTTCCCTATTTATTCTTGGATTTGTTTATTTAGTCATCGAATTCTATAGTATTAATTTTGTTTTCTGCTACAAAAATCTTCTGAAGTTCTGATCGTACAGTAAGTAATTAAAAAAACATCAGTAGCGTTTTTTGAAGTAATGCTGCAAATATTAGCAGTTTAGTAAACAATTTTATTGAAAAAATTTCATAAAGGTATGCAATATATTATTTATAACTGTACACAAGAAAGCAACATTTCATAACATCATGAAAAAGTAGTAGAACTTAATTCAGTACATAAATTTCGAAGAACTTCTACGTCAACATATTATTATCAACAGTCCAACTATAAAGTTTGCGATTGAGGATTTGGTAAGCAAGCTGAGCACGTTGGTCATTAACAGCCACAATACCATATACTTCATCATCTTCAATGATTTCTGGTTCTCACTTCTCTGTTTCATCATGTTATTAACAAACATGCCACAATCAACGCTGTAGAAATTTATAAAACATTAACACCTTGTTTGAATAATTCTACTTGGTATGATAACAAGGGTATAAATATGTAATCATTCTTACAATCTATATACTAGTATGTATGCAGGTTTTCGAAATATCAGTATAGAAGCATCCTATTATTTACATAAAATTGAATACATTAAAGCAAGTTTTTACATTATATGCATACAAATATGCAAAAAAAATGGATATCTACATAGAAGCATGCAAATATTATTAATATCCGACTTCAAACATGCAAATATACTTGATATTTGTATAAAAGCACCCATCTATAGTCAATATATGCATACAAGCATGCAAATATTTAAAATATCTACATACAAACATGGAAATATTGTCAATAACTGCATACAATCATGCATATTCTGCCAAAAAATGCATATAAACTAGCTTTCAGCTAAAATAATAATAAATTCACACTAATTTGCAACAATACTGTATATATGCATACTGATTTGCAAGAATTAGGTGCTAACATTAAATAAATAAAATAAAATAAAATAAAAGAAATAAAAAAAGCTTACAGCGGGTTTGGGGGGTAATGGCGGCGCTGGGTGGTGGTAGAGGGGAAGCAGACGGCGTCTGAGGTGCAGGCAGTCCAGTCAGGGGCGGGGGCGGTGGTACATCGTGGTGGGGTGCAGTTTTGGGGCTATACAGGTGAAGGAGGAGGAAGATGAGGGTTTGTCGACGGCGGTGGATCCATCGGTGGGCGGGGCGGCGGCTGTTGCAGGGGGGATCGACGACAATGTCAAATCGTAGGACGGGGACGCCTGGACTGATCGAACGATTTGCAGAATTGTGGGATTAGGGTTCTCAGCGAGATAGAAGGAACGACTGACTTAGTAAATGATGACGTCTCGTTATTGGATAGTTTTTTAAGTTTGTAAGGGTACATCTGGTACTTTTTGAGCGGAAGTTCAAAAACAAGGATGCATTTTATATTCTTTTTATCAGCGGTTTTTTTTTTATATTTTGAAACTTAATAGGGACCTGTAAAACACACCCTTTTAAATATTTAAAGTAAATATTTTATATAATAATGATGAAAAGTATGTTTGAATCGATGTTAGAAAATAAATATAATTATTTTAAATTATAATCAAGGCCTGAAATGGCGCGGCAGTTTCAAAATTTCAATTCAAACTTTGACTGACTGTACCGGGTGCAAAATAAAACGGATTTTAGTGAAACCAAAAATTTTTAAATCTATTTTTGAATATCTTTCCAACGAATCTGAAAAATTGAAGTTTCATAGCAGGAGTCAAAAGTTATGGCCAAATTAATTTTCAAAAAGGTCGCTATAGGGAATATATCGCCCTTGAAAATAGACATTTTGCAAACGACCTCGGAATTCGACGAAGCCACTTTTGTTGGATCCGGGAGGTCAAATTATTGCTAGGTTTCAAATTTCATAATTTTTGAAGTTAATATGTGAGCGTGGCAAAGGAAAATGTGTTTGGTGAATTTCTGTTAAATTGGATCGACCAGAAAATGGCATTTTTTCAAATGGCCTCGGAATTCGACGAAACTAGTTTTGTTGGGACCGTAGCGTCAAAATATAGCTGGATTTATTTTTCTAGAATTTTTGGGATCAGTATGTGTCCCCGGCAAATTGAAATGTACATTCAAATCAAATATTGAATGTTTTATATTTTAATTTGAAGGAAAACTGACTGAAACAGTCGAATGGGCCTACAAAACATATCCTATTGTGTTCGCATTGGGGGTATTTAGATAGGGACGATAGTCGTTGGGTTTGGATTGGAGTTCGTATGAGATAAGGGGAATTTTTGGACTTTTTAAAATATATAAATAAAAGAAAAAAATTGATTGGCCACTTTATTTTTCTCTCTCCCCGATTCTTCCTGTTGCGAACGGCGACCAGAGCTCCCCCTTCTCTCCTCCATAACTTCAAATCCACGCAATAAATTCGAGTGCTCTAGTTAGGGATTTTGAAGTACTCCTCTCAAGCTCCACATCCATACTTGTCTCGCCCCGTATCATTGGGTATTTCGCCCGGATCGACCCTCGAAATCCGCCGTGTTTCGAACACCGCCGCCGTCGACTGGAGCCATCGAAGTGGGCCCCACTTCCGGTGCAGGTGCGCACCTCCCTCCTCTTCGACGTGGTACAACCCGATCTTCATATCGCGTAGCGGATTGAAAGCAAGAATCAAACCTAATTTTGAACGATTTCTGAGAGGTAACGGCCTAATTTATTTTAAACTATTCTACAGTACTTTAAAGCGCTACGGTTTCTGATTTCACTACAAAAATCATATCTTTTTTGTTCGTGGTCGAAATCCAGTGAAACAAGAGACGCCGGGACCATGAGGACGTCTTCTACATTTTAGAAGAGACCGCATATTTTTGGAGGAGTGGAACCCAATGTGAGATTTCTAAATTATAAACGATATGGAAAACAACGATGTATAAATTATATAGTCGATGTGTGAGTTACATAAGCATTGTACACCTCATGTATAAGCGTTGTATAAGTTGTATGTTCGATGTATAAGTTATATATGCGTTGTAAAAGTGATATATGCGTTGAAATAAATTGAAATGATATTGAAGTGAAATCGAAATATATTTATATACGAATATATATATACTTCCCTCGTCCACAGACCATGGACGATATTTATTGGTTGTGATATTGTTTGGATTATTGGTTGATGTGAAATTTGGTGAAAATCATGAATGATTGATTGTGGTTGAAAAATACCTGTTTGTGGTTGAGAATTATTTTGGATGAAATCACGTAGGATTAGTTTGTGGAAAAGAAAAATAAACATGCTCGTCTGCGTACGAATTAAATGCATGAAATCCCCATTGTCAAAAACCGCGAGGTTTTGAGGTAGAGCAAGGAGCCGTGCTAGGGACGGTCCTGGTTTTAACTACTCTGCCGTTATATTGCCGAAATTTTCAATAATATTCATGTGTTAGAAATACTTTCATGTGTTTAAACTATATTCATGTGTTGAATAGGAATTCATGTGTTGAATAGAAATTCATGTGTTGATTGAAGTTCATGTGTTGAATAAATTCTTTAAAAGATAAAAATAACATTTTATTATATATATAGACTATATAAAATATTGTTTTTTTAAATAAATTGTTCTAACGCCGAAAATAACATTTTTACCTTATATATAAACTATAGAAAATATTCGTGTGTTGAATAAAGGACTAGAAGGATAAAATCATATTTTTTATCGTGTGTGAAGTCGAAAACATTCATGTGTTGGATATATAGATGGAACAATAAAAATAACATTTTTATTGTGAATATGAAGTGCCAAAATAGTGATGTGTTGAAATGAATATCTGTTGGGTAAAAATATTGTTTTTATCAAATATATAAAGTGGATATGGTTTTGAAATCGAAGAAAGAATTATATTTATATAAATATAATTAAAATAAATCGAATAACGAAGCTGCAGTTCGTGTTTTGAATCCGTCATTTCAAACGATTATTGCGGAACATCCGGCCATTGGATTTTCCCGAAACTGAAACCGTTGGGTTTGCTTTGGAAATATCTTTCTAACGACACCCACTTTGTGAAGATCCAATGGTTGGATTGTCTGGAATGTTTAATTCAAATCTGAAGAAAAATAGTGCCAGAATCGATTATATTTATATATAAATATAAATATAATTAAATTAAATCGAATAACGACGCTGCAGTTCGTATTTTGAAATCGTAACTTCAGACGATTGTACCGGGAGATCCGACCGTCGGATTTTCCCAAAACGGAAACTGTTGGATTCGTTTTGAAAAGATCTTTCTAATGAAATAAAAATTTTAAAGATCCAACGGTTAGATTTTCATATATGTGTAAATCAAATCTGAAGCAAAACAGCGCTATGGCCGTGTTATGGCCTGAAGTGTCATCTGAATGAATTGGCTATTTTTAAATAAATAAAAATAGTGATAAAATATTATAAACGATATGGAATGGAAATAAACTGAATTTGCTCGGTTTATGTGATATTTGATGGTTGAATGTGTTTGGCATGAAAATTACATTAAAGGACAGAATTAGTGATGTAGAATAATTTTACCATTGAAATGAATTGATTTGAAATTCTAAATATATGTGAATTATTTCAAAAGGTCGAGTTAATTCTCATTTCAAATAATTGATCGACGATTGAAAGTCGAAGATATGAAGATGGTGCAAAACCGATGATCTACACGTTGAATGGAGGGGTGCTACTGATGCTCATGATGGGAGTAGCTACCTTGAAGGGGCTGAAATAGTAGCCGTCCGGACGTACTTGTTGATTGTACGGATATGCGAGGTATTGAATGCCTCCGGTTTCATTCAGACCTAGAACGAACTTGTAAATGGACCGTGTGTCTGACATTGGATTTTGTTCTGTACTGATTGGTCTCTATTGAATATATATCTGTTTGGCAGCGGAGAATTTATTCTCTTGCTTAACGCCCTTCTCTTAGACGTACGAACTCAGAGGTTATATATCGATAGAAATCAGTCGCATGGAGTGAATTGCCTGTGTGGCATGCCTAAGTGGAAGATGATCAAGGCTTCTGTTGAAAAGCAAAGTCTTGTGGTTGATGATCAAAGCAAGGCCTGTGTGGCATAGCTTTGTGTATAGCGTTGTTTCGCGAGCCTCACACCCCGATATGAGCCAGAAACGAGAGAAGGACCTCAGGGAGGACATGCATCTCTTTCTAGTTAGGGTGGTGTCAGTGACCTACCAGCCCTGACATTTATATTATTTTCACCTGTGTGGTTGTTGTTATTGCGAGGCGCCTTGGATATATCGGTGGCTATGTGGAGCCGATGGAGTCATAGGACTCATTTACGCGAAAAAGGGCAAGGAGACGTATTGTTCAGGCATAATAATCCACATCGGTGGACCGACCCTGACGATCCAAGGCTTGCCTGCGCGCTTGCCTGAGGCTCGGGCTAGACAGCCTCGAATTCGGTAAGGACTATCTTTTGCCTTGGTTTATGATGGAAATCCAATTTTCAAATATACATGGCGACATGATATATGGTACCCATGCCGTCTATGATTGATAGTTATGATTGAAATTATTTTTGAAACATATAAACACTAGTAATAATATCAAATGCTTTTGTTTTATTCGTATCAAGTATATTTTGGCCGTTATAAGGTAAAACTCTATCCTCCGGTTTGTGTTGCATTGTGTGATGGGAACTGAGTATTATAATGGCTTCATTTTTATAAAAAGCATTGCGATGTTTAAAAGATTTACTTGTTTTAAAGCACTGGCAATCCAATGGAGTAAACCCGTTTTGCGAAAGTGGCGTGGTCCAGTGATTAGTCATGTTGTAAAATACATTAAGCAGATTTCTCATACCAGTCCCATGACTGACTCGTAGTTTGTTTCACTTGCAAACTCGGGTGCCCCTATTTCTACACGGGCAGCCTTGTATTCAGGTTTTAGCAGGCTCTTTCTGGATAGCTGGAGCTGAAGATGGATTCTATCATTTATCTCTTTTTATGCTGTTAAGCTCCTATTGTACATATTATGTTTGTTTTCCGCTGTAGACATTTATGTATAGCTGAATTGTATTTGTACTAAGTATGATCCTGTATACTGTGCAACTCTGATGATTATGTTTATCCAGTGTATTCTATTGTACATTATCTGGTGTATTTATTTATTTCTATTATGCTGTTATCTATTTATGTGTTATATTCCCAAGATTACCCTTGCCACCATCTTATCGGGGTTTGGGGTCGTCACAGGTCGGCTCCGGGCAGGCGTCTACCACAAATGGCAACAAACCTCGTGTCTATGTGTCATTTATTTATATATAATTTTTAAGCCATTCTAAATATATGCACATGCAAGAAAACAAATATATTTGTTAAGGGGACATTTCAAATTCAAACTCAAATCTAATCGTATTTATATGCTAATATAACGTTAATTACGTTGATTACATTTAAATAATGAATATAATAATAGCGCTTAATTAACATAACATTTGTATAAATGGAGAAACGTTCTAACGAGGTGGCAATTGTCATCCTACTCAAATTAAGGCATACAAGTTAGATTTTTCCATATTTTACCGCTACGCAAAAACATGATGGCATAATGAACATATAGCAAATAACAGCGAATGAAAAACACATACACACATGTGTATATATATACACATAACAATTATAACTTGTATCCTAGGCATGTAGAAATGGTTTAAATATTAAATTAAAAGTAGAGTGATATATACATTCTCACATGTATGTTTATAATCTATATTTCACCCAAATCACCCTTTTTGGTGGTGTTATACACCCAAAAATGTTTACATTTGACTTATTCCAATTTATGAATGCGTTTACACCCAAATTAGGATCCAAACCCAATTCAACTATGAAATAATTCAAATCCAAACCTTTTTAGGCTGAATCAAATGATAATAATGGTGTATTGCATAAAATATAAATAATAATACAACACTCGTATTTACCTTTAATCTAATACAAAAACCACAATTCCAAAAAACCAATTCAACACGACAATTTGTACGTAATTACAAACTAGAAGATTTGGGGATTTTTCATGTTATATCATTGCATAACCAAATCTTCATAGGCATAATAATCCATATGGAAAACTGTTAATAATATGAATATGCCTTAAAAAACTAGATTCCACTTACAAATTAGGTGGAGATATTGTAGAAATTCAAGATCTACAACAATTCTCAACGTTCAAGCGAGCTCTGATCGATCTCCTAACAATACCATATAAGAAACGTATAATTAGATTCTTATATATATTGTTTATGATAAATTCCAAATCCCTAAACTTATATAGTTTGAAATAGAAAGATAAAGAAAAGAAATAGAGAAGTAGAAGAAACCTCCACTCTTTTCCTCTTTAATTTTCTATGGAATTCAGCAGCATTGAGGTAGAGGTATAGAATAATTAGGGTTTCTAGTGTGGGGTTTGAGTGGTTATTTGTACTTGCTCATATGAGCAGGAGCCGTCAGATTAATTAAAGCTAAGAAAACCCTAGTCCACATAGGCAGAATTGGGTTTGCCAACCGACTAGAGGTCGACCCCGCTTAACGGGGAGCGGTCGACTTCCCTTCGGCTGGCACGCCCGATTTTGCTCCATTGATGAGCTGTTAATTTTATTAATTACGTTCTTAATTTGCTTCATTCTTTTCCATATATTCAATATATGTTGTCCCCTAAATCTTATCTCCAATTCCAAATTTTGAATTACCCTCCTTTTGTTTTAAATTATTATTTGGAAAATATACATAATATTCACATAACTATATATATATATATCTTCTTTGTACACTGTCCAATTCGTTTGTTAATAACTTCTTCATACATTAACCATTTTCAGCATACTATACATGAAAACGATTCAAAATTTCGCCGTGAATCCAAAAAAAGAGTTTTGTAGCCAAATTCCTAAAGCAGCAAAATCTCATTTTCCAGGTATATCATTTAATTGCTTGTTTTTATTTATTCAATTCATTATTGATACTTATGAATTTTACGAGGTGTTACATCACTTATTCCTAACGGTGTGAAATTTTGTAGTGTAAACAGATAGGTATTTCTTAACTTATAATATGATGAAGCAATATCATAATGAACTCTATTAGCTCCTGTTGAAACTGACAAGCAAGCGACCACAACATGCATACAACGCAAATGTTGTAGCAATGGAATATTGCATGTACGTAAGAAAGTGTCGCCATTGATTAACACTTTGAATTCATCTAGAAAATAATGCACTATGTTAGCCCCGAAAATAACCAAGGTAGATCAAAGACAAGAACCAAGGTGAAGGGGCACAAAACCCGACAACCTACCAAAGGAGATAATTTCGAGCTTATGGTAATAACTTTTGAAATCCGAAAGGAGGGAAAAAGGGAGTCTCCTTTTCAATCCTGAAAGCCACTTTCAGTTTTGACCCAAGGGCATTAGCTCTAGACTTGTAGACCCAGCCTAAAAAGCATGAAGCCGATACCCCTATTTATCCGCTTGAAGAGAGAATGCGAATAAATTCAAGTCCTTCACCGACTTAACTTTACGAAAAAGGAGAGGCCGAAGGCATTAGTTGTACCTTTCCTTCAACACCGGGCAAGGATTCACACTTCTAGAAGCCAGTTACCGAAAACCTCAGCAAGCATCGTAGGTACTTTCATAAATGGAACTGTGAATGCTCTCGCAAGGCCTTAAATAAACCTCAACCTGGTAACCAAAGCGAGATCCTTAAGATAAATGAAGGGCCGGTCTGTGCCTATAAATAGGACCCTAAGGTTCCAAAATCAAGACATTCAATTCATTTCCAAAATTCGTAATTCTAAATTTCAGAGTGAAAACCAAATTTCTAAATCAATTTGGGGGAATACTTGTAACATTTAAAGATCTTAAAAAGAACTGTTATCGAGTCCTTAAAGTAATTGCAAAGATTTGTCTTTAATTACATGCGCTATTATTATTATTATGCACTAATGTTGCAGGGATGGCTTTTATGGGTTAAATAAGTACAAGAAAACTTACCATAAAATACCATTTCGGTCTCCCTTAAGAATCCTTAGGTGATAATGCTCAGATTCCCCTTCTATTAGTAGTAGTATCGATCTGAAACTTTATAGATATTCCTTACCAATGATTCATTAGATCTACATGAATACATAATTTCAGTGACCTATACCCATTTAGGCCTTCCACGAATCCACCAAAACCTTACCATTTAATATTTTTTTCAAGTTACTTTGATTTCTTTCCCAAGTGAATCACAGTTCCTCAAGCCTTCAGATGACCTTGTCAATGGTTTTGAAAAGTCCAATACTCCCTGAAAGGATCCCACGGAATCTAATGGTAGTCCTTCACTTAAACGCCTAAAAATAACCACTTCGAAATCATAAAAGGAAACACAATATTTAATTGAAGGTACTTCCTCTTCGAAAATTGGGAGAAACTCATGTTTTGCTTTGCTCTCTATAAGGAATTTACTTTTGATGTCATATGGAATCATTTCTACGAGAGATCAAAGCCAAAGTGATACTCAAACCAAATTCATTCCTTTTATAAATAGGGAATTCTACTGTTAAACATTGTTTTTGGGTGTGAACCACAAATTTGGCTAACATTTTTGGTGCTAGAAGGAGGGCTTGAACCTTTGATTCCAATTTTTACCCCCAAGTGTCATTAGGATTTTTCCTTAAGAAAGAAATGGGAAATAGGTATATAACGGATTACGAAGGATCATGGAAACCTCAAACAATGCTTTGAGTTACAGGTAGGATAAAAATCCCTATGAAGTAAGGAAGTATTCCCACATGATGAAGTCTCAACTCAGCAGGAATATACGAGCACCTCCATAGTCTTGTAAAGGGAAAGAGGTATCACCTTTATTTATTGTCGACATAAGGACAACCAAGAAAAATTAAGAGAAACATAAGTTAACCTCTTAAGGAAGGAAAGGTGTTGTGTTTGACATGACGGTTCCTTAATATGAAGATCAATGCAACTAAATCGAAGCAAGGATCTTTCAAACCATTCTAGAAGTAAATATCCTGTGTGGACTTAAGTTTCACAAGGAACAAATGTTACGAACCTATCCCAAAGGGGGTTAACCTCTCCTTTTAGCTGCCAAAGCAATGAGTTTTCCATCAGATAAAGAGGATATACAAACTTTATCACAAGGATCAATTTTTAAGGAAGAAATGAAAAGGATTATGAGGCCTTCGCCTGAAAATTGCAAAATATCATAGCTAAGCCCTAGGCAGACCAATACCTATATCAACCAGGAAAGTATAGGAGCATCACCAATGGATTCCCCTACAATATCCATTTGCAATAAAACCAAAGTGGAAAACGTTTTATAACAATCTAGGATTGCGTTCAAAAGGAAGGAAATCAGAAGGTTAGTCTTTTGGAAAAAGGGAAAAACCCAATCCAATTTTGGAATACAAGTTAACCAGCTAAATAGAAAATATTTTTCTCTTGACAAATGAGGAACTTAACAAATGTATGATAAGAAAGATAGGAATGAAATATGAATGGAGTTGAGGAGGCAGTTATTATTACTTATAACCTAATGAATAATAGTGAAACAATCAGTTCAGAGCACTCAAGAAGCGGATGTTCAATTTTTGAAGGCAAGGAAAATTATGGATGTTTCTTATAGACTAGAAACATCTTTTTGAGTGAAGTTTAGTCCTAAAGAAAGAACCCGTGTAAGGAATTAAGAATTGTTTTAAACCACAATGTCTAGAATAAGAATCTCTACTCATTTAGGCAAGAGGTACTCCTATTCCACAATGGATTAGTTTATAAATTCCTAGATATATCCTAGATTCTTCCCTCAAAAGGGGAAGGGTTTAGCCTAGGGAAATGTATGCCTGGCTCCGAGCCTTCGGTATATCCTAGGCGACTCCTAGAGGGCGGAGGGTAAGTCATCATCTATGCCTAATGTAACAACCTGAATTCTGACAAAACGTATTTTTTTCGAAATTCCAATTTGCCAAACCTCGAATTGGCTTGTCTGGTATCCTGCTGCAAAGACATAGGTATAAAATATATCATAGCTCAGAGAATATCTCACAACGGAATGGAATAAAGTATAATATAATCAAATTTACCATTACCAAAGTAATAATACTTCGTAGCCAGTATCCAATGCTATCATATCTCTGCCAAAAGCCTAACCTGTGATATGTTATGAGGAGGGGTTCAGAACACAAGTTCTGGTGATTAGATCTAAATTATACATTCTGAAATAACCCTACATATACCGTTCAATTACATTTTCTTATTTATTAGGTTATTTTAGGTTAATAGCACTCAAGGATTTGCACACACGTCGAACCCATCTACCTCATGTAGATTAACCTAATATAGTGTACATATAGCTACCCTCAATATCAAGGTACTTCCCATGGTACCCTTCTCGCATAGTCTCCGCCATCATGCCACAAAAGTGTATGCAACTATTCTACGCCGAAGCAACATACATATCTTCATAAAACTACGAGTACGATACACTACCCAATTAGATGTGCATGTACCTAGACCCTCACACGTGCGTTTTGTCTATTGCCTCAGTTGAATCAGGTTTCAACATGGAGTAATGCCCTAGCATCTACGATACACCACCTGGTGCGGCGTACATGTATCTGGATCCTCACACTTATGTACCATCTACTGTACCCTGAGTTCCGTAATAGAGTTGCATCTGAATGCACGAAATTCGGTCGGGAGCCTTTCCATATCTGTATAGGTCTGCTAAAGAGGCCTAAAGTACAGATATATAAACTATGGAATGCATTTCTATGTTGGTTATGGTCCCACCTTAACACCTCCCTCAACTAGTGATAGATTAAATCAAGAGCTAAGTGACGTTCCCCTAGTAAACAAGCTACATCCAAATTGGCGTGTCCCGCAACCAAAGTCTCGATAGTGAAAGATCGATAGTCTATAGGTCTAGCTTTAGTCTTTCCATGTCACACTGACTGCCGGTGACAGGTACCAGACAATTACTATCCTTAATTGGTCCTGACCAGCCTATCTATAGGCAATCGTCGAATTACCCGATGTTATACTGGCACATCCTTTTGAATGCCAACTACGTTGCAGTCAAGGTATAATCACTAGGTGATAACGCATAGACCCAACCTTTGCGAGTACAGCCTGAGCATTCACTGCAATAGAGGACAAGTACGGAGTACTCTACCACGTCCCTTGGAAGCCGCGCGCTTCCTTCCAGTCTCGGAAATCCAGAAAGCAGAATATCAAGCAGAAGAATCAGATAGATGTGTTTCTCTTGTGCCTCCAGACAACTCGATGATCTACCAAGTTGGGTTCTTCACCGTCGTACTTACGGACTGGTCCAAGCGCATCAATTACCGTGTTATTAGACCCTATGTCCAAATATTTAATTATGCACTTGCTCTACCTCATCAGATTCTAGTTAACTTGGTTATTTCTAATCATATTAACTTCTTATTCAAGTTACCAAGTTCTCTTCGTGCCCCTCATATCTTTAAGGAATGGATCCCTCTCGCTTATTAATTTCAGTTATATAACTTAACCCATTTAATTTCACTAATAAGCCCTTAACATGCTATCCTCTTGATTGTAATTCAATGTCTGAAATCTACAATCTTCTTACATTATTATCCAGTCATTCATCGTTTAATTTCAGGTTTACAGGTTCTCAGGTTTACATGTTACAATAACATGTTTTTCTTATCATAGTCAGCAGGTTTTAGGTTCTCAGGTTTGCAGGTTACAGTAACATATTCTACTTAATGTGTCATTAAGTATATCTCATCTTAATCAACAGGTTATAGGTTTTTGGATAACATGTTACTTATTTACTTAGTTCTCTATAACTAAGGTTTACCAATAAGTTTTCTACCGTTTACAATAACTCACGTTATAGTTTCCTACACACGTCCCCAGGATAAGTCTACTTATTATCTTTCATTCTCATATTCAGGCTTAATCAGGATAGGTTATTGTCATCCCCATTCATTCCAATTCTTATACTGTTATAATCTTTCTTTCTTTATTCATTGTCGTGCATGATCCTAGTAACACCCCACCTCCGCTAGGGTCACTCACAAAGGGAATGCACTAGTTTTGGAGGGGTATTATCGAGATAACATCACAGAATTATCACAAGACAGAACATTAATAAAAAAATTTAAGTAAACAGCGGAAGAATTTATGAGCAAAACAGAACTTCATTTTATTCCAAAATAAACCATGTCTCTTACAAACATTTCAAATAATTTCATTACAACTGTCTTGTAATAATAGCCAAAGAAGCAATAACTTAAAAACAGAAAAACAGCTTATTCCCCAAGTGCAGTAAAAAGAAGCAGCCATAGCAAACCGTACATGCTGAGCCAAAGCAAGTGATATCCAAGCAAAGAGCTAGTGTTTCCTCCCTGAGAACCTGGGGGGGGGGGGGACGAAAGAAAAAGAGACGAAAGGAAAAGGGTCAGTCATAAAGACTGAGTAAGTCCTAGTGACTTTCAGTGTAAAAACGGTTAAAACAACCTGTCATGTATGAACTGGAACTAAACTTAAGAATGGTGTCAAGGTGAACAAGATAGACTAAGGTGATCAGGATAAGTCAAGACAAGTCAAGTAAAGCATCACATGTTCGAGATTCGTTGCATCGACTGTACTAGTATACTAAGCCCATATCACAAGTTAATCACGAAATAAATCCCACGGCCCAATATCATGAAATGACCCTGAAACGGGGTCTGACCCAAGTACGGGGCCTACGGAGCGATTATCTAGTGATCGGCTCCCTACAAGTTCTAGCTCGTCAAGTGTCCGTGTCATACGGCTAATCACGAATGTAGTCACCTGTGCTGGGTCCACCTTCGGGTGTATCAGCCCTAGGGTGTCAACCCCTGACACGATTCAAGATGCACAACTAAATCTACGGATACCCAGTGTCTGCCCCGGAATACGTGCACGACCGTAGCCCACCGAACCTACACTGGCGTACCCCACTGCCGTCATTCACCTCTTACAATCAGCCCAGTAATCGTGCCCCACCCGGTCTAGCCCCAGGGTACCTTGATACATCTAGAGGGTTACTGCTGAAAGGGGTCGTGTCTAGGGTTTCGCCTAACAGATTAGGTCATGTAATTCGTGACCTAGCCCGCCTAACCGATTAAGTCATGTAATTCGTGACTTAATCCTTTTCCAGTCTAGTCATGTCAAGATGGTTAAGTATGTCATTTAAATTCGTGACTTAACCCGCTTACGTGTCATGTCAAGTTGGCTAAGTGTTGTCGTTTCAAGTCCATGACTTAGCCCTAAGTTGGTTAAGTTGTCTTTTCATGTTCATGACTTAACCCTAATTGGCATTAATTGGTTCTTTAATGCACCGAACCACTCACATTGGATCTTATTGTTCGTAGCCACTGGATTTGCCGGGGGGTTCCGAGCAGGTTTACGCTACGAACTCAACCCAACCTCGGGTTTCAAGCGCGATGTGACCAACTACCCACATTGGATCCTATTGTTTGTAGCAACTGGATTTGCCGGGCGGTTCCGGGCAGATTTACACTACAAACTCAACCCAACCTCGAGTTGGCCACTTTCTTGTTTTCTAAAGTCATTCATGCCCATGTTCTTATCAGATTCGTGCTATTTTCATAGCATGTTCATATGTCAATTTCGTGCCCAACTAAGGCATGTTTCAAGTCAAGTCATAGAATATTCAAGTCAAGTTTTTCGTTCCATATTTCATGTTCTTCTTATGCCAAATTTCATGGTTTATGATTATAACCAATTCAAGTTTTGCCTATTCTACCCAATCGTATCCCCAACGCATATAAACGTACTTCGTTCACAAGCATAAACAATTCAAGAGATAAAGGGGAATAACACCAAACATGTGATAGGCATATGTGACAATTCCACCATCACTTGCATAATAAACAGGCTATAACATATCACATGATTTCGATACTAGCATGATGATAACTTGGCATAGTAATGGTTCCAACTTAGTTCAACATGATGAATTCAACTTTACATCATAGGCATAATAATCATTGCGGGCATAATAATAATTTTATTACAAACATGAAACATTAAAGGCATGGTAATTCTAATAGGCATAGTGGATTCCAATTTAGTATTTTTAACATAATGATTCTCATCTAGCATTATAAACATAATGATTCCAACTTTTCATCATAACCTAGCGATTCCCAATTTAACATGATAGGCATATTAACATCACAGGCATAGTTTCATTAATATCATGGACATGGTTTAATTAGCATCATAGGCATGGTTTAATCAACATGAGGATTTCAATGAACATAATGATTTCATGGACATGTATTTGTTCAACTTGCAATAGAATTAAGCCCAAGTGATTCATAACAACATCAACATCATGATAAGTTTAACTTGCAACATTAACATAGCAATATTCCCAAATTTTGATTCAAAGTTAAACAATATAAACATGGATTAATAATAGTTCTTAAATCCGATTTCAATTCATAGCATGTCCATGTTATTTTAGCGTTTTTGCCTAAAAAGTGACATAGAACTTACAATATGAAGCAAACAATCCAAATCAAAACTTTAAATCAAATAGCCCCAAATCCGTTGTCTAAAGCGTCGTAGTTGTTGTAGCTTCTAGTTGTAGCCTTCAAGAATCATCCTTCGTCTTCTTTAATTTTTGTTCTTTGTATTTTTAATTTAGAGTTCTAGGTTTAATGGCGGCTGCATGAGTGCTAAAATGAAATAGTATGATTTAGGCTAGGTCTTAGGGTCTTTAAATAGTTGTAGGCAACTCATTTAGGCCATTAGATCAACCCCAGAGTCAATCCGGACCATCAAAACACATACCGGGCTTCAAAAATGGGTTCTGGGCCAAACCAGGCCGACCAGGTCGACCTGTACAGGGGGGGTCGACTCTAGGGTCGACCTGGCCTGGGGAGGTCGACTCTAGGGTCGACTCTAGGGTCGACTCGGTTATGTCTGCCAGAAAGTCTGCTGAAACTTGTTTTGGCCATATCTTTGTCATACGGACTCCGATTTTCGAAAAATCGGACTCTATTTCGCGTATTTTTTCGAGAGGAACGCAATGGTGAAGTCCATTTTACCTAATTCCTGATTCTTAAATTAATTATCCTTATTTTACTATGAAAATTCCTTACTTTTTAATATTAAACAAAATGTTAATTTCTCATACAATGTGAATTTCTAACATGTCCAAGATCTCGCCTTTTTACCACATCATAATGTAATTCATACACATGTCGTCATATTTTTCTTTCTTATTTTCCATATTCATCTTTTAACATTTATTTATTTGCAACCAAAATTTGCAGATCTAAATAACTGACAAGAAAATGTGAATCTAGCAAGCACGGTGTACTTTCAACATCAAACTAGCATGGTGTAAATTGTTTTCTAGATGAATTACTAAAATGGGATAACATGTAATATCTCACAAAAATCAATAATCAACATCAATAACATAACAAGTCCAAATCCAATAACTAGCATCAAGGTAATTACAAACAGAGGTTTAACTTGGCATGAGGCAAAACAACAATTCAGGGTTTAATAAATTAATACATAATTAATTCTAATTAATCACTAGTTTAGATTTAAACATTAAAATTTCAGATCTAACATCATGTCGTTATAGGCAATTCAGATTCTACATCATATGGTGTGAACAATTCAGATCCATGTTTAAATATCACGTCATATTAGCTCTACTATAAATAATGATTAAATAAACCAAATTAAATTAAAAATAAATTCTCACCTTGCGAAGCTTAGAAAGAACAATTTGATTTAGAAAGGTAGATGTTGTTGTTGTAGATCCGTTTCAATGCACAATTCTAATTTGGTGTTGATTCCCCAATTCCCTTCTTTAATTAATTTTTTCTTTCTTAGAAGAGAGTCTTTATTTTGATTTTAATTTGGAGGAAGAAAGGAGTGGAGAGAAGAGGCAGCCATTGTTGAGAGGAAGAAGAAAGAACGTAGATTTTGGTTTAGAATGGGTCTAAGGTTAGGAAATAGGTAGGTAATTTATTAAGGAGAATTGTACAAGATTGAATTTCTGTTTCCCGTATGTTATGTTCTATTAATTTGCCTATAAAATACATGATTACAATCTTAATTCTTATTTAAGTCAATTGTAACCTTTACAATTACTGCAATTAATTCCAATACTGCTAACAATTCAAAAATCACAGCCATTTATTCCCCATTTATTAGGGAAAACCTTAACATATACCTATCATTAATAGAGTACATTCAAATCCAAATCTATAATTTGCACTTACCTAATTTATAATAACAGTACCTTATTTACGTATAGAAAATTATAATATAATTATTCATCTGTTAATGGCGTTTTAAAAGTAATAATTAATTCTCCAATTCTCTTTTTTTTATATAAACAAGAGTACATACATGCATATTGTTTGTCTTGATATTTTTATACATACACATATAAATATATATATATATATTTCTGTTCGTAAAATCATAAAACTATAATTCTCTCATTAAAACCTTTGAATACATTTATTATCCTAATTGAACCAAAACATATATTTCTCTCTTTTCATTTACTATCCTATTTGAATTAATGCATCTTGTGAATTATTTCTTCCCTTCTTTTCTTTATAACATAATAATGCTGTTTTGTCTTTTATACAGATATTTATGTTAGATATATATATATATATATACACACACACACATATGGTTCTAGAGAATTTATACAAAATATCTTTTAAAATTTATTATTATTTACTTTTAGAATTAAAACTAAATTCCTCTTTTAACTTCAAATTTACCTTTACTATCTTTCGTTTTTTTTCTTCCATAATGCTCTCATGAAAACCAACAAAATATTGTGTTATTCAAACTTCTTATACACAAGACCAATTTTTTTTTTTATAACTTGAAATCAAACATAAATTCTTCATATTACTATGCACAAATGTTTTATACATCATCATCATTTTTATTCACCTACATATCTTTCTGTTGAATTGGAATTTATTTTCAAATTACCATAAATGCAATAATCAATTAATTGCACTTTTGTTGGGAAAACATTCGTTATATATTTCAAAAACGTTTGCATTATCTCATGCTAATTTAGACTGAAGGTAATATTGCCATCTCTATGTTTAGACTTTTAAGTTCAGAATAGAATTAATATTATAAACTTAATATTTCAGCCATTGTTATTTAAAATAAATTATTTAAAAATAGAATTTTTAATTTCTGACACAATTAATTAAAATAAAATTTAAAATTAGCCCCAAATTTTCGGGTTGTTACAGTCTCCCCCACTTAAGAACTTTCGTCCTCGAAAAGGAACGTAGCTAAAATCAGTTTTATTATAAAAAAAAATTCTTAAATTTCAAGATTTTGGGTCAACCCATTAAATTCTAGAAGAATTTTGCCATAACCTCCTTTGAACGGAGAGCATCAAGAAAAATGAAATTGACCTCATAGAGTCTCATCAATCCAAAAAGAAAAAGAAAAAAGAGGATAGGAGGGAGAGAAAGCCAAGCAACGACTCATAAAATCAAAACTCAAAGGAATAGAAAGCAACATGGAAAATGTAGCTTATTCTAGGCGTACCATTAGAAACATCAGGCTTTCCTCCTCCTTCGGTAGAAGTTGGCACTGAAGAAGTTGGTCCTTTCACTCCTTCGTAAACATGTGTCCCTTGAGCATCTTCAATTCCCTTAGCCTTCTTCGAACGTACGATCAAAGGAAGAGTCAAAACAGCGGTAATGGTGATTCTAAGAGATAGAAAAGATCGAAGGATGAATGAAAAGATGATGATAAAGTGACTGGCTATTATGTATCTCGTGAAATGTTCACCATAGAATATAGTGATTCTATGTAAACGAATTATCATAAATATGTTATATTCCAAAGCTAAGTTTAACCAAAGCTCTGATACCAACTGTGATGACCCCGAACTTCCACTGGGTGAAAGTAAGAGATGATCATTTGGAATACAACATAAATACAATAATACATATCACAGATACAAAATAGCATAGGAAATTCATAGAGTAACAACATCATAGCAGCGGAAATATAATGTCGTCCATCACAGAAAATCCACAGTCACAAACTTCTACATTATTACACCAAATTCGCAGAAAAGAAATAAGATCCAACTCCAACTTAAACAACGTGGAATTAAACAAGTTTCATGACTGAAATAAAAAGAAAGAGAAAAATGTAAGAGCAGCGAATGGTGAGTCTTCAAATCTACTAGTCATCACCTTCCCCCAAGCAAATCCAAGAGAAATAATAAGCAGCTCCAAGGAAAGACTCCAAGCGAAAGATAACCTGTTTACTTGGCTGCCCGTGTGGAAAAGAGGGCACCCGAGTTTGCAAAAAGGTGAAACAAACTACAGGTCAGTCGTGGGACTGGTGTGAGAATTCTTAACTAACATACTATTAATAATATGGCAAATCTAAAGACCATGACGCTAATGCGGAACAGATTTATTTCAATGGATTGCCGTGCATAACTTTAAAAGTGTCAGAACAAGCAGAGAAATAGATCGTGCAATAACGCAATGCTTTTTAGATAAAAATGAAATCACCATAAGACTCAAGTCCCATCACACAATGCAACGCACACCAAAGGATAGAGTTTTCCCTTATGGTGATTAAACATGCTAAATACGGCAAATACGGGTTCAATATTATTATTAATATATATAACAAAACATTTCAAAATAAATGTATCAATCCTAGGAAGCATAGGTACCATATGCTATGCCTCCGTACTAGTAATACAATCAAATCCGTAGGGTCGTATTTGGAATTTGGATTTCCATCTGAGTCAAGGCTAGGGAGGAGCTCCTACCGATTCGAGACACTCTAGCTAATGTCTCAGGATTCCCCGCAGTGAACCCTTGGAAAGCTGCAGGGCCGGTCCACACATACAGCTTCGTGGATTGGCAATTCCTGAACACATTTTTCCCGATCCTATAGGACCTATCCGAGGCGCCTCATTCCATCATCCACATAAGTAAAATGTCAGGGCTGGTAGGTCACTGACACCACTCTAGCTAGAAAGAAACGTGTTGCTCTCCCTGCGTTCCCTTCTCCCGTTTTAGACTCCGCCGGTGTGAGAGGCTCGCGAAGTCACGTTGTACACAAAGCTATGCCTGAACAGACTATACTTTGATCGTCCCACAAGACCTGCTTTTCAACAAAACCTTGATCATATGCACCTTAGCGTGCCACATCATCACCCCATACCTTACTACCAACCCTTCGCCGAAATATATGAACGGGTGTTAAGCAAGAGAATAGAATCCCCGCCACCAAACATCCATACCTTCGACAAAAGATCACTAACATGATATTTAATAGAGTATGATGTCAGACACACAATCCCTTTAATAACTTATGCTCTGGGTCTGAGCGAAAGCCTAATCCGTTCAATCAACATGTTCGTTCGGGCAATGACCTTGACCTTGACTTGGGAGCAAATCAATTCAAAGTCTAAATCGCTGTCCTCCTGAGGGGAAGATTGACGGTCTTCATTCGTCGTCCTCTACTTCAAACCTTAACGTCGCTTGATTATTCGGAATGAGATTAACTCGGCCTTTCCAAATAACCTTCGTATATTTATATATATATATATTCATAAATAATGAAATTTTTGTCATGCAGTGTAAAGTCACCTTCTTAATTACAAAGAAAAATGTAATTTTTATCATGCGACGTATTTTCTCTCTTCCTATACATTAAATCAAAGGAAAATTAATCTTACGGTGTAAATCCCTTTTAATTACTTTACAAGTGATGTAACTTTTACGGCGTACATTTCTTTTTAATTAACATTAAAAATATTGTTAACTTAACAAACGAAGAAATCTCTTTTTATTAACATAAAAAAAAGTGTTACATCATCCTACGGTCAAATTCTTTTATTTTAACATTAACAATAATGTTAAATCATCCTACGGCTAAATTCTTTTATTTTAACATTAAAAATGATGTTAAATCATCCTACGGCTAAATTCTTTTATTTTACATTAAAAATAATGTTAAATCATCCTACGGCTAAATTCTTTTATTTTAACATTAAAAATGATGTTAAATCATCCTACGGCTAAATTCTTTAATTTTAACATTAAAAATAATGTTAAATCATCCTACAGCTAAATTCTTTTATTTTAACATTAAAAATGATGTTATATCATCCTACGGCTAAATTCTTTTATTTTAACATTAAAAATAATGTTAAATCATCCTACGGCTAAATTCTTTTATTTTAACATTAAAAATAATGTTAAATCATCCTACGGCTAAATTCTTTTATTTTAACATTAAAAATAATGTTAAATCATCCTACGGTCAAATTCTTTTATTTTAACATTAAAAATAATGTTAAATCATCGGTGTAAATACTTTTAATATTATCATTACAAATAGATTTTAATGTCATACGGTGTAAATTACTTACATATTAACATTAAAATAATGTTAATGTCATACGGTGTAAATTACTTACATATTAACATTAAAATAATGTTAATGTCATAGGGTGTAAATTACTTACATATTAACATTAAAATAATGTTAATGTCATAGGGTGTAAATTACTTACATATTAACATTAAAATAATGTTAATGTCATAGGGTGTAAATTACTTACATATTAACATTAAAATAATGTTAATGTCATACGGTGTAAATTACTTACATATTAACATTAAAATAATGTTAATGTCATACGGTGTAAATTACTTACATATTAACATTAAAATAATGTTAAATTAACATACGATAAAAATTCTATGTCAATTTCTCATACAATGTGAATTTCTAACATGTCCAAGATCTCACCTTTTTACCACATCATAATGTAATTCATACACATGCCGTCATATTTTTCTTTCTTATTTTCCATATTCATCTTTTAACATTTATTTATTTGCAAGCAAAATTTGCAGATCTAAATAACTGACAAGAAAATGTGAATCTAGCAAGCAAGGTGTACTTTCAACATCAAACTAGCATGGTGTAAATTGTTTTCTAGATGAATTACTAAAATGGGATAACATGTAATATCTCACAAAAATCAATAATCAACATCAATAACATAACAACAAGTCCAAATCCAATAACTAGCATCAACGTAATTACAAACAGAGGTTTAACTTGGCATGAGGCAAAACAACAATTCAGGGTTTAATAAATTAATACATAATTAATTCTAATTAATCACTAGTTTAGATTTAAACATTAAAATTTCAGATCTAACATCATGTCGTTATAGGCAATTCAGATTCTACATCATATGGTGTGAACAATTCAGATCCATGTTTAAATATCACGTCATATTAGCTCTACTATGAATAATCATAAAAATAATGATTAAATAAATCAAATTAAATTAAAAATAAATTCTCACCTTGCGAAGCTTAGAAAGAATAATTTGACTTAGAAAGGTAGATGTTGTTGTTGTAGATCCGTTTCAATGCACAATTCTAATTTGGTGTTGATTCCCCAATTCCCTTCTTTAATTAATTTTTTCTTTCTTAGAAGAGAGTCTTTATTTTGATTTTATTGGAGGAAGAAAGGAGGGGAGAGAAGAGGCAGCCATTGTTGAGAGGAAGAAGAAAGAACGTAGATTTTGGTTTAGAATGGGTCTAAGGTTAGGAAATAGGTAGGTAATTTATTAAGGAGAATTGTACAAGATTGAATTTCTGTTTCCCGTATGTTATGTTCTATTAATTTGCCTATAAAATACATGATTACAATCTTAATTCTTATTTAAGTCAGTTGTAACCTTTACAATTACTGCAATTAATTCCAATACTGCTAACAATTCAAAAATCACAGCCATTTATTCCCCATTTATTAGGGAAAACCTTAACATATACCTATCATTAATAGAGTACATTCAAATCCAAATCTATAATTTGCACTTACCTAATTTATAATAACAGTACCTTATTTACGTATAGAAAATTATAATATAATTATTCATCTGTTATTGGCATTTTAAAAGTAATAATTAATTCTCCAATTCTCTTTTTTTTATATAAACAAGAGTACATACATGCATATTGTTTGTCTTGATATTTTTATACATACACATATAAATATATATATATATATATATATATTTCTGTTCGTAAAATCATAAAACTATAATTCTCTCATTAAAACCTTTGAATACATTTATTATCCTAATTGAACCAAAACATATATTTCTCTCTTTTCATTTACTATCCTATTTGAATTAATGCATCTTGTGAATTATTTCTTCCCTTCTTTTCTTTATAACATAATAATGTTGTTTTGTCTTTTATACATATATTTATGTTAGATATATATATATATATATATATATATATATATATATATATATATATACACACACACACACATATGGTTCTAGAGAATTTATACAAAATATCTTTTAAAATTTATTACTATTTACTTTTAGAATTAAAACTAAATTCCTCTTTTAACTTCAAATTTACCTTTACTATCTTTCCTTTTTTTTCTTCCATAATGCTCTCATGAAAACCAACAAAATATTGTGTTATTCAAACTTTTATACACAAGACCAATTTTTTTTTTATAACTTGAAATCAAACATAAATTCTTCATATTACTATGCACAAATGTTTTATACATCATCATCATTTTTATTCACCTACATATCTTTCTGTTGAATTGGAATTTATTTTCAAATTACCATAAATGCAATAATCAATTAATTGCACTTTTGTTGGGAAAACATTTGTTATATATTTCAAAAACGTTTGCATTATCTCATGCTAATTTAGACTGAAGGTAATATTGCCATCTCTATGTTTAGACTTTTAAGTTCAGAATAGAATTAATATTATAAACTTAATATTTCAGCCATTATTATTTAAAATAAATTATTTAAAAATAGAATTTTTAATTTCTGACACAATTTCTTAACACAATTAATTAAAATAAAATTTAAAATTAGCCCCAAATTTTCGGGTTGTTACAGTTTCCATGTATGACCAAATGTTAAAATGGGTTCAATTTTCAAGAGAACAAATACATGCAGTGAGGACTGGTAAGGAAAACAAATGCATACTGACACCTCAAGCCATTCTCAGTTACATACAAAAAAAACAAGTATAATAGGGACAACAACTATATCTGGCAAACAAGGCCTATGATTTTGTAGCAAAAGAAAAAACTGGTTCTAAATCTGTTACCAGTCATTTCAATATGTCAGTAACATTATACAATATTTACATTGTAACCTTATGTTCAATTTACCTACTACGCAAGGGATGACGCATAACATTTACCTTTTATGGCAAAATCCAAGGAATAACGTCAAGACAAGATTTTTGATGCATAAAGGTAAAGTCTCTATACTATACACATAAATATTGTAACATATAGGTTAGCTTCATTATACCCCACAGACCTTATATAGTTCTTAAATATGTAGAAAGCAGAGAGACGAGCATGTAGATCGCATGATAAAATTTCCATCATGGAACAAACTTCAAATATGTTCAAGTTCTATGTAAAGTAAAATACAGTATAACTTGTGTGCTCATTTTAAACCTGTAGTAATTAGTTAAGCCTAGGTGGCATTTCAGTTTTGCTACTAGGTTTCAACTCAGCATGGAATAGGACAACCGCATGTAAAGCAAAATAAGTATCGATTATTAAAACATGTTATTGGGTATATCAACTAGAGGCAACGAACACCAACATGACAAGTACATTAAGATAGAATGTGACCACACCAAAGTCAAATGAAATCAACCAGCAGTAAGACATTAAACATTAAAATCTTTAAATTTTACCAAAATTAAACTACTTGAGTTAAGAAAAATTGTGAGGGAACTCACCATAGAAGCAGCAATGAAAAACGAGTGGTAGCGAGGTGGAAAGAGGCCGAGATGAAGTTACATGCGCTACTATGCTGCAACATTCATTTTTTTTCTCTTGCTCATGGAAGTTGGCTTGGATGCAATGATGGACAGAAGACAGGTAGGAAAAGGCAGCGATGATGGACGGCTTGACCGTTGGTGGTGACGTGGTTGCGAATGGCATACAGCTTCGGGGGTGGAGCTCCCTGGAGGTCATAGATGGCTGCTGTCAATCGGCGAAGAGGAAACAAATGGGTTTCGATGGAGGAAGTTTCGCACAACAGTGATGGTTTCCGGTGGCATGGGATACGAGGATCAAACGAGGGATGAAGACCAATTGGCTTAGGGGAAGAGAGTGGTACAAGTTGCGATGGATGGTAGCTGATGGCGAATGACTGCGACAAAGGAAATGCGGAGTGGAGAAGACGACGTTCAGTTGGGCAATGGCGGAAAAAGGAAGATCGAAGTGAAGATTTGAGGAAAGACGCCATGTTTTTTTTCGAGTAGATGAAGACTACACGGATTGGGGAAATTTTTCTTCTAGCTGAAGGAATAGAAAACGGAATAAATAAAAGAGGAAGGGAGCGGTAATAAAAAGGGGCGTGTGGTATCAATTTACAGAAACAAATGAACACGTGTAGAATAGTGTTTGCAATGATTTAACAAATGTAACATATTTTAAGCACACCCATAACAATGGAAAAATGAACAAACAATTATTTTAAAATATATGCCATTTATAATACCATGTATATACAACAATACATATATATTTCATGTTTTCAAATAAATATCAAAAATTAATTTCGTACCAACTTTAAATCCAAATAAAAATTTTAAATTCACAAATTAAATAAAATTCAAAAATTCAAAACAAATAATATAAATTTGTTTATAATATATCAAATAAAATAGAATAAAATTTTACAAATATTAAAACGTTAATAATGCTTTAATAAACAAGATCACAATAAACAAATTTCCATTGTACTATAATGCTAATATCGAAAATTTTAACAAAATAAATTTGGATTCCAATATAAAATTTTAAATTTAGATTTTGCAGATTAATTCAAAACCCACGTTAAAATAGACTAAATCTCAAACTAAAATAAAGATTAAACTTTATAGCTTCTCAAATAAAATATTTTAATAAATTTTAAAATACTTCTACTACCGTTTAATTTAACAAGACAACTCAAAATTCAATATTAAAATTTAAATTTACACTTATAAAATCAACTCAATCTAAGTAAACTAGAATTCAAAATTATAAACAAATATCAAATCCTTACTTACTAAATCCAAATAAATTTATATTGTAAAACATAAAAAGAAATCTTGGTTCGTTGCAATCTCCCCCATTAAGGCTTTTCGTCCTCGAAAAGGAGACTGTTAAAATCATACAACAAATACTTATTAATATCAAGCTTATATTTAAACAAAACAAACAATAAAATTTTAAAAGTTGAAAGTCAAAGCATGGAATAATATCTTCAACTCGAAATCCCGATTAATTTTCAAATCATCTAAAATACTACATTTTCTTTTCATATCGAATTTTTCTCGCTTCGGGATTTTTAAAACCAAAATCATTTCAAAAAATTTAAATATTCATGATAAAGGACATAGAACATTTATGTTCCAAGTCGAGAGGTTTCACCCAATGACAAGGCCACGAGGCATGACCTACGCACGTATCGATATAACGGTAAGTATCTCTCGGCTAACATCCAAACATCGGACACCGAATATAGAGTGCAATGTATATATCCCCGTTTTCATCCAAACATCGGACACCGTATATACTTTATTCACGGACATAAGCTAAGTATCTCCCAGTTAACATCCAGACATAGGACACCGAATAGAAAGCACGAAGTATATACCTTTCTTTAGTCACGGGTTTCTAGGATCTCGGTAAAAAATCATTTCGTTTCATATCCCGAAGTTATAAATCATTTCGAAATATTAATTTCTGAATCAACTATTACATTGTTTATCAAACATTTCAAATTTTTGGGATTCAAGTCGTTAAAAATTCTTTGCTCATAATCTACTTTACAAACCATTTCAAATTTTCAAGTTTTTCCGAGTTTCCATCAATTTTAATCATTTTCGAAATATTCTTGAAATAAACTTTACAACGATTTCACATAATATTTTTCAAGCGATTAATAATATCACATACTTTCCTTTCAAATTCATTTCCAAGATCATTTGAACAACATATATTCTATTAATTTCGATTTCAACCATTTAAATCTCATTCGCAAAGGTCACATTATTCAAATCATTTACAGAATCTCTTGAAACAAATTTATTTGAAAATATTTCACGCTTTTGATGCGCTATTTTAATTTGTATATGCGTTTCAAATCTTTTTTTTCGAAATATCAATTTAAAGTGTTAGAAATCAATTCCAAAATTTTGGATCCACATTTTCAAATATTTCTTTTCAAAATTCAACTTGTCCACAAGTTGGTCGATGTACGGCAAGGGATTCGGGGAATAAGAATCAGATAGTTTCAAAAATTCAAGCACGAACGGTTTGAATCGGTAAGCAAAGGATGAAGGCAAGTCAAGGCAAATAATCGCAATAACAAGCAAAGAGGCAAAATTTATATTTCAAAACATCCATTATTATTCAAATCTTATCTCAAGGATTTCCAATTTTATCTTAATTCAATTTCAAGCTCAATTTATACTTTACTCACTTATTTCGCTTATCCACTCTAGTTTATAACAATTTATCAAAACATTTTTATTAATGTTTATCCAACAATTCCAATCACTTATTTAAACAATTTCAAGTATTTTCGACGTATAAATCGGAACCATACAGTCATCCCACTTTCAAAACTCGAAAATAAACTTCTGATGATGTTCGTACTATAACCAGAATTTTCTTCATGCGACTAGAATGTGATTATATATCTGTCTAGTACGCATAATACTTTTTACGTATGCTGGCCAAGCGTATATTCAAAATCCAGACCTACTTAACAGTAAAACTTCGACGTCGATAAAATACTCAAACACTTATCATAAGTTTTATTCAAAAACAATTTCATTTTTTTCCTCATATGCGAAACTTTCATAACTTTATAAATACTTTCATCAGTATCCCATTTATTTTTTATTAATTCAAAACCAAACTTCCAATTCTGCTAAAATGTCCACAAATCAAATCTTCTTATTCTTTCCAATAAAGTCATAAGTATTAAATTGACGCCTCAATTGGAGTGATACATCTTCCTCACTTTCGAAGCTTAGAAATGAACACCAGTGATATTGCAACAATCACTAGATTCATTTTCAAGTGACTACAGTGTGAATCTATATTTTTTTAGTACACTAAAGATCTAGCAGATACGTTAGCTAGGCATACGTCCAAAATTTTCATGTACTCAATAATCCAACTTTGACATCAACTAAATACTCGCTACTATTTCATTACACATTTTTTTAAATTTATAGTTTTCAAAATAATAGAATTCTTATACAAATCTTTCATATATAAGTTTCAAAAAACTTTCGTATCAGCTGCCCATAAAATTTCCAAGTCATGTTTCCATCAAATCATTTGTATATTTCCTTATATAATATTCCATTTATGTCAATTTTCCTTAAGAAAACGATAATTTGTGATTAATCGCTTCCTTTTGTTCATAATAAGTTTCGAAAAACTTGTATCTCGATCACCGTCTAAATTTCTTATTTCAATCTTAATTTCCTTGAAATTTTCATTTAAATCACAAAATCGTTTTAATTTCTGAATCGATTTGATATTCAATATCATTTCAGTTTAACTCGATTTAGATATTCCTTTTTATTTCAGATTCATATTTACAAATCAAAATTTTCAAATCTCTAATTTGATTTGGATTTATACGCCACCATATCGTTCTTCAACCGAATCTTCCTATTCAACTATTCGGACCAAACTTGTTTGGATATCTATCAAATAGTAAGTAAAATATTAGGTTTGAAATAAACTAACGTTGAATAAGAATGTAAGATAAAATATTTTTATGACATAGGTTAAATAGTTAGATGCAAAATGATTTAGGAAAATAATTTAAGTAAATAAATAGTAGGTAAATTTTAAGAAAACAGATAGTTTTGTATAAAATAGGTGTGAATAATTTTGCAAAACCAGTTTGGTATAAACTGAGCTTAATATATAAAAGGTTTAAGTAAGATAAAAAATCATAATAGATTAGTTATAGTGAAAACAATATTAATTTAAATCAGATCCGAGTCGAATTCAGTACCGATTCAGCTCACAATGACCCGAATTTCCGTACACTTTGAGTAGACTAATAACACCACACATCCAACCCAAGTTTGCACAAAAATACGAATCATTATTAGAAAGAAGTTAGAGGTTGAGAAATAGAAAGAAAGAAATATTAGAATAGAAGAAAAAACGAAGATCACAAACTCACAGCGGAATGAATAAAATATATTATATAACATAAATTTTGAAATACAAATCAGTAACTGTATATACATACCATTATCAGAGCACAACAGTTGTTCCTGGAACAGTTATAAACACCTGTTTCCAAATGCAACAAAGTACACAGCGGAAAAAATGATAGCCTAGAGCTAATTGTTAAAGCCTCCTGCTTTCTAATAATGAATCTGTAAAATCCCGACTATTTGACTGTCCGTACAAATATGGGCACCCAAGAGTTTAGGGAAAAAAAAAACTCTGTGACTGGTGTGAGTAAACACCTGTTTCAAAAATCCTTTCGAAAGAAATGATAATCATAAGACCGATCCAAGCATAACACGGATGGTTTTTACCTTACAATAACCAAAAATATTTTTTGGTATCAAATCGAGTGATATTATGCTAATGTCTACATCAAATAAATAGAATCTAGCGGAACGCTTGCATCTCACGCTCCATATATAATATAAAATCAAAAACCACAGGGTGCTTATTGGAGATTGGATTTCCAACATGACAAGTTATGGAACCACCTTCCGATCAGTGTACTCTAGAGGGGATACAATGGGGTTCAACAAGAACGTCTTGCAACCCGGCCCACACATGATTGACCACTCATTTCGCTTGAGTGTATCGAATGTATATCACGAACGGTTGGGATCAACAAACGTTTCCCGAAAGGGTCAGCATCGATAGATTAAAGAAGCAAATGGAATTTCTCTAGATAGGTGATTATAAATCCTAATGGGAGCAACCCACATAGCCATGCTACCTGCTCGATTTTTGTCAATTCCCGGTTGTGAGGCTTAAGGTTTGAATTATCTTCCAGAACATCCGACCACTATTCTCTTTGAATGCCACATCGTCAGATCCATCGGAAATCACTAATTGATTCCCACAAAAATACTCAGATTGTTAGGCTAAAGAAGTTTCCCCTTCTTTGCCACCAACTTCGTACTTTGAAGGAATCTATGTACGTAATCATTTTCGAAAACTCTGTCAGACACTTGTCCTTACAAGTTGTCCTGGGTCCGGACAAACCGAAGGCACCATTCTATTAATCCATCTTAGGCAATTTCTACCTAGGATTAACAGAACAGCCCTTGCACTTTACTCCGTCTTCATAATCTCTTCAACATGAGTTGATTCATAATGCTTATGCCAATACGGAGTGGTTTTCAAATATTTAATCTGATCCCGGTCTCTCCGTATTGACAACAAAGGTATAAAATAAATCAAAACTTTGATAGTCGGAGATTTAACTATCAAAGGAACATCCATTCAACCAACGACCCTATTTCCAAATGGAAATTCTACTGATCAACCATCAAGTAATACTGGCTCCTATATATATAAATTCCTTATTTTTTTATCAATTCCAAATTTCCATCTTTCCTATCTTTTCAAAGCTCGATTTTCTCTCTCAATTCTTGTAAAACATTTTCAATATCCTATTTCTTTAGTGTGTTGCTAAGGGCACCGCGGTTTGTGCTAGGGGCTACCGCGGTGCCCTTCGGTCGGCGGTTAACCGCCGGCCAAACAGTGGTTTGGTCGGCGGTTGTCCACCGACCGAGCCTCGGTCGGTGGACAACCGCCGACCAAACTACTGTTTGGCCAGCGGTTAACCGCCGATCGAACACCCCGGTGGTAGCCCCTAGCAATCAGCGGGGTGCCCTTAGCAATACACTTTCTTTATTCGAGAAAATATCTCTTATTCCAGTTAGAAAACAATTCTATATATTCACGATTACTTATTTTATGTGTTCAGAAAATGTGCTTTATTAATATTCGAAAATATTTCTATATTCCATTTCTTAATTCCTGGTTGACCAATTCATTTCATTTTCTACACGTTGAAAATATCTCTCAAGGGAACATTCAAAAAAATCCTTTAAATTAACGCGACGTTATAAAAACATCGTTATTCTAACTCGAACCATTCATTATTTATTAACTAACCGTATTGCTAACCAATCTTCACTATCGAACCTTAACCATTTCTCCATCAATCTGAAGTCAATCAAGTTGGGGTATAATTACCAATCAGATCTTAACTGAACAACATTCTCAACTTTGAAATAGCCAAAATTCACAACTTCAAATAGAATATCGCTTATGCGACTCTCAGATTCAATCTAAGAATCCATTTCCTTTACAAAAAAAATATTGATTATAACAATAGCGTTAAAATCGTTGTTTCCAAATATTTGATTATAAGTCAGTTACTATAACGACAGCGTTAAAATCGCTGTATAGATTTACAAAACATTTATTATAATGACAGCGCTAAAATCGCTGTTTAGATTTATAAAACATTTATTATAACGGCAGCGCTAAAATCGTTGTTTAGATTTATAAAACATTTATTATAACGAGAGCGCTAAAATCGATATTTTGATTTATAAAACATTTATTATAACGACAGCGCTAAAATCGTTGTTCCTGAATAATTGGTATAAAAAATATATAATTTGTTCTTATTAATTCAATTAATAAATAAATAAACAGATTTGATTCAAAACGAAAAGTACAAATAACTACTTCCCTAAAATCTGATATAATCGAATTCCAATAGCTAACTCTCTCTCGAATAATCTATATTCGATTATATTCTGAACTTCGGAATTTACCTACCATTTCAGGTTAATTTAAATTCCTAATTTCACTTTTGAATTTATCTTTTCCAAACTCTTACTCAATTCCTTTATAACCATTCCAATCTATAAAACTTATCACAATTTGTTTTATATTCTGAATTTCGAAATAAAACTCATCGTTTTCTTTTAAAATGATTACCCATTTCTCTTTTCACTCCATTCCCAATTTGTATTCATATTTAAATCTAAATTTCCTTTCAAGATATTTCATTTGCAAATATTTGCTTTAAACCATTATTCACTTTAACCGGGAATATATCAAATCCATTTGATTTTATCATTTCAAGTCCAATTTCATCTATAACTTCTATTTAAAATTTGTCCATAGAAGATCTCATTTCTAATTCCTAAATATTTATAATTCGTTAATATTTTTTTTTATATATATAACTACAAAGATTAAAACTAATTTACAAATAACGTTTTCAAAACCCTTACCACTTTTCAATTTATCCCAGTATAAATACTTCATTGAATTTTAAAATGTTGAATCATAATTTAATCCTCTCAGATTATTTGGTAAAAACAAATTTCTATTTAAAATCTCTCTTTAAAACTTTATAGTGATTTTACATTCAATAATAAAATACCAGTTTCATGTCAAATACTAATTATCCAATAATAATTATTTTGCTTCTTCCATAAATATTGTTTATAACTTTAACTATTTGTCTTATTAATAATTAAACAAGTTTTCTACCTTCAAATCTATTTGAAATTCCATTTCTAATTTCGAAAATAAATTTTCATTTTAAATTTCTGCCCTACATTTGAAAATACTTCATGGTATTAAATACCAAAATTATAGGGCTAGTGTAATTCATCACAACAGAATCAATCACAGTATATACGTATATCACAACATATATCACGATAAAGAATAAACAGTAATATAAATATTGAGGAATCCAGTTGGATTCCTCTAACCTGTTTTCCCTACATCCACAGATGTTAATCTACATCAATAATATTATTTTACATCAATATGAAATATCAGAACTAATGATCGATCAACGATGTAGTCATATAAACCATTTCAACCAATTTTATCAACTATTCAACCAATCAACCATTGCACAGTATAAGATTACAATAAATAAATTTAAAACTCGTTTATATAAAAATGTAAACGAGGTGGAGTTAGTGAGTTACTCACATTGGTTTACAGTTGACGATTCTGCTTTCATTTCGTTTACAATCAAACAACGTTTGATTTTATCACAAAATTCGAATAGCTTTGTTCTCAACAAAATCTGCTCCATAATGTAGTCCTCCTCACTACGATTCCAACGCGACTATTTCCATTAGATTCTATATTTGCGATTTAATTAATCATGGTTGGTCACGCTAGTCACCCTTCCCCAACGATCAAACCACGCTCCAGAAAACAACCCACAACGTGACTTCAATCCATTCTTTCTACCAGCTTACTCCACCATTACCATATTTTATTTTATAATCACGGTTTTTACTTTCCCTTACCAGGCAACACGCAAAGAAACCGCTACTTCTTCTTCCCGAACTGTTTTCAAATGTTGCTTCTATGTTATGCCGAGCTCCTCATAAGACTCCAGTTCCTCTCCACTGCGAAACACCTGCTTGTTCAAATCCACTGCTGAGATTTCCTTCACCCTTCACCACTCCTACATGAGTCCCTTGCCCTGATTCAAAAACCCACAGTATATATCAGCTCCTCAAAAACTATTTTCTAATTACCCAGCATCGAACAAAACATTGAATCATTACTTCACCTTCCATTTGAACTGTAAAAGACTTGACACCAGTATACTTCCCACCAATCTTAGTCACGTCCTCCCCTCCTTTGCCAAAACAAACAAACATAACCGTTGAACACCTTATCACAAACTCTTTCCTCCTATCCTTCACGAGACTGAACAAAATCATCACCGACAGTCTCTGCTTCGCATCCATCTTCATCACAGGCTCTTCGATCCTCTACTGCGATTTACTTCCCCAATTCGAACCCGAGAATCTCACTACCATACCAGACAACGCTCCCTGCTTCCAGCCTTTAATGATTAAAACCTCAATTTCCATTGGATTTTTGTTGGCTTTGGTTTGATTTAGAAAAGACATGAGTTTTAGGAGGAGAGGAAAACAACGTAGCTTTAATTGTTTGGAAGGAACAAACGAATGAGTATGTGGTAGGATATAAACGAAAGCAGTGAAGTATTACTGGAAAAAGGGAAACAAGGCTGTCGAATTGAGAGTGGAGAGTGAGTTTGTTTACTGAATATACTGAAATTTGTGTTTTCGGTTGGAGTAAGAAAACTGAAAGGGAAATTGGTTTGGGAATTACGGATCTGTATTTAAAGGTGAAGGAGTTTGGGGTGAACGGCAAGTAATGGCTTGGGAAGCACGGAATAGAATGGCGTGAGGAGCACGGCTTTAAAAGCCCTGTTTTCAAACATACGGCTAAAGACAACTTTTCTCTTTTTATAAAGATCATTTACTTGTTATCAGTAATACACTGATCGAGACCAACTAGTATATCCTGAGACATATTTTGAAGTTCTTAATATGCATAAGAATCGGTCCGTAGACAGGTGTGCAACTAGTTAAATTATCAGCGGTATTGAAATGTTAATTTGATTTTATTAAGTAAGAAAAGAAAGACAAATTACTAGTTAGATGAATATTATTAATTGGATACATGAGTGCATCAATGGATGATGAAATAATTGTCTCATTTATTGCTAACAATACCTTAGTGATGAAAAATGTTTTTACTCATTTAAGTGAACATGTATAATAAAGATTTCGTTTACGTTCGAGCCATTATACACACAAGTAAGAATACGGTCATATCCAATGAGGTACCACGATCCCAAAAATGTAATAATATCGGTAGTTTAACTTATATTATGAAACCGCAAAATATTGACATAGGGTGCAAAATACTCGAAGTAAAAAGTTGCGTATTTAATTAATTAAAAATTACAGTAAAATTCTAAAAAATTAATTATAACTACGTCTCAAAGGCCTTGTATAAAATCGAAATAAATATTTAATTATATTAAATAAATCGTTATGGCGTATACACGACTCCATAGCGACTATTTCTAAATTTGATTTGGACATAAAACAAAATCTACAGTATGAAAACTCGAATTTTCTCTTCCATTAGATAAATATAATCAAATAGATCCAAACGCTTCTTGTTTCAAAGAAATCCGACTTATATTGGATTATGTATATTCAGTTGAAGTTCAAATTTTAAATTACGAACTACCACCACTATTTCGAGCTCGTTTTACATTTTATTAAAAAGTATATGTTTAATGTCGTTATAAATTAATAAATTCCATATAAAATCAGTTTATATTTCCAGTACAACATTTAAAATAAATTTATATGTTTAAAATAAACCACTAAAATACGGGTCGTTACAGCTCACATGTCGCTAACCATTCCTCAAATTGAGTATCATCAAGTTCCACTTCATCAAGTTTCAATTTTTTTCCCACAAAACCCATTACTATTAATTGGAAGATTTCAAAATATTTAAGAAAACCAATTCATCATTCACCTTTCCTTTGTTTGATAATTCTGAACACTCAACAATCGACTTCAAAAATCTTTACCACAAGGGCCGAAAGAAGCTTTTATTTTTGAATATACTTTCTTTAAAATATTTTATTTTCCAAAACCTATTCCAAAAAAATTTATTTTCCTAAATTCGCTCTCTCTAGAGTAATTCTGGTGAAAATTCTACTCATTCTAGAGTATTGCTACCCTATCTCTAATGAGCATATAAACCCGATAAGATACACATTGTCAAACCAGTGCTCTGATACCACATGTAATGACCTGCCTTTTTGACCGCTCCAAGTCGGTATTTAAACCAACTAAGAAAGTTCAAAACGACAGTCTGTCATCAACTTACAAGGTTTAAACAGAATAAATCACACAGAATCACATACAGAAAATATACAACAACGGAATAAAATTTTTATACATATATAAGAGTTTAACAAATCATTTATTTATAGAGCGGAAGAAAATAAAATAATGTATACATAAACTTTTAAAACCAAAGTTTACAATTTAGTCAAGCACGCGCGTGTATACATCGTTGCGTTCCTTTCCAATTTTGCGAGTTGAAAGCTTCTAAAATCTGCAAAACTCATATCTGACCCGAGCGTTCCATGCGAAAACATAAAACACTCAAGTCAGGATTTACCGTAGTTCAAGTAAATTAATTTCAAAATAACTGAAATAATTTTTTAATCCTATAAATTATTAAATTTCGAGTACCTCAAGCCCATGAGAAACCGTCGGAATAAAGCATAGCAACTTGGGACGAGCAAGTCATAGCAACATGCAAACAAACACTCGTATATACATATACAAATATATATATATATATAACATAAGTTGCAAGTATAGGGTCATGGCAAATCTGGTCCGCAATGCAGTATCACGAAGCTATAGGGGTTACCCATTTCTCCCATTTTTAGGATAAGGTTTACATAAAGAATAAAGGCTCTAGTTTTTATAAAGAACAGGACAGGGAATAAATTAAAATGGCATGCAGTAGTGGATCAACAATGAAAAGTATACATTTGTAGATGCCACCACGAAGTGAAATAGTGATATTAACTTGTAGGTATATAGATAGATACCAGCTTTACGGAAATTTAAACTGGGCCTTGATGTATACATGAAAAGACAAGACTTCCCATTTACTTGACACACTTTATCATACATATTAACATATTCTTTGGAGATTTAACCAATATTTTTCTCAATAGAAAATCTTAAGAATTGGCTCTGCTTTTATATCATGCCCTACGAGATACAGGCTTAAGGTCGGGCCTAAAAACGTAGTATATAAATGATAATTTATGATGGGTACTAAATAACAAATTTTAAAACATGGATGATAATTTGCTATACTAACAAATTTTATAACAATCCATAAATACGTGGGTGTATTTGTTTATATACACATTTGTCTCCAACTAGGATAGAGTGGAAGGTTTCCATGTATGACCAAATGTTAAAATGGGTTCAATTTGCAAGGGAACAAGTACATGTAGTGGGGACTGGTAGGGAAAACAAATGCATAATGACACCTCAAGCCATTCTCAGCTACATACAAAAAGAACAAGTATAATAGGGACAACTACTATATTTGGCAAACAAGGCCCATGAACTTATAGGAAATGAAAAGTCGGGTTCTAAATCTATTACCAATTATTTAAATATGTCAGTAACATTATACAATATTTACATTGCGACCTTATATTCAATATGCCTAATACGCAAGGGATGACACATAACATTTACCTTTTATAGCAAAATCCAAGGAATAATTGGCAAGACAGGATTTTTGACTCATAAAGGTAAAGTCTATAAACTTACATATATATTATAACATATAAGTTAGCTTCATTATACACCCACAGAACTTAAAAATGTAGCAAGCAGAGAGACAAGCATGTAGATCGCATGATAAAATTTCCATCATGGAACAGACTTCAAATATGTTCGAATTCTGTGTAAAGCAACATACAGTATAACTTGTGTGCTCATTTTAAACCTGTAGTAATTAGTTAAGCCAATGTGGCATTTCAGTTTTGCTACCGGGTTTCAACTCAGAATGGAATAAGACAACCGCATGTAAAGCAACACAAGGATCAATTGCATGTAAAGCAACACAAGGATCAATTGTAAATCATGTTTTTGGGTATATCAACCCGAGGCAATGAACACCCACATGGCAAGGTCATTAAGATAGAATGCGACCACCCCAAAAATAAATGAAATTAACAAACAGCAAGGCATTAAACATTAAAATCTTTAATTTATACCAAAATTAAATTACTTGAGTTAAGACAAATCATGAGGGAACTGACCATAGAAGCAGCAATGAAAAACGGGCGGTAGCGATGGTGGAATGAGGCCGAGATGAAGTTACAGGCAATGCTATGCTGCAACATTCATTTTTTTGCTCTTACTCACGGAAGTTGGCTTGGATGCGACGATGTACAGAGAACAGGCATCAAAAGGCAGCAGTGATGGGTGGCCTGACCGATGGCGATACGTAGTTGCGAAGGGCATACGGCTTTGGGTGCGGAGCTCTCAGGGGGTCACAAATGGCTACTGTCAAATGGTGAAGAGGAAACAACCGTATTTTGATAGAGGAAGTTTCACACAACAGTGATGGTTTCCGGTGGCGGCGGCTGCGAGGATCAAAGGAGGGGTGAAGACCGATTGGGGTGGGGGGAAGAGAGCAGTACGAGTTGCGATGGACGGTACCTGATGGCGAATGACTGTGGTGAAGGAAGGGTGGAGCGGAGAAGACGAGGTTTGGTTGGGCAATGGCGGAAAAAGACAGATCGAAGTGAAGATTTGAGGAAAGACGCCATGTTTTTTTTTCCAAGTAGATGAAGACATGATTGGGGAATTTTTCTTCTAGTTGAAAGAATAAAAAACAGAATAAATAAAAGAGGAAGGGAGTGGCGATAAAAAGGGATGTGTGGTATTAATCTACAAAAACAAATGAACATGTGTAGAAATGTGTTTGCAATAATTTAACAAGTGTAACATATTTTAAACACAACCATAACAAGGGAAAAATGAACAAACAATTATTTTAAAATATATGTCATTTATAGTACCATGTATATACAACAATACATATATATTTAATGTTTTCAAATGCCTATCAAAAATTAATTTCTTACAAAATTTAAATTCGAATAAAAAATTTAAATTCCTAAATTGAATAAAATTCAAAAATTCAAAAAAAACAATATAAATTAGCTTATAATATATTAAATAAAATAGAATAAAAGTTTACAAATATTAAAATAGTATATTAAAATGCTAATAATGCTTAAATAAACAAGATCACAAATTTACAAACAAATTTCCTTTGTACTATAATGTTAATATCGAAAAATTTGACTAAATAAATTTAGATTCCAATATAAAATTTTAAATTTAGATTTCGCAAATTAATTCAAAACCCACATTAAAATAGACTCAATCTCAAACTAAAATAAAGATTAAACTTTATTGCTTCTCAAATAAAATATTTTAATAAATTTTAAAATACTTCTTCTACCATTTAATTTAACAAGACAACTCAAAATTCAATATTAAAATTTAAATTTACACTTATAAAATCAACTCAAAAATCAATCTAAATAAACTAGAATTCAAAATTATAAAAAATATATCAAATCCTTAATTACTAAATCCAAGTAAATTTATATTGTAAACATAAAAATAAATCAAAAATCTTTGTTCGTTACAATACATCTCAATTTGGTTTGAATTTCATTTCTACATATACATAAACGCACACAATCCTCAAATTATTAATCTATTAATAATTTTCCTTTTGCAAGCTCTAATTAATGCACTATTTATCAATTGTTGAAGTGTATTGTTTTATTCTTCTTCTTGCATGCATATCTGATTTGAATGTTAATTAGTTGCTCATTTTATTGCATATGCATTATCTTGATTATTAGTCTATTAATAATCTTCATCTTTTTATTCTACATGCACTGATATGTTACTCTCTTTAATGCATTTCGTTTAAATTATTGCATGCAACTCAATTACTTTGCATGCAATCAATTTCCTCCTTCTTTTTAACGCATGCATTGCATTATTTGTTTGTATACGTTCATACATTACTTTTATTTTATTGCATCAATTTCTTTCTTTAATTTGCATCTTTTATTTATTAATGTTCATACATATATATACATATATGCACCATTTCTTATTTAGTATTTATAAACATGCGGGGTGTTATACCTAAGGGCCATGGTGATGCGATGAATCTCTTAATCGCGACTGAGGGCTAGGTTAAAGTGCCCCCTAGAGAAGAGATGGGAATCCCAGGGACTTGCATCGGCTCTGATTGAAGCATGCTCTTCCTCTAATCTTTTCATGATGAAGCTCTATCCCTACTTTGGTATAAGCACGAACTACCTTTGTTTGTGTCTTTTCCTAAAGAAGGGATCAAAAGCTGTAAAGGAGCACTAAAGCATGCAAAGCCTGTACTTTAGAAAAAGCCTACAATGGGAAAAACATATGAAAACCGAAAGCATTTTCGTAACTAAATCGGAAGTGGACATTTCGATTTCTTCTTAAAAGCCTAAGATGTCCCGTACAAAATCGAAAGAGGATATTTTAGGACTCCTTAAAAGCCAAAAAAGGCACCATTTATTTCTAGAAAATAATCCTAGGCTAATATTATTTTATTACTCGAATATGGGTTTCCAATGCAAAGAAAGGCTTTGTCTATTTCCAAACAATAATCTATGGGCTTCTGTTGTTACCGGAATCTTGGTTTCCAATGCTAAGAAAGACTCCATCTATTTCCAGATTAGAATCTCTGAGATTCTATTTGTGATACCCCCACGTCCATTAATGTCACTCTTAAAGAGAATGCATTAAGTTTTGTGAAGCATTACAGGTAAACAGGATAACAAAAATATTACAAGATAAATATATAATAACAGCAGAATTGAAAACTTTATTTAAGCAAAAAACAAAACATCATGAGTCTGAAATATATAAAATCCAGTACATCAACTTAAAACTTCTGTCTTGTACTAAAATCATCAGAGGACAATAAACACGAAAAGAGCATAATCCCCAAAAACATAGCCATAGTAGAGAAGGTATGAAATCAAGCTATACATCTAAGCGGCTCCAAGCAGAAGGAAAGAAGAATTGTAACGAACCGCATTCTACGCATCGAAGGATCGTAGGATATTTATTTCTTTCTCATGCGAAGTCGTATGGTCCTGTAACTTTGGGAGACGACTATTGGGGTCATTTCCCATGTTCATTATTTTTGCCAATTTTTAAATAACCATTTTTCCCCTAGTTGATCTTGTTTCAGCCATAACTTTTGATTGGTAAGAAGTTTTGACCTGAAACAACTTCCATTGGATTCAAATGACGGTTTACAATTCCGTAGAGTGGTCACGCTAGCCAAACGGACTCACCGTTTGGGAGATATGGCTGAAACAATGTTTAGAAAGTGAAAAACTGCTTAATCGGGCTTAATTGGTTAATTAATAGTTAGGCCCAATGGGGGATTTCGGGATTAGTATATAGGGGCTGATTAGGGTTAGAAAACATTTTTTGGACACTTTTTCAGCTGCCACTTTCATTCTTGGAACCCTAGTAATGGCCTCCAACATCTAGAATCACCTCTAATCACTTTCTAATCAAGTATTAGCCTAATCTTCACCAAATTAAGGAGAAATAGCACGAAAGCAAGGTTAGAGCTGCAGTTAGGCATTGATATTCAGCCAAATCGGTGGAGTTTCAGTTCTGAAAGTTTTAATTGTGCCAAAGGTGAGTGATTTGCATAGTTTCTCAATAATTATGGTTAATTAAGGGTAATTAGTATTAATTAGCGAATTTAAACATGATTAAATTCTGGAAAAATATTTATAAATTTTGAAATATTGTTTTAGACCTCTGTTAGAAAATTTGGTTAATTTGGTTAAGTTTTGCTAATCATATCATTAGTTTTGCTAAAACATGCTTAAGGGAAAATATGGGATTTTGGCTATGTTTGATTCGTTTTAACGTATCAAATTATTGTTTTGGTGCTTGTGGTTGGTTATACATGATGCTATGACCGTATGGTATGCTTTGTGATTGATTAGAAGAGTTAGAATGGTTGAAAATGCCGTCGTATGACGTAAAACAATTGCTGGAAAAGTTGCAGGAAAAACTGCAGGGATCGGGATCAGATCGGATAGGGGGAAGGGGTTCGGATCGGATTGGATTGGTCGAACCGAACCGACACCAGAGACAAAGAATCCAAACCGAACCGAATCGGAGCCCAGGCAGAAGAAAGAGTATGGCAACAAAGGAAGGCTACTTGCAAAGAGTTGGAGTTGGGTTGGGGACCAGATCTGAGCTGAGCATGGGATCGGGTCGGAAGAGCTGAACTGCATCGGATTGGGTTATGGCAAGAAGGAAGGCCACCATATATTGGAATCAGACCGGGGCTTGGAAGGGGATCGGATCGGACAAACTAGAGAACTGGAGGACTGAACGAACGCAAGCTGGAGCACCGAACCGAACCGGGATCTGGAGATGGAGGAACACTGAACCGAACCGACTTGGGGAGGAACACTTCGAGGACCAAACCGAACTGCACCATGGAGTTTCATGACCGAACCGAGACAATGACTACGAACCTTCGAGCTCCCAATACTACGATGCGACGACTCTTCTGAAGACCAACTCTAATTCAACCAAAAACCGAGATGCAAAGGAAGTCGAAATAGGAAGTAGAACTCGGGATTCAGATGGGAACCAAAGAGTTAACTTCATGAGTTGGGCTTTGCTGCGGGACGTGTGCTAAGGAGTTATCGATGTCCATAACTTTGATTCACCACCAAGACGGATGTTAGGCTACGGATCAGTGCAGTGGGGTAGATGTTACTCCATGCGGCAGAGTGATCGTAGCATGGCTATGAGCCAGTGCAGTGGGGTCTTCATGACTTCATGGGGCAGAGTGGACATAGCAAGGACTAGTGGTTATGCATCAGTGCAGTGGAGTCGCCATGACTCCATGGGGCAGAGTGATCATAGCAAGGAATAGGGTGGTCAAAGTGGTGGATATCGTATGCTTTACGCACTGAGTGAGAGATGTGAGGATGGTTGTTATGATTGATTGTTTGCCATCACTATGTCATGCATACCCCCACCCCCGTATTCTTCATACTATGTGTTAGTGGCACCTTGGAGTATTGTACAGCATGTAGTGCTAACTCTTTGGTTGTCGGTCCAGGTTCAGGTATGGTTTAGTATACCTGTTATTATTCTGTTTTGCTGCTTATCGCTCATAATTGTAATGACCCGCATTTTCAGCGATATAATGATTAATTTATTTAATTATTTAAAAGGTAATTAAGCGGATTTAATGGTCGTTGGATTAAATAAGAATGAATATTTAATTAAAATAGTAATTAAACAATATATTTAATTCTGAAATAATCAGGGTTGGCTGAAATGGCGATATGGTATGAATTGGGAAATTTAAAATATATAATTCAGTTTAGAGATGAATTATAATAACGAATATATTTAATTAACGATGGTTGAACATATAAATTATAATATAATTATAACCAAGCTTGAAATTGCGCTGCAGTTCGTAAATTGGCGATTCCAAATTCAAACGAATATACAGAAGCCGTTTTAAATCGGATTTCTGTGAAACAAGAAACGTTAGGAGCTGGTGAAGTATATTTTTCTAGTGGAAGAGAAAAATCGGGATTTCGTCGTGTAGATTTTGATTTATGCCCAAATCAAATTTTAGAAAAGTCGCTGTGGAATTCCTTTATAATTTAAAACGATTTACAAAAGGATTTAAATATAAATCGAATATCGATATAACTCTGATGATGAAATATCGAGTTAGAAATCCATACAGGATTATTCTGGAGCTGTATGGTATTCCACTGTGAGTATATACAATAATATAAATTTATTTATATTTAATTTAACTATATTTAATTATATTTATATCTTTAAATGGGTCATTCAGAGGTTTAAAAATAGCCAGTTTTGCAAACGATCTCGGTTTTCGACGAAACCAATTTTGTCGGATCCGCAATATTGAATTATTGCTAGATTTCAGTTTTCTTGATTTTTGAAGTCAGTATGTGGCCATACCGATTTTTAAAGTGAAAAACAATCAGTAAATTGACCTTTAAAAATACGCTGTGTGAGCAAACGAAGTCGGAATTCGACGAAACCAGTTTCGTTGGGACCGTAATGTCGAACTCTAGCTGCATGTCAATTTTCATGATTTTTAGGTATAATGTGTGTTCATAGGGATTTTTAGAGTGCAGAAACTAAAAGTATCCTAACTATGTAAGGACCTAAATCAGTACACGTCCCTCAGCCTCACCCCTCTCATTTATAAACGCAAGCAAAAAGAAAATAGGCCGCCACTTCTCTCATGAGAAAAACTAGAAGTTCATCTTCAACAAATCATGTAAATTCATATATGAAGCAATAATCCTCAAAACAACTATATTTGAATTTCCTGTGTGTTTTTCTTCCACCCAATATGTGTTTTTAGCAGTTCGACATCTTCCTGGTTCGCCCAAAAAGGGTATAACGCGACTAGGGTTGAGTCATTTGGGGTTATGAGGCTTTAATCCGTGGAACTATGTTGATAATTGGGTTTGGGAGATCGAATGATAACTCGTGGTGGGGTTTTTGTGTAGTTCGATGCTTATTTGAGGTCGGGTTTTACTGGAGGTGTCGATGACGGAAATTACTGTGTGGTCGCGAGTTGAGTATTGGGGTGATGGAGTTGAAGTGTGGGGAAAGAGGAGATGAATGGTGAGTTCGGTTTCGAATTCGGTGGAGAAATGGGAGCTGCGATGGTGGTTGAAGATTTCGTGAATAGCCATAAGCAGGTCACGACAAGAAATTGGGGAAGACAAGGATGGCGGGTCGGGTTTGAAAATGGTAAGTGGGCCAAGAGTTATAAGGGGGGTTGGGCCCAATGGATTTTTTTATTCAAGTTTTATTTTTAATTTAAATGTATTAACTTGTTTACGCGATATCTAGCTCATACCGAATCAAAATCGAGAACCGTCAGTTGCTTTGGGATCGTATGAACGGACACTACACGATGGAACGGACTAGAAGTCCATTGGAGCTCGTTACAATTTATAGCGAAATAAATTGTCCGTCTGAATCAAGCGATGGTTATCGTTATTAACGATGATTTTCCAATGTGAGTAAAACTCACCAACTCTGAGCAGTTCTATTTTTATAACGTATATTTAGAACTGATAAATGATGACTGATTGTTGTGTGCTGACTGTTTGGTTGAATTGTGTATGTGTTGGTTGAAAATATAGATAACGATATATATATAAATAAATCGTTAATCGAATATTGATTCTGTTTATCAGAATATTTTATATTCGTGTTATCTGCGTTGTTTAACATCTATGATGCAGGGAAACAGGTTGGAGGGACCCAACTGGGTTCCTCAACATTTATTTTACTGTTTGCATATATTGTAATATATGATGTGATATATAATCTGTTGATGATTATGTATGTTTGGATGATATCGATAACTGTGTTTGGTATTTTAAATACCATAAGAAAATAGTGGGAAGTAAAAAGGGAATTTTCAAAGTATATTGAAAACAAATAGAATAAAGGAATATTTATTTAGAAAGTAAATAGAATTATAAAAGGAATATTTATTGGGAAAATAAGCAGGATTTATAAAAAGGGAAGTTGATGAGATATAAAAGAGTTAATCGAATTTAGTTATTCGAAGTCGAGTTAATCGAATATGGTTAGTCGAATAGAGTTAGTCAAACATAGTTATTCAGGATAATTTGCCATTTTGCACAACTGCTAGCGTAATTCGCAGGGCTGCAGATAGCCTACAGCGGTCGGATGTTTCCTGAGGGAATCAAGTGTAACCATTGTGATCGCTGCGATCTAGAGTTAAGCAAATGGAGTTAAATCGAATATTAGTTATTCGAATAAGAGTTTAGTGACTAGAGTAAATTGAATATTAGTTAATCGAATAAGAGTTAAGCAAAAAGAGTTATTCAATTAGAGTTAATCGAAATAGAGTTAAACAAGATTAGAAACTGACTAGAGATTAGTTAAGTTGAATAGTTTTCTGAGTATCGATCTGATGTTGGTTTCGGCCTTCAGGGTTTATACTTAGAGAATTGTTCTCCTACTAGTTTACGCTTAGGGTGGAATGGTAGTGATGCGTGAATAAGCTATGGAAATGTTTCCAATGTTAATAACGTATATTTTCTAAATGTAGAAAATAAGGAAATATGAATATATAATTGTTTGATGATTGGATCGATAATTTCCATCTGGAAATAATATCCTTTTTTGCACACGTGTTTTTCTTTGATAGTTAAATCACGTGTTTTTCTTTGATAGTTAAATCACAGACTATCAATGTTTTGACCATTTTACGTTGTCAATATGGAGAGACCGGTTGGATTATTATCCGAAGAACCACTCCGTATTGGCATAAGCGTTGCGAATCAAGTATGTTGAATATATTGAAGACAGAGTAAAGTGCAAGGGGTGTTGTATGAATATTAGATAACAATTGCCTAAGATGGATGTACTGAATAGTGCCTTCGGTTTGTCCAGTCCCAGGACAACTTGTATGGAAGAAGGTCTGACAGAGTATATCAAATAGATCGCATAAGTTGATCTCTTCAAACGTATTCACATTTGGTGGTGGAGGAATTCGTTTCTCTTAGCTTTATACCCGTGATATTTTTGGATAAGTCAATTTGTGATTTGGCGGGTATGACGATGTGACATTATAAGGAAATGAAGATGTGGCATGTAAAAGATAAGCGTAGCTTCTAGCCTCACATCCGGTAAATGACAAAAATCGGGCCGGCAACATGGCTATGTAGGTCGCACCTATTAGGGTGTATAATCACTTGATCTAGAGTTTCATTTACTTCTAAAAATCTATGGTTGATGCTGTCCCATTCGGGAAATGGTTGCTGATCCCAACCGTTGGTGATATACATTCGATACACTCAAGCGAAATGAGTGGTCGGTCATGTGTGGCCGGGTTTTAAGATGTTCTTGTTGAACCTATTGTATTCCTCTCTAGAGGTAAGCGAAAGGTGGTTCCATACCTTGTCATAGTTGGAAATCCATTACCCAATACGTGCTTGCGGTTTTGATTGTATACTATATATGTAGAACGTGAGATGAAAGCGTTTCTGCTAGATGATTATTATATTTTGGTAGATAGACATTATTATAATATCAAATGGTTTTTGATATAAAGATATTCTGGATTTCTCATAAGGGAAAAACCCATTCCGTTATACGGCGTGGTCTTATGAGATATCGTTAAATGGGTCAAACTGTTTCAAACTGTTTCAAACTTTTTTACTCATACCAGTCCCGTGACTGACCCAGAGTTTATTTTGTTTTGTCTTCCCTAAACTCTTGGGTACCCAATTTTGTACGGGCAGTCAAGTAGTCGGGATTTACAGATACTTGAAGAGCTGGAGTAGGAGGCTTCAGAATTATATAGCTATGGTTATTTTCCGCTGTGTTGTAAGTGCTGCACTTTGGAAATGATATGTATACTCAAGTACAAATTTATATTTCAAAGTTATGTTATATATTATATGTTATTCATTCCGCTGTGAGGTTCGTGTTACTCTGATGTTGTGTTCTTCTTCTTCTTCTATTCTAAGTTTCTATCTTATCTATTCTCACCCTCTAATTTCTTTCATTAACTACAGGTATTTTATGATGTTTGGTTAGTCGTCATTGAGTTTATGTCGATAACCAAAGTCGTTAAAAACTGGGTCGTTACAATACCAGATTTTTGTCTGACCCAGAGTTTTATGTCTCTTCTTATTACTCTGAGTGCTCTTAAACGGGCAGACTAGAGACAAGTTAGCTGGTTATGCACAAGTAGCTGATCCGGAGACAAGTAGGAGGCTCCTACGTATTATCTACATATATTCTCCTTATGTTGTTGATGGTCACTACTTTGGGCATTATCAGTGTAACTCTCCTTTCTTTTGCTTTAGAGACAGTAATTTGAAGTTGTAATAATGGTTATGGATCATAAGCTGTATTTTGGATTTCCGCTGTTATGATGATTATGGTTTAGTTTTCAGCTTATGCACTATCTCGCCTGTTTTATGTCTAGTATGTTATTATTAAATATTATTCTATGCGTTGTGAGACACTCTATAGGTTCCTTATTAGTTCAAATTCCTTTCTTTTCCATTCCTTGGCGACCGTCATGTGCTAGTCAGGCATTGGCACATCGCACTTTCATTGGAAATGTCAGCTAGTGCGGGGAGGGCCGTCACATTTGGTATCAGAGCTCTAGGTTGCGTAGTTAACCTAGGGAAAGGCACCAGGGAGAGATAGTACGTATATGAGAGCGCGTATTTGTTATATTTATGTTTTAGTGACACCCCACCTCCGTTAGGGTCACAAAGGGAATGCACTAGCTTTGGTGGAGCATTATCTAGGTAAACATACACAGAAATATTACAAGACAAAACATATATAAAACAGCGGAAGAAAAACCAAATTTCATTTCTTTGAAATCTAGTAAGGTCTAAAGCCTTTTACATCAATATGCCATTAAATCCATTACATCGAAATCTGTCTTGCAATAGTAAAGAAGCATAAAACCATAGTCATAAATCATTCCCCAAGTAAAGCAGCCATAGCCAAGAAAGGTCCAAGCCATATATGATGATCTTGAAGCAGAAAGAAGTCCAAACTAAGTAGTAGTGCTTCCTCCCTGAGAACCAGGGGGGAAACGGAAGAAAAAGAGGCGAAACAAACTGGGTCAGTCATAAAGATTGAGTAAGTCCTAGTGGCTTTCAGCATAAAAACAGGTAAAGATAACATGGCATGAATAAACTGAAAGTAAACATAAGCATGACGACAAGGTAAGCTACAGGCACGATGAATCAAGTATAACATTGCAAGGTTTCTATTAAGTATAACATCGCAAGATTTCTAAGCTTCACCATTCCACTATTTTCTTTGATTTCCTATATTCTCTGCACCAACTGTACTAGCACCCCAACCCGTATCATCCTTTCCATATATATGTACAGTCCCTTGCCGTATATCGTATGGGTTTCATCACGTATTTCTATACTACTTCAACGTAGTACTACCATTCTTAAAATCGTTTGGACTGCCACCCTTGTTCTGGCTAGGTTTCCTTATCATGAACTATCGCGTGTTCAACTAGGATTTATGCCACCTAGGAGCACTAGGGATTATGCTACCTATTGAACGTTTTCTAGATTCTATTAGGATTTATGCCACCTAGGACCACTAGGGATTATGCTACCTAACGAATTCCACGTAACGATCTATTAATCGATCGGCTCCCTACAAGTCCTACCTCGTTCATGTGTTTGTGTCATACGGCCCAATCATGAAATGTAGTCACCTGTGTTAGGTCCACCATAGGGTGTATCAAGCCCTATGGTGCCAACCATCGACACGAATCAAGCACGCACAGATAAACATACTAATGCCCAATGCCTTCTTTTTCTGCTCCGGAGTGTGTGCACGCCCGCACTCTGTTAGAACCTACACTGGCGCACCCACACAGCCATCGTTCTGGTCGCTTACAATCAGCCCAGTAATCGTGCCCCACCCTGCCTAGTTCCAGGGTACCATGATACATCTAGTGGGTTACTGCTGAAACGGACCGCGTAACTAGGGTTTCCGTCTAGTAGGTTAAGTGTTGTCATTTAAATTCGAGACTTAACCCCATCGGTCTAGCATGTCAAGTTGGTTAAGTGTTGTCATTCAAGTTCGTGACTTAACCCGTCTACGTGTCATGTCAAATTGGCTAAGTTTTGTCGTTTAAGTTCATGACTTAGCCCTATGAATCATGTGTCAAGTTGGTTAAGTATATTCAAGCGATTCATGACTTAACCCTATAAAGTCATCGTGTTAAATTGGTTAAGTATATTCAAGCGGTTCATTAATTAACCCTATCAAATCATCGTGTCAAATTGGTTAAGTATATTCAAGCGGTTCAGGACTTAACCTTATCAAGTCATCGTGTTAAATTGGTTAAGTATATTCAAGCGGTTCATGACTTAACCCTATCAAATCATCGTGTCAAATTGGTTAAGTATATTCAAGCGGTTCTGGACTTAACCCTATCAATTCATCGTGTTAAATTGGTTAAGTATATTCAAGCGGTTCATGACTTAACCCTATCAAATCATCGTGTCAAATTGGTTAAGTATATTCAAACGGTTCAGGACATAACCCTATCAAGTCATCGTGTTAAATTGGTTAAGTATATTCAAGCGGTTCAGGACTTTACCCTAACAAGTCATCGTGTTAAATTGGTTAAGTATTTCAAGTAATTCATGGCTTAACCCGCCCACGTATCATGCAAAGTTGGTTAAGTATTATCTATATGTTCCAGTTGACTTAACCCTGCCACGTGTCATGTTATATTGGTTAAGTGTCATTAGTCTAGTCATATTACTTAACCCACCCATTGGTCTGATTAACTGTTATGTTGGTTGAGCCTACACTTGTAAGTTTTACATGTTCTTAACTCATACCGGTTAGGTCCATATGTCAAATTTCCAAGTTATCCCACCTAACCCTCTAACCATACCCACGTCTTATTATGGTTAGTATTCCGTAATTCATTCATTATGACGAACGAATCATGACCTCTGACATTAGACCGTGCACTTTGTGGCCACTGGATTTGCCGGGCGGTTCCGGGCAGATTTATACCACAAATTAGGTCTAATCTCATGTCCTAAATCGTTACACCTACAATTTGGCCTTCGACCTCTCACATTAGACTTACACTTTATGCCTACTGGATTTGCCGGGTGGTTCCGGGCAGGTATATACCACAAACCGAGTCTAACCTCGTGTCAAAGGTTCATTAATGGTCGTATTCCACCCAAAACCCCAATATCAGTTCATGTGTTTAACATATAGAAATGTTCATGATTCACGTTTTTGCCCCAAAACGTGTTCCCAAATTATTATCATAATTCACTATAAGGTTATGCCAAGTTATAGCCTTTTATTTACAATACATGCCAATTACCCAAAATCCAACTTAGGCGTGTTCATATTAAACCTCTACTAAGTCATAAATTATCATATATGTTTCAACTCCAAATTTTACATAATTAACATATGCCCAAGTTCTAGATTACATGTAAATTTTACATATGCCCAATTCCTACCAAATTTACATATGTTCAATTCATGCCGTTTTACATGTATGCCAACTTTATGCCAATTTACACATATACCAAGTTTCATGCCGCTTTACATATGTCAAGATTCATGATTTACATGTTTACAAAGCTATGCCCAATTTACATAGATCAAGTTTTATACCCAAAATTACATGTATACTACGTTTACACCAATTTACTCATAACAAGTTCTAGCCAAATTACATATATCAAGATCCATGTCAAATTATATATATATATATATATATATATATATATATATCAAGATCCATATCAAGTTATATATATCAAGATCCATGTCAAATTATATATGCCAATCCCCATTCTTGCAATTACCATTATAATGACAATACCCAAATATCAAGTTTCATGTTAATGGTAAATTATCCCCAAACATCAAATTTTCATATTATGCGTTCGATCCCACTAAACACATATATTCCACTAAGCAATATTCCAATATTTCCCCTGTATACCATCGCACGTATATCATAGTTTAGGCCTAGGTCCGAAATTGACCTAGGTTCATCAAAAGAAAATAAATAGGGGAGGTAGAAATTGCAATAAAAACAAGATCAGAGAGAAAACGGCATAAAAGCATCATCTCAGGCATAAAGAATAGATCTTGATAATAATATCAGCATGAACCAAGAAAAATTGATTTACAACAGGCTGAATAGACCATAAACTTGTCATGCGAATAAAGATAGAAAAGTTCTCAAGATCGAGATCCAAGAAGAAACAAGAATAGACTTGAATCAAAAGTCCAATTTCACTTCATCACATGTCCATATTAAATTTAATTATTTTAATCTGAAAATAACTAGAACTTACAGAGCATGGATAGTGAATTATGAACTGAAATTGTCATAGAACGTTGTAGTAGTGTTGATTTATTGCCTTGAATCATTGTACAAGCTTTAATCTTCGAACTGGATTGAGTTTGAATGTTTGTTCTTTAATTTGGGGGCGGCGGCCATGGTTCAAGAGGGAGTTCAGCAGCATAATAGTGTAAGAATGATTTGTTATGAATTAGGTTAGGTCTAAGGGTGTTTTTATAGGTGTTGCAACTAGTTTAGGCCCTTAGATTAACCCTAGAATTAATCCGGACTGTCAAAACACGTCTCAGGCTTCAAAAATGAGTTCTGGGTCAAACCAGGCCGACAAGTAAGGTGGGGGGGTCGACACTATGGTCGACTTGGGGGGTAGGTCGACCCTATGGTCGACCTGGGGGGGGGGGGGTTAGGTCGACCCCCTGGTCCAGTCTGCCTGAAAACTGCTGAAACTTGTACAGGCCATAACTTCCTCATTCGGACTCCGATTTTCAAAAACTCGGACTCTGTTTCATGTAAAATTTTGAGACGAATGCAATGTCGTAACCCGTTTCCCCTGATTCTGAATTTAAAATTTAATTCTGTCTTGATTTCTTGTTTTAACATGTTATAAAAATACGGGTTATTACATTCTCCCCTCCTTAAAGGATTTCGTCCCCGAAATCTTCAAGTTAAGAAGAATATGTCCTACCATCCAATCATCCATCTACTCAATCATCAATCACAGGCATCCATTGTCCTTAAGAGATTTCTAATGCTGTATGAACATATGCAGAAAGTGTGTGTATATGTTCCTTATCTAATGCAAATGATCAGGCCTGATTGATCTTCTTAATGCAAAATATGTTTAGTGCCATGAGTCAAACATGTATGCAAATAGTCCTAGTCACATAAACACTATATGTGTGCACAAACATCCATCCATATGCAACATCCACATGATAACACATTCAATCTCATCCATAAACAAGTATAAACACTCATGCATATGCAATATAAAAATGTGTCTGAGCCGATCTAGTGCCTAATGTGTGTTATGCAACCACGAGCAACCACTTGCGACCACTTGCAACCACTTGCAACCATCAATCATAACATGTCTCAAACACATGTTCACTCAATTGTTCCTACCTAAAGGTATAATCGAATGATAGAAGCAAGTAAAAACCTTGTGCCCATTAGGCAATGTCAAAGCTGGAAATCTACGTCACATATATACCGAATAGGAGGAGAACTCCCTAAGCACCAGCCCATATCCTATAAAACCCAAAAAGTTTAGTCAACCCAACGGACACCCTCAAGCCCTAACATGTATTACAACCAGATGAGTCATACTCCTTATGGGGTTTGCAATTGAAATAGGATTGAGAATAGGACCGAGAGGTTATACTTAAAAAATAGCATACAAGTAAGTTCTACAAGAAAAGAGGGATCAAGGATATACTCTTAAAAAGAGATATGATGTGCGTATCTAGTCTTCAATCTTCTAAGTCGTATTTCCTTGAGCTTAACTCCATTGTGTTTTGTCCGTCTTTAACTTCATAATTTCGTAGCTTCTTAATTCTTGTTTCCAAAATATGAGTTGGAACTCATTCCACTGTTACCTCTCGTTCCACTTTTACTTATTCTTCTTCTAGTATACTCGGCTTAAACATAACTGCGTACTCATGGTTTCATGCAAGCTCTCCAAAATTCACTAGTGAATCTCGGATCTCGTTCACTTACTAGAAGGTATTCCACACAGAAGGATTATCTCTTGCAAATAAGCAGATGTCAACCATGTTGCCAAATGTACTTACTAAAGTGATTTTCTATGACTCATGCATAAGCGAAATGAACCATTCGCCTTAGTGGCGAACACTACTCGAGCGGATAAATAAATGTATCAAAAGATTCTAGGTAATCAAGCATGGAAGAACCCTAAGGGTTACCCTAGACTTCGAGTGCATTACCAAAGGCAAGTCAAGCGTCTAACTACCCTCTTTTCATACTCAAGAATGGCACCAGTACTGGATAACCATTCCATCCCTAGAATCGACCCGTAGCCCAAAAACATAAGCATTGCTTAGCATAGACATTCTCAAGTCCAAGCAAGTCATGAATAAATGAGCTGATTCCCCAACAGGATTTGGGAGAGAAGAAAAAAAAGGGATCCTCTACTACGCTAATACTAAGGTGTAGAGACTCAATTATCAAAGCAGAAATAAAAAGGATGCAATGTACCATAATCAAAAGGGTATGGACAGGATAGAAAGATAAACTAGGCTTTCCTACAGAAACATTTCAACCTTCTTGTTCTGAGCCTCTTTCGCCTTAACCACCCTTATCCCCTCTTATTAAACGTGTTAATAGGTCTCTCGAGAACTACCTCCATCGCACAGCAACCCTTCAAAGCTTGAGATAAGAAGTAAAACTATTACGGCAACAGATGGAGGTTGGACACTACTTTGCCCTCCGACATGTGTCGCATGCCTACAAACTATGGTGAAAAAGAAAGGGAGAAGAGACTCAAGGAGAGAATCAAAAGATAATGCATATGGCTTTGGGGAATAGCCTTTAAATAAAACAAGATTTTTCTTGAAAAATGCTTCTTTGTAAACGGGTTTGAAAATAATTTCAGAAGGTTTTAAAAACTTTTGCCCAGTCTGGTAACCTTCTGCTCTAATACCAAATGTAACACCCCACCTCCGCTAGGGTCACTCACAAAGGGAATGCACTAGCTTTGGTGGAGCATTATCTAGGTAAACACACACAGAAATATTACAAGACAGAACATATATAAAACAGCGGAAGAAAAACCAAATTTCATTTCTTTGAAATCTAGTATGGTCTAAAGCCTTTTACATCGAAATGCCATTAAATCCATTACATCGAAATCTGTCTTGCAATAGTAAAGAAGCATAAAACCATAGTCATAAATCATTCCCCAAGTAAAGCAGCCATAGCCAAGAAAGGTCCAAGCCATATATGATGATCTTGAAGCAGAAAGAAGTCCAAACTAAGTAGTAGTGCTTCCTCCCTGAGAACCTGGGGGGAAACGGAAGAAAAAGAGGCGAAACAAACTGGGTCAGTCATAAAGACTGAGTAAGTCCTAGTGGCTTTCAACATAAAAACATGTAAAGATAACATGGCATGAATAAACTGAAAGTAAACATAAGCATGATGATAAGGTAAGCTACAGGCACGATGAATCAAGTATAACATTGCAAGGTTTCTATTAAGTATAACATCGCAAGATTTCTAAGCTTCACCATTCCACTATTTTCTTTGATTTCCTATATTCTCTGCACGAACTGTACTAGTACTCCAACCCGTATCATCCTTTTCCATGTATATGTACAGTCCCTTGCCGTATATCGTATGGGTTTCATCACGTATTTCTATACTACTTCAACGTAGTACTACCATTCTTAAAATCGTTTGGACTGCCACCCTTGTTCTGGCTAGGTTTCCTTATCATGAACTATCGCGTGTTCAACTAGGATTTATGCCACCTAGGAGCACTAGGGATTATGCTACCTATTGAACGTTTTCTAGATTCGATTAGGATTTATGCCACCTAGGACCACTAGGGATTATGCTACCTAACGAATTCCACGTAACGAACTATTAATCGACCGGCTCCCTACAAGTCCTAGCTCGTTCATGTGTCTGTGTCGTACGGCCCAATCATGAAATGTAGTCACCTGTGCTAGGTCCACCATAGGGTGTATCAAGCCCTATGGTGCCAACCATCGACACGAATCAAGCACGCACAGATAAACCTACCGATGCCCAATGCCTGCTTTTTCTGCTCCGGAGTCTGTGCACGCTCGCACTCCGTTAGAACCTACACTGGCGCACCCACACAGCCGTCGTTCTGGTCGCTTACAATCAGCCCAGTAATGTGCCCCACCCTGCCTAGTTCCAGGGTACCATGATACATCTAGTGGGTTACTGCTGAAACGGACCGCGTAACTAGGGTTTCCGTCTAGTAGGTTAAGTGTTGTCATTTAAATTCGAGACTTAACCCCATCGGTCTAGCATGTCAAGTTGGTTAAGTATTGTCATTCAAGTTCGTGACTTAACCCGTCTACGTGTCATGTCAAATTGACTAAGTGTTGTCGTTTAAATTCATGACTTAGCCCTACGAATCATGTGTCAAATTGGTTAAGTATATTCAAGCGGTTCATGACTTAACCCTATCAAATCATCGTGTCAAATTGGTTAAGTATATTCAAGCGGTTCATGAATTAACCCAATCAAATCATCATGTCAAATTGATTAAGTATATTCAAGCGGTTCAGGACTTAACCCTATCAAGTCATCGTGTTAAATTGGTTAAGTATATTCAAGCGGTTCATGACTTAACCCTATCAAATCATCGTGTCAAATTGGTTAAGTATATTCAAGCGGTTCTGGACTTAACCCTATCAAGTCATCGTGTTAAATTGGTTAAGTATATTCGAGCGGTTCATGACTTAACCCTATCAAATCATTGTGTCAAATTGGTTAAGTATATTCAAGCGGTTCAGGACTTAACCCTAACAAATCATCGTGTCAAATTGGTTAAGTATATTCAAGCGGTTCTGGACTTAACCCTATCAAGTCATCGTGTTAAATTGGTTAAGTATATTTGAGCGGTTCATGACTTAACCCTATCAAATCATCGTGTCAAATTGGTTAAGTATATTCAAGCGGTTCAGGACTTAACCCTATCAAGTCATCGTGTTAAATTGGTTAAGTATATTCAAGCGGTTCAGGACTTAACCCTATCAAGTCATCATGTTAAATTGGTTAAGTATTTCAAGTAATTGATGGCTTAACCTGCCCACGTATCATGCAAAGTTGGTTAAGTATTATCTATATGTTCCAGTTGACTTAACACTGCCACGTGTCATGTTATATTGGTTAAGTGTCATTAGTCTAGTCATATTACTTAACCCACCCATTGGTCTGATTAACTGTTACACTGGTTGAGCCTACACTTGTAAGTTTTACATGTTCTTAACTCATACCGGTTAGGTCCACATTTACATGTCAAATTTCCATGTTATCCCACCTAACCCTCTAACCATACCCACGTCTTATTATGGTTAGTATTCCTTAATTCATTCATTATGACGAACGAATCATGACCTCTCACATTAGACCGTGCACTTTGTGGCCACTGGATTTGCCGGGCGGTTCCGGGCAGATTTATACCACAAACTGGGTCTAACCTCGTGTCATAAATCGTTACGCCTACAATTTGGCCTTCGACCTCTTACATTAGACTGACACTTTGTGGCTACTGGATTTGCCGGGCGGTTCCGGGCAGGTTTACACCACAAACCGAGTCTAACCTCGTGTCAAAGGTTCATTAATGGTCGTATTCCACCCAAAACCCCAATATCAGTTCATGTGTTTAACATATAGAAATGTTCATGATTCACGTTTTTGCCCCCAAAACGTGTTCCCAAATTATTATCATAATTCACTATAAGGTTATGCGAAGTTATAGCCTTTTATTTACAATACATGCCAATTACCCAAAACCCAACTTAGGCGTGTTCATATTAAACCTCTACTAAGTCATAAATTATCATATATGTTTCAACTCCAAATTTTACATAATTAACATATGCCCAAGTTCTAGATTACATGTAAATTTTACATATGCCCAATTCCTACCAAATTTACATATGTTCAATTCATGCCGTTTTACATGTATGCCAACTTTATGCCAATTTACACATATACCAAGTTTCTTGCCGCTTTACATATGTCAAGATTCATGATTTACATGTTTACAAAGCTATGGCCAATTTACATAGATCAATTTTTATACCCAAAATTACATGTATACTACGTTTACACCAATTTACTCATAACAAGTTCTAGCCAAATTACATATATCAAGATCCATGTCAAATTATATATATATATATATATATATATATATATATATATATATATATATATCAAGATCCATATCAAGTTATATATATCAAGATCCATGTCAAATTGTATATGCCAATCCCCATTCTTGCAATTACCATTATAATGACAATACCCAAATATCAAGTTTCATGTTAATGGTAAATTATCCCCAAACATCAAATTTTCATATTATGCCTTCGATCCCACCAAACACATATATTCCACTAGGCAATATTACAATATTTCCCCCATATACCATCGCATGTATATCGTAGTTTAGGCCTAGGTCCGAAATTGACCTAGGTTCATCAAAAGAAAATAATTAGGGGGAGGTAGAAGTTGCAATAAAATCAAGATCAGAGAGAAAACGGCATAAAAGCATCATCTCAGGCATAAAGAATAGATCTTGATAATAATATCAACATGAACCAAGAAAAATTGATTTACAACAGGCTGAATAGACCTTAAACTTGTCATGTGAATAAAGATAGAAAATTTCTCAAGATCGAGATCCAAGAAGAAACAAGAATAGACTTGAATCAAAAGTCCAATTTCACTTCATCACATGTCCATATTAAATTTAATTATTTTAATCTGAAAATAACTAGAACTTACAGAGCATGGCTAGTGAATTAGGAACTGAAATTGTCATAGAACGTTGTAGTAGTGTTGATTTATTGTCTTGAATCATTGTACAAGCTTTAATCTTCGAATTGGAATGAGTTTGAATGCTTGTTCTTTAATTTGGGGGCGGCGGCCATGGTTCAAGAGGGAGTTCAGCAGCATAATAGTGTAAGAATGATTTGATATGAATTAGGTTAGGTCTAAGGGTGTTTTTATAGGTGTAGCAACTAGTTTAGGCCCTTAGATTAACCCTAGAATCAATCCGGACCGTCAAAACACGTCTCAGGCTTCAAAAATGAGTTCTAGGTCAAACCAGGCCGACCAGGTCGACCTGTAAGGTGGGGGGTCGACACTTTGGTCGACCTGGGGGGTAGGTCGACCCTATTGTCGACTTGGGGGGGGGGGGGTAGGTCGACCCCTATGGTCGACCCCTTGGTCCAGTTTGCCTGAAAACTGCTGAAACTTGTACAGGCCATAGCTTCTTCATCCGGACTCCGATTTTTGAAAACTCGGACTCTATTTCATGTAAAATTTCGAGACGAACACAATGGCGTAACCCGTTTCCCCTGATTGTGAATTTAAAATTTAATTCTGTCTTGATTTCTTGTTTTAACATGTTATAAAAATACGGGTTGTTATAGTTTTCAAAAGCTATATATATACTATTAGTATATTTAAGGCTGAAGTCGCATTGGACTTGCACCACTGAAGAGATTGTTAATTGTTTTCTCCTTACAGATTGAACGATGAGCCGATACACTAGGGGTACTGGTAGAGGAGCTAATAATGGGAATGCTCCCAATATAAGGACGATGTTCACTGACCTCATGAGAGAGATGCTTAGGGATGTTCAGGGGGCAGTTCCTAATGCTGCAAATGGTGGTGGTGCAGCAGTGCAGGCGCCTATAGCCGATTTCGCCAAGCTTTGCAAGGATTACCCTAGTCTTGGTGGGAAGCCGTTCCATGGAACGGAATCGGCCACAGAAGTTCGGGATTGGTTGGATAGCTGTGCGCATATCTTCGAAGACTTGGGCGTCCCGTCAGCTGCACGGACGGGCGATGATTTGGTGGAATGCAATTAAGGCAGCTACTCTAGAGGACCAAGTTACATGGGATCAGTTTAAGGCCCGATTCGATGAAAAATTTAACCCAGCTGCTCAAAAGTTAGAGTTATTTAGGAAGTTCTTGGAGCTTAAGCAGAATGGTAGAGCAGTCTCGGAGTATATTGTTGAGTTCGATACTCTATCGAAATATGGGTTATCCCTCATTGACAACCCCGAGAAGAAGAATGAGAAGTTCATAACAGGCATGGATCAATACTTGGGGAAAAGGCTTATTAACCACATCGACGAGATGTTTGAGTCGATTGTGGGGAAAGATTTGAGATCAGAGAGTCTGTACCCTAAGTCGAAGACTGAGGTTGCAACTACAGAGGAGCCAAAGCCGCAAGCAAGCGGTGGAGGCAAGGATGGTTCTTATAATAAGAGAAAGCAGAATCAGACCAAGGATGGCTAGATGAAAAAGAATAAGAAAGATGTTGAGTGCTTCAATTGTGGTAAGAAGGGCCACTATGCCAAAGAATGTTGGGCCAAGCCAGCAGATAGGAAGTGCTTGAACTGTGGCCAAGTGGGACATCACAAGGATAACTGTCCGCAACCCCCTAAAGAAAAGCAGATTGTGAAATCATATGCTATCAATGTTGTTCCTTCTTCGTTGAATGCCCCAACTGTGGCGGAGAAAGGAAAGAATGTCATCATTCAAGGTATGCTTTCTGTTTATGATGTTCCTGTTCGAGTATTGTTTGATAACGGAACTTCCCATTCCTTCATATCTAGTGACCTGGTAGATAGCTTGGGATTGGAACCCAAGATATTCGATAGACCATTAGCAGTGATGAACCCGATTGGTGGTTCGACTAGCCTTTGTATGATTTGTCGTAATGTGGTCTTATCGAGTCATGGATGCATGTTTGTGATTGCTTTGTTTTGATCTTTACTGGGTTTGGCATTATTTTGGGAGTCGATTGGCTCCAAAGATACGTGGTAGTGGAAGATTATGAGTGCTTTTTGGTGACAGTTAGTGCGGATGATGGGCGGAGGGTAGTTTTTGGTGGTCTACCTAATGATGGGGTAATGACTAGTTTTCTAAATTCCCTCGACATCACGCATGATGAGTTGTCAGATTTGCCCGTGGCTGGCCAGTATCCGGACGTCTTCGAGGAAGTGACCGGATTTCCACCACACCGAGAGATTGAGTTCCGCATTGATTTAGTGAAAGATGCCAGACCTATACTGATGCCACTACGTTGTATGGAACCAAGGGAGTAGCGAGAGCTTGGGGTGCAAGTAAACGATCATTTGAAGAAGGGATTTATCAGAAGAAGTGTTTCTGAGTGGGGAGCACCAATTGTGTTTGCTACCAAGGCAGATGGTTCCCTTCGTTTGTGTGTGGACTATCGCTAGTTGAATAAGGTGACCGGGAAGAATAAGTATCCTCTACCGCGGATAGATGATTTGTTTGATCAGTTGTGTGGCGCGAGGGTGTTCTCCCAGTTGGATCTCACGACAGGTTTTCATCAGCTTAGAGTGGAAGCTGGGAGTATAGCTAAAACGGCGTCCGCCGTCTGGATTTTATGAGTGGATGGTCATGCCATTCGGGTTGACCAATGCACCAGCATATTTTGTGGATCTTATGAATAGGGTATTCAGAGATTGATTGAATAAGTTTGTTCTTGTGTTCGTGGACGATATACTTGTTTATTCGAGGATAGAGGAAGAACACAATGAACACTTGAGGATAGTGATGGAGGTGTTGAGAAAACCCCAACTGAAAGAAAAGTTTTCTAAGTGTCACTTCTGGAGGAGGGAGGTGAGTTTCTTGGGCCATGTTGTTTCAGAGAATGGTATTGTCGTGGATCCTACGAAGGTGGCTATGGTACAAGATTTGTCTACGCCCAAGAATGCAATAGACGTAAGAAGTTTCTTGGGATTAGCTGGGTATTATCTGAAGTTCATCCAAGACTTCTCCAAGATAGCAGCACCATTGACTCAGCTGACCAAGAAGAATCAAGCTTTCATCTGGGATGAAAAGTACGAGGATGCATTTAAGAGTCTAAAGAAAAAGTTAACATGTGCACCAGTGTTAGTCATCCCTAAAGGGAATGAAGAAATAACGGTATACACAGATGCCTGTGGTACTGTACTAGGTTATGTATTGATGCAAGGAGGTAGGGTTGTAGCTTATGCTAGTCGGCAACTGAAACCGCATGAGAAAAGATATCCTACCCATGATTTGGAATTGGCAGCGATCGTTTTCGCATTAAAGATATGGAGACACTTGGGAGAAAGATTTGAGTTGTTTACCGATCATAAATCGTTAAAATATCTTTTCTCTCTGAAGGATCTAAATCTCCGCCAGTAAATATGGTTAGAATTCTTGGCATCCTACGATTTCGATATCGCATACACACCAGGAAAGGATAATGCGGTAGCAGATGCATTGAGTAGAAGACATGCCAGTTTAAGGGCTATGTTTCTTGAGTGGAAGCAACTGGAGAACATCGCTGGGTATGATTTCAGACCAAAGTGCGAATTGGATCCAATAATGATAGCAAGTTTGACGGTCAAACCCACTTTGATTAAGCAGATTGGATCCAGTCAGAAGAACGATCCTAACTTATTGGAAGTCATCTCCAAGTTAGAGATGGGTATCGACGAGGAGATGAACGAGTACGGGATTGATCGAGATGGATGGCTTAGAAAGAATGGAAGACTAGTTGTACCCAATGTCAATGGATTGAGAGATGAAGTGCTTAGAGAATGTCATCAGTCAAAACTGCCTATACACCCCGGTGGTAACAAGATGTATCGAGACACGAAGCAAACCTACTACTGGGAAGGGATGAAAAGAGACGTTCGGAAGTTTATATCCAAATGCATGAATTGCCAACTAGTTAAAGCTGAGTAAAAGAAGCCTAGTGGTTTGTTGCAACCATTAGAAGTTCAAGAATGGAAATGGGAACAAGTCTCAATGGGTTTCGATCGAGCCATGATAGCATTTGGTTGATTGTGGACCGATCAACCAAAAGTGCAGGGTTTATACCCATCAAGTCGAACAGAACGGAAGCTAAGTTAGCAGAACTGTATATAAAGTGGGCAGTGAGATTTCATGGAATACCCAAAGGCATTGTGAGTGATCGAGATCCGTTGTGTACTAGTGGATTTTGGAAGAGCTTACAAGAGGCGTTAGGATCAGAATTACATCTCAGTACCGCGTATCATCCTCAAATCGACGGTCAGACGGAGAGGGTGAATCGAGTACTGGAAGATCTCTTGAGAGCTTGCATATTAGATTTTGGGGGATCATGGGATGACCATTTGCATCTAGTAGAGTTTACATATAATAACAGTTATCAATCCAGTATTGGTATGGCTCCATTTGAAGCTTTGTATAGAAGACCGTGCAACTCACCATCATGTTGGTTAGAAACTGGTGAGAAATTTTGTGCTTGGGCCATATGTAATAAGAGAAACCTCAGATAAGATCATGATCATTCAACAACAAATGAAGGCTGCCCAAGATAAGCAGAAGAGTTATGCTGATAAGAGGCGAAAGGATTTAAAGTTCTCCGTTGGCGAGTTGGTGTTTGTCAAGATTTCCCCATTAAAGAGCATGATTCGATTTGGCAGGAGTGGCAAGTTAACACCAAGATTTGTTGGACCATTCTCAGTTTTCGAGCAAATTCGGAATTTGGCATATAAAGTTGAATTACCAGAGAAGATGGCAGGAGTTCATAACGTATTTCATGTTTTCCAGTTAATGAAATTCATGCATGACCCCGATATGACTATTTCACCAGATCAGTTGGACGATATCGAAGTTGAACCTGAGGTGGTTGGGAACCGCAGGCCTATGTGTATTGTTGAGAACGATACGAAGCAGCTTCGAAGGAAGGCGGTGAGGCTAGTCAAAGTTCAGTGGGGTGATGATGAGGAAGACTGTACTTGGGAAACAGAAGAGAACATAAGGACGAAGTATCCAGAACTCTTTGCCTGGTAAGGTTTCTATATCGGTATAGTACTCCCTTGTTAGTAAACCGCATGCTAGGATAGGCTTGTTGTGTTGTTTTGTATGCTTTATTGTTTTGTTAATAATTGGTAGGAATGCGGGATCCTTTGTATGTTTTGGGTTAAGGAATTTCGGGGACGAAATTTCTTAAGGGGCGGAGAATGTAACGACTCGCATTCTAGGCATCGAAGCATCGTAGGATATTTATTTCTTTCTCATGCGAAGTCGTATGGTCATGTAACTTTGAGAGCCGACTATTTGGGTCATTTCCCATGTTCATGATTTTTGCCGATTTTTAAATGACATTTTTGCCCCTAATTGATCTTGTTTCGGCCATAACTTTTGATGGGTAAGGAGTTTTGACCTGCAACCACTTCCATTGGATTCGGATGATGATTTACAATTCCGTAGAGTGGTCATATTAGCCAAACGGAGTAACCTTTGGGAGATATGGCTGAAACAATGTTTATAAGGTGAAAAGCTGCTTTACCGGGGTTAATTGGGTAGTTAATAGCTAGGCCTAATGGGGGATTTCGGGATTAGGGGTATGTAGGGGCTGATTAGGGTTAGAAAACATTTCTTAAGACACTTTTTCAGCCGCCACTTTCATTCTTGATACCCTAGTAATGGCCTTCAACATCTAGAATCACCTCTAATCACTTTCTAATCAAGTATTAGCCTAATCTTCACCAAATTAAGGAGAAATAGCATGAAAGCAAGGTTGGAGCTACTGTTAGGCATTGGTATTTGGCCAAATCAGTGGAGTTTCAATTCCGAAAATTTATTTGTGGCAAAGGTGAGTGATTTGCATAGTTCCTCACTAATTATGGTTAATTAAGGGTAATTAGTGTTAATTAGCGAATTTAACCATGATTAAATTCTGAAAAAATATTTATAAATTTTGAAATATTGTTTTAGACCTCTATTAGAAATTTTGGTTCATTTGGTTAAGTTTTGCTAATCATATCATTAGTTTTGCTTAAACAGGCTTAAGAGAAAATATGGGATTTTGGCTATGTTTAATTCGTTTTAACCTATCAAATTATTGTTTTGGTGTTTGTGGTTGGTTATACATGATGCTATGACTGTATGGTATGCTTTGTGATTGATTAGAAGAGTTAGAATGGTCGAAAATGCCGTCGTATGACGTAAAACAGTCGCTGGAAAAGTTATAGGAAAAATTGCAGGGATCGGGATCGGATCGGATAGGGGGAAGGGGTTCGGATCGGATAGGATTGGTCGAACCGAACTGACACCAGAGACAAAGAATCTGAACCGAACCGGATCCCATGCTGAAGAAAGAGTATAGCAACAAAGGAAGGCTACTTGCAAAGAGTTGGAGTTGGGTTGGGGACCAGATCGGAGCGGAGCATGGGATCGGGTCGGAAGAGCTGAACTGAATCGGATTGGGTTATGGCAAAAAGGAAGGCCGCCATTTGTTGGAATCGGACCGGGGTTTGGAAGGGGATCGGATCGGACCAACTGGAGAACTGGATGACAGAACGAATGCAGGCAGGAGCACCAAACAGAACCGAGATCTGGAGATGGAGGAACACCGAACCGAACCGACTTAGGGAGGAACACTTTGAGGACCAAACCAAACTGCACCACGGAGTTTCACGGCCGAACCGAGGCAATGACTATGAACCTAACCGAGTTCGAGATCCCACTACTACGATGCGACGACTCTTATGAAGACTAACTCTAATTCAACCAAAGCCCGAGATGCAAAGGAAGTCCAAATAGGAAGTAGAACTCAGAATCCAAATGGGAACCAAAAAGTTAACTTCATGAGTTGGGCTTTGCTGCAGGACGTGTGCTAAGGGGTTATCGATGTCCATAACATCGATTCACCACCAAGACGGATGTTAGGCTACGGATCAGTGCAGTGGAGTAGATGTTACTCCATGCGGCAGAGTGATCGTAGCATGGCTATGAGCCAGTGCAGTGGAGTCTTCATGACTTCATGGGGCAGAGTGGACATAGCAAGGACTAGTGGCTATGGATCAGTATAGTGGAGTCGCCATGACTCCATCGGGCAGAGTGATCATAGCAAGGAATAGGGTAATCAAAGTGGTGGATATCGTATGCTTTACGCACTCAGTGAGAGATGTGAGGATGGTTGCTATGATTGATTGTTTGCCATCACTATGTCATGCACACCCCCACCCTCGTATTCTTCACACTATATGTTAGTGGCACCTTGGAGTATTATACAGTATGTAGTGCTAACTCTTTGGGTGCAGGTCCAGATTCAGGTATGGTTTAGTATACCTGTTATTATTCTATTTTGCTGCTTATCGCTCATACTAGACTTTTGTCTGACCCAGAGTTTTATGTCTCTTCTTATTACTCTGGGTGCTCTTAAACAGGTAGACTAGGGACAGGTTAGCTGGTTATGCACGAGTGGCTGATCCGGAGACGAGCAGGAGGCTCCTACGTATTATCTACATATATTCTCCCTGTGTTGTTGATGGTCACTGCTTTGGGCATTAGTAGTGTACATCTCCTTTCTTTTGCTTTAGAGACAGTATTTTGAAGTTGTAATAATGGTTATGGATCATAAGCTGTATTTTGGATTTCCGCTGCTATGATGATTATGGTTTAGTTTTCAGCTTATGCACTGCCTCGCCTGTTTTATGTCAAGTATGTTATTATTATATTTTATTCCATGTGCTGCGAGACACTCTATAGTTCCTTGTTGGTTCAAATTTCTTTCTTTTCCTTTCCTTGGCGACCGTCATGTGCTAGTCAGGCATTGGCACAGTGCACTTTCATTGGAAATGTCAGCTGGTGCGGGGCGGGTCGTCACAAGAATCTCGATCAAGCTTGAATATTCCCACCCTGAGAACTTGAGGGGGGAAGAGAAAGAAGAGGAAACAAAATAGGTCAGACACAAAGTCTGTCGGGTACAGTTACTTTTAGCATATAAATAAGTAAAAACATCGTGACAGGCGCATACTAGACAAGAGAGATAACAACATATAAGGCAGGTATGACAAGGTAAACAAGATAAACCGAATAGAACATATATGTATAGCGCTTCTTTCCTTTCTCTCTCAGCACCAATACTAGTATCATATGAACAAGATGATCCAACAAGATGGTAGACAGGCAGCCCAACTGAACATACCGATGTTACCCCTAAGGATAATAATGGGCTCCTAAACAAGCGAGACTAGATGTACCCTAATTAATACCCCAATTGATCGGCTCCCTACTCCGTAGATACCCTGTGTTGACCCCACAGTAGGATGTATCACTCCCTAAAGTGGCAACCCTTCATTTACAGGATGTGCACAACCATATCTACTGATGTCATGGCGTCTTAGCCTCCCTTTTCTTGACCCATGCACGCACATGACCCCATTATAATGCTCCGCTTACACCATCCCCTCTTTTGGATCTGTTACAATCCGGTCAGTAAGCGTGCCTCGACTCCGACCTAGTTAAGAGTACTCGTTTGATACCTATATATGGCTTACTAACTGAAACAGGTCCCACAAACAAGATGATGCAAGCTTCCCCCTAGACTTGCATCCCCACTAGTAGGATTTCCACAGGTTACGCCTTAGCAGTGTAACAAGATTGCAGATTGCATAACCCCAACGGGTTAAGTTTGTGGGCCTATATATAAATATTACCTACCACCCCAAGATATACTTAACGCTTCCGCTACTTCAAGCAAGTTTATTTAACACCTACTTAAGTCAACATGTTCATGTAATCCCTATATATTCAAACAGGTTAAGTATTCAAGTCCATTACCATTTATTCATTTATGGTTATAGTGCGCTAGACCTCTCACATTAAGCCTATAACTTGTGGATGCTGGATATGCCAGGCGGGTCCGGCAGACTTCTTCCACAAGTCGGACTTAACCTCATATCTTAGCGCGTTATGTGTTTATGCACTTCGACCCCTCACATTAAATTCACCACTTGTGGTCGGTGGATATGCCAGGATGGTCCAGGTAGACGTCTACCACAAGTGTAATCTAACCTCATGTCTAAGCACGATTATAGTTTCTAATTACTGTAAATCTAGGCATTTTCATTATTTTACAATTATTCCTATTTCATTATTGGTTTTCATGCCCCTTTTCCATGTAATATTTATCATGTGTCGTATGCCCAAATTGAAGATCTTTGATCGCAATTTGGGTTTATTCCCCAAATCCACATTCGTGTTTTCAATTCCAGTTATGCCCAAATTTCCCAATACAAGTTATGCCCTAAATCAACATTCGTGTTTTCAATTCAAGTTATGCTCCCAAATTTCGCAATACAAGTTATGCCCCAATTTTAACGTTTTCCCCTCCTTCCCAATTTCACGCATTCGCATATTTCAGAGATATGCCTAGGCTCGAAGGTAGTCTGGCTATAAAATAAAAAGGGAAAAGAAGAAGGGAAAAGAATAGAAATAAGCATAATAACAAGATAGACATATGATGGAAGAAATAGGCGTAGCAACAGAATAAGCATATTATGACAGAGTTGGGCATAATGACAAGATAAGCATATAGGAACAAATCTGATGAACATGTGACGATAGAATTGATTGGGCATAGTGACATGATTAAGCAACTAGCATAATAGGGATGTCACAAACAGGCATAAGAGATCTAAACAACAAGTTAGATAAGAAATAACATATCTGTTGTGATTCAGATTACTCAATAGGCATAGGCTTGGATCCAAAAATATAGGCATGTCAAGATTACATTTTAATTATTTCTATCTAAAAATAAAATAAACTCATAGAGAATGAATTTAAGAAAATTGGGAAAAGCGTGTTGATGTTGAATCAGCGATCTTTGAATACGTATGAATTGTTGTTGCTGAAGAATGGCTAATTTAATATGAGTTGGAGCAACATCTCATCGTCGCCATTGATCTAGACGAATAAAAAAACGGGTATAGGGTCCTATTTATAGTACAGGATCTTCGAATCAAGCTAAGAATTCAGTCCACGTACGCAAAAATGAATTTCGCCTGGATCTGGGGGGGCGGGGGTGTCGACACCCCTTATGGTGTCGACCCATGGGTCGACACCCCCAAGGTATGTTGACCCCCAACGGGTTGATTCCACCCCCCCCCCCCCTGAATTCCTGCTTCTGTTTTTGAATTATTTTAAATGGTTTTGACTTGGTTAGGTGTATATATATATCTTATGCGTATACAAACTTCAAACCTTAATATCTTCTTCATACGATGTTCGTTTTACGCAAACTCGGAGTTTATCTTAAGAAGAGTTTCGAGACGATTGCAATGGCGCAGTCCATTTTATTAATTACAAATATTTAATTAAGTATTTGGTAGTTTATCATCCTAATGTGTTATAAAATTACACGATGTTACATTCTCCCCTACTCAAAGGATTTCATCCCCGAAATCTCTAAGTTAAGAAGAATGTATATCCTAACATCCATTATCCATCTACTCATCCACCAATCATAGGTATCTATTATCCTTAAAGACTTATAATGCTTATATGAACATATGCAAATGTGTGTGTATATGTCCCTATACTAATGTGAAAGATCAGGCGGTCCACTGATTCAGTCGACCTCCTTAATGCAATGTTAGTGCCATGAATCCAACATGTATGCAAATAATCCTATTATATCATGTATGTTCTATATGTGTGCACAATCATCCATCCAAATGCAATATCCATATGATGATTCACTCACTTCCATCCATTAAAAGAAGAAAATGCACACACATCCCTATGCAATATGAGAGTGATTGAGCCGATCTAGTGCTTAATGTGTGTGTATATGCGTCCATGAGTAACCACTAGAAAACACTTGCATCTACTTGCATCTACTTGCATCCACCAACATAATATGTCTTAAAACACATGTTTATATCCATGGCGTTCCTACTTAAAGGTCAAAGATTTGATCGATAGGATATACTTTAGATGATAGAAATAAGAAAGAATAAAAGCTTTCGAAAGGTAGTTAAGAAAATATCCTTGAAAAGAAAAGGGTACGAAGCGCGAATCTTGTCTTCGGCTCCCAAGTTGCATCCTCTTGTTTATCTCCCTACTATACTTTCATCAACTTGACTTCCGGTTGCGTAGCTTCTTAACTTCTGATCCATGAATACGGGTAGGAACTCGTCTAACTGTCACCTCCCGTTCCACCTCTACTTCCTCAAGCATACTTGGATCAACTACTTCAGTGGAATCATGCAGGCACTTTTGTAAATGGGAAACGTGGAAAACATCATGAATACCAGACAGTCTCTTTGGTAGCTTTACTCCGTAAGCCATTTGGCCAATCCATTCTGTTACGGGAAATGGCCCTACAAATCTTGGTGCCAATTTCCCTGTAGATCCAAAGCGAACCACATTCCTTAATGATGATACCTTAATCAAAACCATGTCTCCCACCTCAAATTCAATGTCAGTCCTTCTTTTATCTGCGTATGACTTCTGCTTATCCTGAGCTGTCTTCATTCGCTGTCTAATAAGATCAATCTTTTCGGAAGTTTCTCTAACCATATCTAGTCCACGTAGATGTCTTTCTGTAGATTCCCACCAATAAGTCGGTGATCTATAGGGTCGCTCGTATAATGCTTTGAAGGGTGCCATGGCAATAATAGCTTGATAACTATTGTTGTAGGTGAACTCTACTAAAGGAATATGCTCTTCCCAAGTCCCTCCGAAGTCTAGGACTGTCTTAAAGATCCTTAAGAACTCTATTCACCCTTTTTGTCTGTCCATCTGTCTGAGGGTGATAAGCGATGCTCAAACATAACTGCGTACCCAATGCTTCTTGCAAGCTCCTCCAAAATTCAGGGGTGAAAATGGGGTCGCGATCACTTATGATACTGGAATGTACTCCATGAAGACGAACTATCTCACGAACTTAAACTGCTGCCAACCATGCTGCAGTGAAATGAGTGCTCTTAGTACGCATGTCTACTATAACCCAAATATTGGTGTTGCCTTTCCTTGATCTTGGCAAATCATCAATTAAATCCATCGAGACGCTCTCCCACTTCCATTTTGGGACCTCCAAAGGATGAAGTAAACCACCGTGCTTCCTTTGCTCAGCTTTGACTTGCTGGCAAACCAAACATCGAGAAACAAACTCCACCACATCTTTCTTCATCCCAGCCTAAAAGGAAACCCTCTTCATAACCCTATACATCTTATCACCGCATGGATGAATAGCCATCTTAGAATGATGAGCTTCCTCAAGGACTTTCTTCAACAATCTCCAAACTCGGGGAATACAAAGCCTTCCATCTCGTCGCAACCACCCTCTATCGTTCGTAGAATATCTACCGAGGTGACTAGAAGTCTCCCCTCTACTTAGCCTATCCAAGATGTTTGAATCTGTGGATCTTTGGGCTGCGAAGTTCCTATCTGATCCAAAAGAGTAGGTCGCATCTCCTGTGATGCCAGTAAACCAGGTATAAACTCGGTGGAGGGTCTAAAATCAAAATTCGATATAATCTCTAAGCTTTTCCTCTCCACAAACAGACTTAAGGCCATCCTCAGCCTACTCAATGCGTCTGCCACCACATTACCCTTGCCAAGGGTATAAGAAATCTCAAAGTCATAGGACGCTAGGAACTCCATCCATCTTTGTTGCCTCAAATTGAGATCCTTTTACGAGAAAAAGTACTTGAGAGATTTATGATCAATGTACAACTCAAACATCTCTCCAAGTAGATAATAGCACCAAGTCTTAAGCGCGAATACTATGGCAGCTAGCTCTAAGTCATGGGCAGGGTAGTTCTTTTCATGAACCCTTAGTTGTCAACCCACATAACATACTACGCTTCCCTCTTGCATCAGAACCGCACCAAGCCCTATACTACATGAATCGGTGTATACTGTGAACACTTTGTTCCCATCAGGCAAGGTAAGACAGGGGTTGTTATTAGAGCCCTCTTCAATTGTTGGAAAGCATCATCACAATCTACATCCCCAGAAAATGTTGGATTCTTCTTCGTCATCCTGATGAGTGGAGCTGATATCTTTGCGAAGTCCTTAATGAACTTCTTATAATATCTGCCAATCAAAGCAAATTTCTCACCTCCGTTGCATTCTTTGGAATCTTCCAATCTGGAACTGGAACAACCTTCGTGGAATCCACTGCTGTCCCATCTTTAGAAACTACATGCCCTAGAAATATCACTTCTTTTCTCCAAAAATGACATTTGGAGAATTTCGCCTTAAGTTGGTTCGCACAGATAGTTTTCAAAACCTCCCATAAATGTCGGGCATGTTCTTCCTCGCTCTTCGAGAAAATCAAAATGTCATCACCAAAGACCACAACAAACTTATTTAGAAACTCCGAAACACCCTACTCATTAGATCAACAACATAGGAGGGTGCATTTGTCAGCCCAAAAGGCATGACGAGCCACTCGAAGAAACCATCTACAGTTCTAAAAGCGGTCTTGTCTATACTATCCTCGGCCACCATCAACTTATGAAATCCTATAGCCAAGTCTAACTGAGAGAAAACAGATGCACCAACAAGCTGGTCAAACATATCATTTATTCTTGAAAGTGGTGCCTATACTTCTTGGTGAGTTTATTCAACTCTCTGTAGTCCACACATAAGCAAAGCGAACCATCCACCTTAGTTGTGAATACTACTGGAGCACCCCATTCAGATATGCTTCGCATAATAAACCCTTTCTCAAGTAGCTCCCTTACTTGCTTGCTAAGCTCCCCCTTCCCCTGGACCATGTGGCTCATAGGCAATTCAATTGGCTTTGCATTGTCCCCCAAGTATATACGAAAATCGATCTTGTGCCTCCGAGGTAAGTCCCGACCTCCTCAAAAACATCAGGATACTCACAGACTAATGGCACAGATCGCAGATCATAGATAGATGCATCAAGTGACTCTAGAAAACTAAGCATAACAGAACCTTTAGAGTCATAAGAAATCTCGAGGGTCCTTCCATGATAAGTTAAAAGTCTAACGACCCTCCTCTCACAATTTAGAATGGCATCATACATGGCTAGCCAATCAATCCCTAAAACAAAACCATAGCCCATGAAACCAAGCACATAAGCATCACACTCAAACTCTAGGCCTAACATAGATATTCACAAACCCCGACAAATCACAAATAAATGAGTCGAACCACCAATGGGGTTTGAGATAATAACGGGATCCAAAACCATAAAAGTACTAAGGTGTAGAGACTCAACCACGGAACCAAATATAAACTAATGTGAACCGCCCGAATCAAAAAGAGTTCTTACATGATGATTGGAAAGAGAAATCAAACCTTCTACTAAAACTTTCCTGCTTTGTCTGGCGCACTGGCCACGAAAGCATGCACCTTCCCTCCTGAAGATCCTACTCTCCCGAAGATCCTGCCCTTTAACCTTGTCCTTGCTTCTTCGGGCACTCCTTAGAAAAGTTTCCGACCTATCCAAAATTGAAACAAGCATTCTTCTTTCTTTTGCAGTCCTTGATCAACTGACCCTCGCGTTCGCAATTGTAGCACTTCCTCTTATCTCTATCCTTGCCGTCCTTTCCGCCCTTATTTTGTTGTTGTTGTCCTTTCTTGGGCCACACTTTCTTATTTTGTGTTTCCTCAAGCTTAGCTTCTTTCTTTTCACCTTTATCTTCCTCGTGCATTAACGCAATAACAAAGAGCTTCTAAAAGGTTGCTCCCATCGGAATATGAGACATAGCCAACCCATGGAGGGGTTCATTCAATCTTCTAGCAAACCTCAAAGCTTCCTTGTGCGGGGTATTCACTAGAATTGATTAAATATATTGACATATTCTTTCATAGACATGCTTCCTTGCTTAAGCACCAAAAACCTTTCCATTTGCATACTTTGCTCGGCTTGAGAAAGAGACTTCATTTCAAACCTCTCTCAGAAATCATCCCATGTCTCAACTGAACGTTCTGCTTTCGTCACCTCCCACCAGAACGAAGCCCCATCTTGCAGCTGCCGAACGACCAACTGAATCTTCCTACGGTCGTCAACTTCAAAAATAGCAAACAAATCCTCCCGCCTCTTTAAGCCAATTCCTTGCTTCTACAAAATTCACAGTTCCTGGGAATGTCTTTCCTCCCATAGCGAAGAAATCTTTCCATATCTTAGAGAAATTATCAACATGCGGAGGAGGAGGAGGAACCGTGGGTGCATGGCAGAGGAACGTTTGCTTGACCACCGGCAGGCGCCGTGGCCTTTAGATACCTAACCAACCCGGTATCATAACGCCCTCAGGAATAATAGGTTCCCCAGACATGCTTAAAAGAAAAAGGATTCAAATAGAGAATCATAAGATATTACATATGGCTTTGGGAAATATGTTTTTGAAATCATAATTTTGTTTTGAAAATGCTTTCTTTTAAAACCTTAATGTAAAATTTTAAAATCTTTTATCCGATCTGGTAACCTTTAACTCTGATACCAAGTGTGAAACTCCAAGTTCCTTAATGTCACTCTTTAAGAGAATGCATTAGGTTTCGTGAAGCGTGATACGTAAACGAAAACAGAAATATTACAAGGCATATATAAAATAGCAGCGGAATTTAAAACTTTATTTAAGCAGAAAACAACGTGGTTTAGAACATAGTTACATCATGAGTTTGAAATATATAAAACCCAGTACATCCACTTAAAACTTCTTTCTTGTACTAAAATCATCAGAGTACAATAAACATGAAAAGAGCATAATCCCCAAAAACATAGCCATAGTAGAGAAGGTACGAAATCAAGCAGTATATCTAAGCGGCTCCAACCAGAAGGAAAGAAGAATCCTGATCAAGCTTGATTATTCCCATCCTGAGAACCTTGGGAGGTGGGACGGAAGAGAAAAAAGAGGAAACAAAATAGGTTAGACATAAAGTCTGGCGAGTCCTGTTATTTTTAACATATAAATAAGTAAAAGCATCATGACAGGCGCATACTGGATAAGAGAGATAACAACATATAAGGCTGGAGTGACAAGTTAAACAAGATAAACCAAACAAACATATATGTATAGCGCTTCTCTAATACATTTCTTTCTCCCTCTACACCAATACAAGTATCATATGAACAAAATGATCCCCAACAAGATGGCAGACTTAGGCGTACTTGTAGTGAGAGGTTTTACCCCATACAATAACAGGCAGCCCAACTGAACATACCGGTGTTACCCCTAAGGATAATAACGGGCTCATAAAAAAGCGAGACTAAATGTACCCTAATTACTACCCCAATCGATCAGCTCCCTAATCCATAAATACCTTGTGCTGGCCCCACAGTAGCATGTATCACTCCTTAAAGTGGCAACCCTTCGTTTACAGAATGTGCCCAACCATATCTATTGATGCCATGACGTCTTAGCCCCCTTGTCCGGACCCATGTGCGCACATGGCCCCATCGAAATGCCCGCTCACACCGTCCCCCTCTGTTGGATCTCTTACAATCAGCTCAGTATGCGTGCCTTGACTCCGACCTAGTCGGAGTACTCGTTTGATACCTATATATGGGTTACTGACTGAAACGAGTCCCACACACAAGATGATGCAAGCTCCCCCCTAGGCTTGCATCCCCACTACAAGGATTTCCACAGATTATGCATTAACAGTGTAACAAGACTGCATAACCCCAATTGGTTAAGTTTCTGGGCCTATATATAAATAGGAAAATTCTATTTCAACCCATGTTTTTAGTTAGTAGCCCCTCCCTTAAAAAATTAAAATTTTAATGACTAAAATGCCCTTAAGGAGTTATCTTCTCATCTAAACTCAGAACAACATAATGTATTGTTTGTTAAAACACCTAAGCTTAAAAAACCCTATATTTCACATCACTCAAGGAAAATTTGATTTGCAAACAAGAATACAATGGATTTTTAAGGAGAAGATGATTCCTCATCGCAATCGCAGTAGGTAATTGAAGAAAAATTTAGAATTTGAGTTTTCTTTCACTTTTCAAGTACAGCTGATGAAGTACGATTTGAGTGAATTTGTATTAAACCATGTAGGTTATCTTCTAGGAAAGTATATGAACCTTGTAAAAATATTTGGGGATCTATAGTGAACCTCGGAGAAGAATACGAGGAAAGTATGTTAACCACATTTTATCTATATGTGGTTCTTATGTAATCCAGGAATTTTTTATACGTGGTATTATTGTATACCACAGTGATTTGCTGGTTTGTGCTTAAAGTTTGTTGTATTTGTTTTGTGCGGATTGCAGCATTCTCTAGTGATGAAGAAAAGAATGATGAGATAGTACTGGATTATTCAAATGAGTTCATTAGTTATGATGTACATTTTCTTTGATTAGCACTCAATTAAATCGTGAATACTTACACTTTATACAACATTTTAAATGCAGATATATCCTTCACGGAAAAAATTAGTTGACTGGGTTCGTGATACTGGAAAGCGTCTTGGTTTTGTTATTATAATCTTCAAATAGGATACTGGTGCTTCAGTCAAGAAACCAAGAATCATGTTTGCTTGTGAACGAAGTGACTTTTACGAGAAGCGAAAAGATTTTAAGCCGAAAAATCTCCGACTTACGGGTACCAAAAAATGCAATTGCCCATTTAGACTGAAAGGCGAGAAACTTGGAACTTTAGATGATTGGCGATTGCATGTTGTCAATGGTGTTCACAATCATTCCAAATTGAAAAATGCAGAAGGTCACTCGTATATTTGTCGACTAACCGAAGCTAAGATCATGTTAGTTATAGAGATGCATAAGAATTTGGTAAAGCGAAAAGAAACTTTAGTCACCACTAAACGAAATGATACTTCAAATTCTACCACAATCAAAATAATCTACAATTTGATAAAAGCGCAGAATGCTATTGAACGAGCAGGGCGATCACAGGTTCAATACTTGCTTAGTAAGTTGAAAGAGTTTGATTACTTTGAATGGCATCGTAAGACATTAGATGGTACTGATATTATTAAAGATATCTTTTGGGCACATCCTGTTAGTTTGGATTTTTTACGTACATTTCCCATGGTTATCATATTAGATTGTATGTATAAAACCAATAGCTACAAAATGCCGTTACTTCAGATTGTTGGAGTTACTTGAACGGATCTTACATTCTGTATAGCCATGGCATATTTAGTTGCTGAAAAAGAGGAAAATTATATGTGGGCATTAGAGAGGTTGAAATTAGTGTTGGTTGATTTTGAAGTGGAAATGCAATCTGTCTTTCTTTCTGATAGAGAAACGACACTAGTTAATGCTATTGAATTTGTGTTTCCTGAGTCTGCTCATATGCTATGCACGTGGCATATTAAAAACAACGTTCTCACATATATGCAAAAAAAGAAGTAAAAGTTATGGAGCTTGAAGAGAAGAAGTCTTTCTTATTTGATTGGAATGAATTAGTGTGTTCAAAAAATATTGTTGCATATAATGAGAATTTACAAGTGTTGCATGAAAAGTATGCAAGCCATACTACACTTTTGAAGTATATTCACGAGATATGGTTGGACACCTACGAAGACAAATTTGTGCAAGCATGGACTGACGGCTACAATCATTTTGGAAATTACACGTCAAATCGGTAATTTTGTTTACTAATTGTTGTAATAATTACTCAAAGAATAATTATTGTGTTTAGTTCTAACTTATGTACATGTGTCAATGCAGGGCTGAGTCTGCTCATTTAAAATTGAAGAAACATTTAGCTAGTTGCTTATGCAATTTCGAACAAGCCTGGACGAAGATGCATTCATTATTGGAACTCTCGTTTACAGAACTTAAAGCATCATTTGAGCTATGTCTAACCAAAAGTAAAGCACATATTCCATATACGAGAGTTAGAAATTTATGAGGCTTTGTTTCTGTTAAGGCGCTTGATTTGTTGCATTCCGTGCTTCAGAGAATAAAAGATGTTGGTGATGAAGAAAGGTTATGTGGATGTGTTCTTTGTAGAACACATGGATTGCCTTGTGCGCATGGGTTAGCTCATAGTGGACCTGGAACGGCAATATCGCTTGATATGATTGATGTTCATTGGACGAGACTTCATCTTATTGAAATAAGTGGAAAGAAAGATGCGGGGATAGCGGAAAAATTAAAAAACTAGTAAATGATGTGAAAAAGATGGAAGCTCCGTATCAAATGCAAATTTATAAAAAGATGTTGGAACTTGTAGAACCGCGAACGACGTCTCTTGCATCTCAGAAAAGCAAAATAAAGAAACATGGAATAGAAAGCAAAAAAAGTTCGAATACCTCGACTAAACGGATGGCTTCATCATTTGAGCTTATAGAAAGTGTTTATTCCCAAAGTTCTTATACTTCAAAAAAAGCTCGTACCGATAAGCTTCCTATTCGTAAACCAAAAAAGGTAATAATCCTTTTTTTTGAATATACATGAGTTGTATAATAACATACTTTATTAAATTTGCAGTTAGACGAACAAACTGAAGGCATGAGAATGTATCTGCATCAAATTCCATTAGAGATGAGGGCTTTTGTCATAGATATTGTGGACGTTTGATCGGATGGTAATATCGACGCGTGGCTGCTTTGCTTAGATTGGGAGAATCTAGATGGAGCGAAATTAGAACAGAAATGTACGACGAGCTATATAAACACCAGAGTCTGAACGATGAAGTTTTTTAGAGCATGGTAGAAGTTCAGCTATTCTCAAAAGCCTTTTACATGAAGATGAAGACTTCACGCAAATGGAAAAGTGGATGTCAATGCTTGATGTTGGATATATTATTGCCACTAGATATAATGTTGTGTTATTTAGCATTAGTGAAAGGCTTATGTTGTCAATACCACCATTGAGAGGAAAAATACCTCCACCATTACTACGCAAAGAAATTGCAATAGCTTTTGTCAACCAAGATCATTTTGTTTAGGTATATAACATTTATCTTCATAAATTTAAAAATATGAAGTATCATGGTTCATGACTTATAGGTTAATATTGACGACAAACATCCCGTAACACCTATTTACTCAAAATGGTTCAGTGCTCGAGACTGGAATGCTAGTGACTGGGAGCATGTTTTCAACGATCGTAGACAAGCTTGGGAGCAAAAAAATTCATATGCAGATTGGAAGTAGATAGGTTGGCAAATTCGTATGCATATTTTGTTTGGCAAATAGAATGACAATGTAATGGGAAATTGGTTGTCATATGGATATTGTATACACTATTTGTCAATGGGAAATTGGTTGTTGTGCTCTTTTTTTTCGCAATTTGATGGTTATTCCTTTTGGTATTTGTTAATGCATGATAATTGGCCACCGGAAATTGTGCTGCTGTTAATTAAGTACCGCAGACATATATTTTTTTCACATTCTGTTTGCACAACGTACTGTAAAAACGTGGGAAACTAAAAAACCAAGAAAGTAAAATATGTGGTTTAAAGGTATTCCACTTATGTAAGAAATGTGGTAGTCAAACATTCCAAGAATGGTTCAATCGTGGAAATTAACTTAACTCAATAACCCGGAAATCCGAGCCAATTTAAAATTTTTATTTTGGCTATTTTAGTTAATTTTGATTATTTAAAATGAATCACTTTAAATAAAAACGAAGAAAAATTAATTTTGAATAGTTTAGAACGTATATATTTATATAGCCCGTCGTTAGAATATAAAAAATTTATTTTAATTATAAAAGGAATTGAAAATGGCGTGGTAGTTCGATAATTCGATTTCAATTCTCAAATAAACGTACCGGGTCGAAAATAAACCGGATTTTAGTGAAACCAAAAATATTTGAATCTAATAGAGAACATCTTTTCAACGAATCCGGGAAATTAAAATTTCATAGCGGGAATCAAAAGATATGTCCGGTTGAAAATTTAGAATAGTCGCTATGGAATTCTGGCCCTTAAAAATGGAAATTTTGCAAACGACCTCGGTTTTCGACGAAACCACTTTTGTTGGATCCGTGATGTCTAGTTGTTGCTAGATACCAAAATTCGTAATTTTTCGAATCAATATGTGAGCGTGGCAAAGGAAAACGTGTTTTGTCAATTTCGATCGACCTGAAAATGGCCATTTTTCAAATGGTCTCAGAATTTGACGAAATTGGTTTTTTTAGGACCGTATCGTCAACACGAAGCTAGAAAATATTTTTCTGGAATTTTTCGAGTTAGTATGTGACCCCAGTAAATTGAAATGCGCGTTCAAATTCAATATATAGAGTTATATGTTGATTTTGATGAAAACTGATCGAAACAGTCGAATCAGCCTAGGATACATAACCCATGGTGTTCGGAATGGGGGTAATTAGCTATGGACGACAGGCGGTGGGCCTCGTTTAGAGGTCGTATGAAAAAGTCAACTTTTTGAAATTGAATAATATAAGTTAATATATATAAACCTTACTTATCTCCTATACCCCCCCCCCCCCCCGATATTTTCCAAATCAGAAATCAAAACAGAAAAAAAAAAGAACCCTAATCGCCCCCCCCCAACTCCCCGGTCAGAGCCACCCGTAGCGCTACCCCCCCCCCCTCGGTGGCGCCGTCGCCGACCAGGAAACCCCCTTCCTCCCACCTCGTCGCGCAAACCCGCCCCCTTCCCTAATCGAGCAAGAAACCCCCCACCAGAAACGACGCCGCAACCCAACCTCCACCGCTCCAGTCCCGAAGACCCCCGCCGCCGACACTGCATGGCCACCGCCCCTCCAGTCCACTCAGCATCCATCTTCTCTAAAAATGTGAGCTTTTCCCTTATATTTATTTCATAATTTGTTTAAACTTTAATGTGAAAAAAACTGAATTACTTTGATGTTAAAAGCTGAAAATAAATACGTGATTTTCATTTGGTAAATCTGAAAAAATATCTGGTTTATATATAAGATTTGGTGAAAAGATTTTATTTTTAACTTAGAAAAATATGGTTTTTATATTATATAGATAATAAAAATTCGATCTTTTATATCATAGGAAGAATAAAAGTATGATTTTTATTCATGTAGGGTAATAAAAATATAATTTTTATTATATTAGTGGCAAGGTAAAAATAGAATTTTTATCTATATAATAGCAATGTAAAAATAGAATTTTTATCTATATAGTAGCAATGTAAAAATAGAATTTTTATCTGTATAGTAGCGATGTAAAAATAGAATTTTTATCTATATAGTAGCGATGTAAAAATAGAATTTTTATCTATATAGTAGCGATGTAAAAATAGATTTTTTTTCTATATAGTGAACACTGACGACGAAACTGACGAAAGAAGAAAGGTGGAGATTTTCTACATATTAAGAGTCGTGGCGTTTGGATTAGCTAGTCGGTGAGAACTCCTCACTTTTAATTTTTCTAGTTAAAATATATACTAGGATGCAGACGGTGTTTAGTAGCACCCGACACCCGTCGTCCACAGACCATGGAGGGCTTGTATGTTTGTTTGTTTGATTTTGATGTGTAGTTGACTGTGTAATGTGAAATGAAATAAAATATTTATATAATTAAAAATATTTTATAGTTAAAAATAGAATTTTTAACGTGTAAGTAAAATAAATTAATATAAACCAATCGAACGATTTGTTTATATACACACATTTGACTGATATTGATTGGTACGATAAATTTTACACATCGCCCAACTACACAAATAAAATCTGTGTTTGATTGTCTGAAACCCACACGGGTATTGGGATGATGTATGACATACACTAATCCCAATAATTAGTTGTATGTCGATCGATTGATTGACAGACTGTTATAAGCGTTAAATATTTATATTTGATGCTTATACAGTGTAGAATGCACTTTGGATGATGGTTGATTATTTGTCATTGTCGACGTATACATGCATTGTACGTAAATCCATAGAAGTAAAATCTATGGTAATTGATTGGGCCTCATTCTAGTTTTGAAAAAGAAATATTTGAAAAGGAAATATTTGAATAGAAATATTAGAAAATAGAAATATATGAAGCCGTGTTGATTAGATTGACGTCATTTGGACGCGAACGATATTTATATCGATTTTTTTCATTTTTCAATGAATATTGAAAGTGATTTCGAAATTTGAATTATATTGAAAATAATTGAAATTCGAATTATATTGAAAAGAATTGAAATTCGAACTAAACTGAATAGAATTGAAATTCGAATTAGATTGAAATAGAATCGAAGTCGTTTTGAATTGAATTTAAAACGTATTGAAATCGAACTGAAATTGATTTGAAATTGATTTAAATTGAAATCGATTTGAAATGAATTTAAACCGAATTTATGAGAAAAAATTCAATTTTGATTTAAAGTTGAAATTGTTTTTGAAACGAATTTAAAACGATTTATAAAATACGTTTTAAAAGGGAATCGAAGAAATATATATAATATATATTATATATATAATGGCCTGAATCGAACGCGACGCGCCACGGTAGTTTGTGAATTTCTACCACTGACTTCGAATGGATATTGCGGGAGATCCGACCATCGGATTCTCCTAAAACCGGAACCGTTGGGTTCGTATCGAAAAGAGCTTTCTAATGAATATTAGAGATTTGAAATCTAACGGTTTGATTTCGAATTATGTCCAAATCAAAGTTGGAAAAGGTCGTTGTAAGTGCAGTTTGATGGCCGTTGATGGAAATCGACTGTACGGGCCTTGACAAAATTATTAAAAATATCAATAATTTGTGTAAAATCATAAGAAATGATTTGTGATGAATTGGGATGAAAAACTCCATATTTGAAAAGATAAAAATAGATTTTTATCGAAATGAACTAATTTTATATTAGAATAATAATTTGTTTATTTTTAAATAAATAAATTGGATTTGAAATGGTTTTAAAAGAAACCAGAATTTCCAATAATTGAATTGGAATGGATTTGAATCGAAATCATCTTCGGAATGGTTCGATGTTGGGTTTCGTGATTATACAGATATTGTTATGGAAATTTGAAAGATATATATATCGTTATTTCCAATACGATATTTGTTGGTCATAGAAATTGATATTGAATATAAGCCGATATATTTTCTATTCAGAGCTGTGATAGCCCGTAACTTCCCCGGTAAGGAAAGCCCGGATTATCTTGAGAACACGACAAAATAGAACGCAGACGGAAGAACATTTCATTGTTATTACAACAATTCCATCAGATACAAGAATATTCAGAGTATGAATAAATGTTATACAATAAAGAATATCAAAGATTTACAATAAATTACATAGTAGCGGAAAAACAACAAAAAACACAAATGAAAGTGATACACAGATACAGATCTTTCCGAGCATCGTTCCAGCTGTAAATCAGGATCCTGTGAATATAAATATGCAAAACCAAAACTACTAGCTGCCCGTGTAGAAAATAGGGGCACCCAGAGTTTAGGTTAAAACAATAAACTCCAGGTCAGTCATGTGACTGGTGTGAGAACTAAAACAGTTATTAATCTTTATTTTTAAAGTTAGGTAAATCAAGGGACCACGCCGTATAACACGGAACGGGTTTCCTCCCAAGAATACCAGTGCATAAAACAAACAGCGCAATGCTAAATAAAGAAAGATGAAGCTATTATAAGACCCAGGTCCCATCACACAATGCAACGCAAGCCGGAGGATAGGGTTTTTACCTTATAATAGCCAAAGCATGTTTGATACGTTAAAAACACATTATTTGATACTATTATAAGTGTATAGTGTCAAAATAATTTCAATCATAAATATCAATCATAGGCGGCATTAATGACCCATACCACTATGTCGCCATACTAGGTTCTACAAATAAAACCACAATATCATGTATTGGAAATTGGATTTCCGTCATGAGTCGAGGCAAGGGGCAAGCTCCTCTCCGATTCGAAACACTCCAGCAAATGTCTCAGGACCCCACTATGATCCTTGGATCTTCAGGGCCAGTCCTCTCTTACTTTTGAGGATTGGCAATTCCTGAGCACACGTTTCCCGGTCCTAACAGACCTGTATCCGAGGCGCCTCGCATTCCAACAACCACATGGGTGAAAAGTATATAAATGTTAGCCATTTTAAGCACTGACACCACACTAGCTAGAAAGAAACGTCGTGCTCTCCCTGCAGTCACTATCCCGTTTTTGACTCATACCGAGGTGTGAGGCTCGCGAATTCACGCTATACACAAAGCTGCGCCACACAGACCGTGCTTTGATCATCAACCACAAGACTTTGCTTTTCAACAGAAGCCTTGATCAATTGCCACTTAGGCGTGCCACACAGGCAATTCACTCCATGCGACTGATGTCCATCGATATACATCCTCTGAGCTCGTACGTCTCAGAGAAGGGCGTTAAGCAAGAGAATAAATTCTCCGTCGCCAAACAGATGTATATTTAATAGAGATCAATCAACACAGAATAAAATCCAATATCAGACACACAGTCCATTTACAAGTTCGTTCTGGGTCTGAACGAAACCGGAGGCACTTTCCTCGCATATCCATCGATCTCCAAGTACGTCTGGACGACCACCAACTGATTCCCTCATCTTGGGTGTACAACCCAATCAAGATCATCAGTAATCACCCAAACGATGTGAAGACTTCCGGTCTTCAACCACCATCTTCATATTCGACATATCGTCGAATCGATTATTCAGAATGGGTATAAACCCGGCGTTTCTGAATAACCCGCGCACATAATAAACACGTTTTACACAAACACAACATACGCCTCATTCCAATTCAGAATATCCTTTTATTCAAACTTTCACATTCTTAGGGAAAGGTTCCCATTAATTTTATCAAAGATAAATTCCTTTAAATTTATTCTTTAATCTTCCTTTAGATACCATTTCAAACCATATTATGGTTTCCAAAATAGTCAGGATTAGCGAACCACACCGAAGTAATTATTTATTTTATTTCCCAATCCCAACCTATTCATCCCCTGGAGCAAAACTGGTAATACTCCATATCTAACACCACGGTGTTATCGGTAAAATTAATTACCATTTCACGTTCAAATCTAATTAAAGATTTAAATATCGCTCTGGAGCAAAACTGGTGATACTCCATTCTCGATCATTTTCCAAATTTGATAATTTAAATTATCAATTCACTTTTAATCTAAATAAAGATTCATTAAAACTCCACTTAGTTTTAATCTTCTCAAAAATCAATATCTTGTCTTTAACTGGGTTAAAGAACCAATGTCACCTAAAACACGATTCACGACAAACCCAAATCACATTTGATATTAAATACAAGGCTCTGAATAGAAAATATACCGGCTTATATTCAATATCAAATTCTGAAACCAACAAATATCGTATTGGAAATAATGTTATAAATATATCTTTCAAATTGCCATAACAATATCTGTATTATCACGGAATCCAACATCGAAATATTCCAAAGACAATTTCGATTCAAATCCTCTTCCACTTTATATATATTGGAAATTCTGGTTATTTTCAAAACCAATTCAAATTCAATTTATTCATTTCAAAAATAAATTGATTTTAATTCTAGTTCAAAACTAGTTCATTCCGATAAAAATATATTTTTATCCTTTCAAATGTGGAATTTTTCATCCTAGTTCTTTTCAAATCATATATTATGATTTTACACCAATTATTGATATTTTTAATAATTTTATCAAGGCCCATACAGTCGATTTCCATCAACGGCCATCTAACTGCACTTACAGCGACCTTTTCCTGATTTGATTTGGATATTATTCCAAATCCAACAATTAGATTTCGAATTTCTAATATTCATTGGAAAGCTCTTTTCGATACGAACCCAACGGTTCCGGTTTTAGGAGAATCCGACGGTCGGATCACCCGCAACGTCAATTCGAAGTCAATGGTCGAAATTCACGAACTGCCGCGACGCGGCGCGTTCTATTCAGGCCATTATATATATAATATATATATATTATATATTTTGCCGATTTCCTTTTAAAACGTATTTTATAAATCGTTTTAAATTCGTTTTCAAAACCATTTCAATTCTATATTCAATTTCAAATCAAAATTGAATATTTCCTATCATTACTATATAAATGATAATATTTTCAAAACGTTATATTTTTAAATCGCTACCTTTTCTATATTCATTATAAAAACGAATGTAATCGATATAATTATCGTTCACGTCAAAATAGCGCAACTTTAATCAACACGGCTTTATATATTTCAATAAATTCGGTATTCCGTTCAACAAATGAATATTTATTCTATTCAACAGATGAATCTATATTTCTTTCTACACCTGACTAATCTCAACACATGAGTACTATCAACACATGACTATTTTTGTTATGTAATATATTTTATAAAATTATGGTATCTATCGTTTGATTTTTAATCAGACTCCAACAGTAAAGTAGTTTCTAATCTTAAATATGATAAAGATGTAAATTTTATTGTTAAAATATTTTACTCAACACATAAATAGTTTCAACACATGAATATTCTCAACACATGAGCATCGTCAACACATGACTATTTTTATATTCTAATATTCTTTATTTTCCCAATTGGAATGAAGCCCAATCAATTACCATATAACGTTAATTATATGGATTTCATACAACACATGTATATAATAGCAACGATAAACAATCAACCATCATCCAAAGTGCACCACACAACTGCATAAGCATTAAATATAAATAATTAACGCTTACACAGCCTGTCGACCAATCGATCGACATACAATTAAATAATTGGGATTAGTGTACGCCAAATATCATCTCAACACCCGTGTGGGGTTTCAAATCAACAAACACTGAATATTATTTGTGCAGTTGGGCAATGTGTAAAATTTATCGTCCCAATCAATATCCTTCAAATAGGTGTACATAAACAAACCGTCCGGTTTGTAAATGAATATTTATATATTTATTCACATTCACATTAAAAATTATATTTTTAACGATAATTAATTTATTTCAACCATCTACATTTTATTATCGATTTCCCATCAACATCACAAACAAATTTCACAACACATCAGTCAAACAAACAAGCCGCCCATGGTCTGTGGACGACGGGTGTCGAGTGCTGCTAAGCACCGTCTGCATCCTAGTATATATTTATAACTAGAAAAAGAAATTTAAAGTGAGATGTTCTCACCGATTATCTAAACCAATTCACCGCGACTCTTCATATATAGGAAATCTTCGCCGTTTGTTCTTTTCTCACTTCGTCGTCTGTATTCACTACATATGTAAAAATCACATTTTTATATTCTCTATCATATAGAAATCATATTTTTATGCTGCTACTATATTTATAAAAATTTTATTTTTACACTGCTACTATATAGATAAAAATTATATTTTTACAACAATGTTCATATAATAAAGATTATATTTTTATCACGCTATTCTTCACATAAAGATTTCGCCTTTTCAAATATAAAGATTTCGCCTTTTCAAATATAAAGATTTCGCCTTTTCATTTCATCACTATAAAAATTATATTTTTAACCTTTCTATATTATAAAAATTATATTTTTAAACACCCAAAGATTATATTTTTACTTTTCTATCCTCCCAATTTTAAAAAGCCGCCCTTTCTAGTTTTAAAGATCCGATCTTTCTCTATGTAAAATCAAATCTTTCTCGTTATGAAAAATCATATTCTTTCACTATAAAAATATAATCTTTACAATATTAAAAATCTAATTTTTACATAAGGAAAAATCTGTTTTTTTTCTAATCAAAAATCACTTCTCTTCCGACCTTTACTATCTTTACATTGATAAAAATTCTAACTTTGTTAATTAAAAATTTGATCTTTACATACAATAAAAATCCGATTTTTGAACTTGCTATAATATAAAAGAAAACTGATTTTCTTTCTTTTCCCTTTTTTTTAAAACTGATTTTATTAAAGAGAACAAAAAGAAATAAATAAAAACTTACAGTATTTAACGTGGAAGGGGGGTGGGGTTTTGTGCCGTGGTCTGATGGGGCTCGCTGCAGCATCGGAGTGGCGGATCAGGGGGGCGGGGGTCTTCGCCGTTGGTGCGGCTGTGTCCGGAGTGGAGGCGGAGGTGTGCTGTAGGCGGGTTAGCTTCAATTAGGGCGGCTCGTTTGGAGGGAGGAAGGGAGCGGCGGTTGGGGGGAGTTTGCCGGAGCTTGGACAGGGAAGGCGGCGGCTTCGATCGATTTAGGGGGGCGCGATGTTTATTTGTTTTTGTTTTTCCTCTTATCTGTTCTGAAATGGATCGGTAAAGGAAAAAGGGGGGGTTGCGTTGACCAAGAAGGAAGAGAGAGAGAGGTTTTTTTTATTTTATTATTAAATTATTTAATTTCAGAAGTACCCTTTTATTTTGAACTCGAAATCCAACACACCGACTGTCGTCCATAGGTAATTACCCCCATTCAGAACAAAATGGGATATGTATCGTAGGCTGATTCGATCGTTTCAATCAGTTTTCGTCAAAATCAAAATATAAATCTATATATTGAATTTTAACGCGCATTTCAATCTACTGGGGCCACATACGAACTCAAAAAATTCCAGAAAAATATTTTCTAATTTCGTATCGACGATACGGTCCTAACAAAACTAATTTTGTTAAATTCTGAGACCGTTTGAAAAATGGCCATTTTCCAGTAGATTAAAATCAACTAAAACTGGTCAAACGCGTTTTCCTTTGCCACGCTCACATATTGATTCGAAAAATTATGAAATTTGAAAACTAGCAATAACTTGACATCATGGATCCAACAAAAGTGGTTTCGTCGAAATGCGAGGTCGTTTGAAAATTTTCCATTTTTAAGGGCCTGAATTCCATAGCGACTATTCTGAATTTTCAACTGGACATAACTTTTTATCCCCACTATGAAATTTCAATTTTTCAGATTCGTTGGAAAGATATTCTCAAATAGAATCTAATATTTTTGGTTTCGCTAAAATCTGGTTTATTTTGCACCCGGTACATTCATTTGAAGTTTGAAATCAAATTATCGAACTACTGCACCATTTTCAATTCCTTTTTTTATAATTAAAATAAAATATTTATATTCTAACGACGCCATATATAAATATATACGTTCTAATTCTATTCAAAATAAATTTCCCGCCGATATTGTTTAAAATATATCATTTTAAATAATCAAAATTCGCTAAAATTTTTAAAATAAAAATTTTAAACTGGCTCAGATTTTCGGGTTATTACAATCTCCCCCACTTAAAACTTTTCGTCCCCAAAAAGGAACGAAGCTGAAAGTTGTTTAACTAATCAACTCAACTTTCGTTATTTTCCTTACGGCTTAAGTTCCTCAACTTTTCAGTTTCTAAGAACTTTTCAAATTTTTAAAAAAATTGGCTAACACCTTTAGTTTTCGAAAAATTTCGCCATAACCTCCCCTGCATCGGGGACTTCGGGATATTTCATATAGCCTCCCATGGCCTTCTTCAATCAAAAAGAAAAAGAAAAAGCCAAGCGGCTAGCCAATCGCCTCATAAAATCATCATCACCCAAACATAACAGTAAATTATGGGAAACATGTACCTATTTGTCGGGTAAACAATTTTATTTCTCTGCTCTAGCCTTCTTGCTATGATCTGTTCAATGTAAAGTACATGTACATATATGCAAATGCAAATAATTTTCAATATAACTCAATATTCGGTTCAATTAGGCTAAACAGTTCAAAATTTCAAACAAATAACCAAACAACTCAATCAGCAATCAATTAGTTGATTATCATTTCAAATTCATAATTTGGATAAATATACAAAAAATCATGTTTTGATGCCAATTCACAACAATGTATTCTAGCTATATTTTGGTTCTCACACCAGTCTAATGGAAATATATAGATATACGGATATTGTTATGGAAATTTGAAAGATATATTTATATCGTTATTTCCAATACAATATTTGTTGGTCGTAGAATTTGATATTGAATATAAACCGAAATATTTTCTATTCAGAACCTTGTATTTAATATCAAATGTGATTTGGGTTTGTCGTGAATGGTGTCTTCATTAACACTGTTCTTAAACTCAGTTGAGAAAAAAAAGATTAAATCTTTTTATATAGATTTAATGAAGTGTACCAATTAAATGGTATTTAATTGGAATTGAATTTGAATTGATTTTTGGGTTTATCGTGGACGGTGTTTTAAATAACACTTGTTCTTTAACCCGATAATCAATGGAATGTGATTTTGGGTTGTCGTGAATGGTATCTTTAATAATACTGTTCTTAGACCCAACTGAGTTAAGAAAATCAGAAACTAACTGGAGATTAGTTAAGTTGAATGGTTTCTAGGGTATTGATCTGATGTTGGTTTCGGCCTTCGGGGTTAATACTTAGGTAATTGCTCACTTCCTATTTTACGGTTAAAAGCTGATAGAATGGAATGTGATTTTGGGTTTATCGCGAACCATCTTTTAAACGACATTGATTCTTTAACCCAGTTAAAGATTAAAACTAAGTGGAGTTTTAATGAATCTTTAATTAGATTGAAAAGATCGAGAATGGAGTATCACCGGTTTTTCTCCAGACGATAGTTAAATTTTTAATTAGATTTGAACGCGAAATGGTAATTGAATTTGCCGATAACACCATGGTGTTAGATATGAAGTATTACCAGTTTTACTTCATGGGATAAATTGGTTGGGATTGGGAAATAAAATAAATGATTACTTCGGTGTAGTTCGCTAATCCCGACTAGTTTGAAATGATATTCAAAGAAGGATTAAAGAATAAATTTAAAGAATTGTCTTGCATAAAATTAATGGGAACCTCTCCCTAAGAATGTGAAATTTAACAACTAACTGGAGATTAGTTAAGTAGAATGGTTTCCTGGGTATTGATCTGATGTTGGTTTCAGCCTTCGGTGTTAATGTTTGGGAAATTATTCTCTTGTTAATTTACGGTTAGTGACTGATGAAGTGGAATGAGGCGTATGTTGTGTTTGTGCAACACTTGTTTATTATATACGCGAGTTATTCGGAAAGACCGGGTTTATCCCATTCTGAATAACTGATACGACGATAAGTCGAAGTCGAAGGCAGTGGTCGAAGACCGGAGGTCTTCACGTCGTTTGGATAATTACTGATGATCTTGATTGGGTCGTACACCCAAGAGGAGGGAATCAGTTGGTGATTGTCCAGACGTACTTGGAGATCGATGGATATGCGGTTTCGTTCAGGCCTAGAACGGACTTGTAAATGGATGTGTGTCTGACATCGGATTTCATTCTGTGTGATTGATATCAGTTGCATAGCGTGAATTGCCTGTGTGGCATGTTGAGATGCAAATGATCAAAGCTTCTGTTGAAAAGCAGAGTCTTGTGGTTGATGATCAAAGCACGGCCTGTGTGGCATAGCTTTGTGTAGCGTTGATTCGCGAGCCTCACACCCCGGTGGTGAACCAAAAACGGGAGAGGACTTCATGGAGGGCATGCGTTTCCTTCTAGATAGAAGTGGCGTCAGTAGTTTTACACGCCCTGACGAGTTTGACTTATGTGGTTGTTGATGTTGCAAGGCGCCCCGGATATATCGGTGACTATGTGAAGCCGACGGAGTCATTCGTTGGCTCATTATCGGCCCAAAGGGCGGGTAAACACAGTGTCCAGGCATTTTAATCCACATCGGTGGACCGGCCCTGAGGATCCAAGGGCTCAACTGTGTCTGGGTCCTGAGACTCGAGCTAGACAGTCTCGAATCGGTAAGGAATATATTTTGCCTCGGTTCATAGATGGAAATCCAACTTCCAATACGTGACTTTGCGGTTTTGACTGTAGAGCCTAGTATGGCGACATGATATATGGTACCCATGCCGTCTATGATTGATATTTATGATTGAAATTGTTTTGACACTATAAACTTATAGTAATAATAAAACACGAAGTTTAGCATATCAAGCATTCTTTGGCTATTATAAGGTAAAACCCTATCCTCCGGCTTGTGTTGCATTGTGTGATGGGGACCTGGGTGTTATAATAGATTCATTTTTCTTTATTTAGCATTGCGCTGTTGTTTTATGTACTGGTGTTCTTGGGAGGAAACCCGTTCCGTGTTATACGACGTGGTCCCTTGATTTACTGAACTTTAAAATAAAGATTAATAACTGTTTTAGTTCTCACACCAGTCACATGACTAACCTGGAGTTTATTGTTTTAACCTAAACTCTGGGTGCCCTTATTTTGACATGGGCAGCTAGTAGTTTTGGTTTTGCAGATTTATATTCACAGGATCCTGATTTAGAGCTGGAATTATACTCGGAAAGCTCTGTATCCGCGTATTCCTTTCAGTTGTATTATTGTATTATTTTTCCGCTGCTATGTTATTTATTGTAGTCTCTGATATTTATCGAATGTATTTTATTCATTCATACTCTATATATTCTTGTATTCTGATGAATTGTTGTAATATACAATGAAATATTCTTCTGTCTGCGTTCTTTTGTGTGTTGTTCTCGAAGTATCCGCTCTTTCCTTCACGGGGAAGTTATGGGTTTTTTTAGTTGGTATCAGAGCTTTGGTTTACAAAGCTCGAGAACAAGACACATTAGAACCATACGAAAGAATTCAACGGAGACTGGATTAGTAATATCCCATGAGAATGACTCGTTAGAGATGGGATCAGTAGTATTATAGAACGAGTGTGAAGAGTATATTTCTAAAATGAAAACAATTTTTGTTTTGAAAATTTAAATCAATTATTCGTATTTGATTATTTATTTTATATTGAATTCGGACAATCCAGTATATAAAGGTTTTGCGTATACGTCTGATCCACGTGTATTCGAAGTTTTAATATACTGGATAAATATAGAATCACATTCTATTCGCCTGGATATGGTTCTGAGGATGGCATGCCATCATCAGCACTTATGTTCGAGTTTCGAAATTGTGATTTCTATATATTTCCAATTGACTGGTGTGAGAACCAAAATTAGATAGGGCCTGTTTTTGCGAATTGGCATCAAAAACATGATTTTCTGTATATGTATCAAAATTATGAATTTGAAATGATAATCAACAAATTGATGGCTGATTGTGTTGTTTGATTATTGGTTGATTAATTAGAATTTGAACCATTTAGCCAAATTGAACCAAATATTGAATTGTATTGAAAATTTGTCGCATTTGCTTGCATATACATGTACTTACATTGAACAGGTTATAGCAAGGAGGCTAGAGCAGAAGAATAAAATTGTTTGCCCGACAAATAGGTACATGTTTATTGTATTTCTTGAGTTTTGGGTGATTTTATGAGCCAATTGGCTAGCCGTGAAACACCCCACCTCCGTTAGGGTCACTCACAATGGGAATGCCTAATTTTGGTGGGGGTTTATAAGTATAAGTCACAGATATACAAGACAGATATAAATACACATATTTTTAAACAGCGGAAACAACAGCAACTTTTATTTCATCAAAATACGTGTTACACAAACCACCCCATAATTGTCTTACAATACTTCCAAAAACATTACATTTCCATAACTGTCTTGGTTAACAAAGAAGCATAAAAAATAAAGTAAAGCAACAAAATCCCCATAATGATATCCAAAGCCATGATCCAAGCCAAAGAGATCCAAACCGTACATCTACTGTCTTCAAGCTTGCAAAAGAGTCTGGTTAGGCTGAGCTGTTTCCTCCCTGTGGACCTGGGGGAGGGGGGGACGAAAAAAAAGAAGACGAAAGAAAAACGGAGTCAGACATAAAGTCTGAGTAAATCTAGTGACTTTTCAGTATGTGAATAAGAAAAGGATATGATAGACATAAACTGAAAACATGATAGTATCATAACTAAGGCAGCGTAGTCTAGAATCGAATATACTATCGAACCCACACCATATCTCTGCATTTACTAGGATTATCCTAACTAGCACCCCATGCTGAGGGTGAAGTGATCCTTTTTGTTTTTACTAAAGATCGACTCCTACTCGTACGTGTGTCTTACGGCTACCCCAAGAAGTGTAGATGATACCTATGTTGGTCCCACCATGGGGTGTATCAAGACCCATGGTGGCGGCCCCGACACAATTACTAGAAGGCATAGGATATACTACTGGTGCCCCCAGTGCCCTGCTTTTCTGCTCCGGAGTGCGTGCACGACCGCACACCGTTAGACCTACACTGTGCACCTAACATTGCCGTTATTTGACCGCTTACAATCAGCCCAGTAATCGTGCCCCACCCTGCCTAGTTTCAGGGTACCGTTGATACCTAAATTGGGTTACTGCTGAAACGGGTCCCTACGTTACCAGAGTTTTCTAGTCAAACATGTTAAGTGGTTAAGTGTCTGTATATACCTAACCCCACCCATCAATATTTGTTAACATGTTGAATCTTTGGTTAAGTGTTTTCAGTTGACTTAACCCTACCACCTGTCCTTAGCCTTTTGGAGCACCGACCACTCACATTAGACAGATATCACTACGGTTACTAGTTGTGCCGGTTGGTTCCGGGCAGGTTTACATCGTAGTTCAGTCTAACCTCGGGTCCTTATTGGGCTCAATGTTTGACCACCCACATTGGATAGATATTGTTGTGACTACTGGACAGCCGGGCGGGTCCGGGCAGGTTTACGTCACAACTCAATCCAACCTCGGGTCAAACATGTCGTATTTTCTAAATTTACATATTTTATTACTTCTCAAGTTTATATGTAAATGTCAAGTCTTTTATTTTTGGGTATAACAATTCATACCGCTTAAAGTGCCATTAGTCATTGGCATGCGCCAAACATGCCAATCATATATTTTTATCAAGTTTACACCCAACGCTATTACCCCGTTTGTACGTACTAACGCTGGCCCGACACAATTCAGCCCAACTTGATAAACGTGAGGAAAGGGGAAATTCAGAACATATAATATTTCTATGTTACATAGAAGGTGTAGCGCATGAACTTGCAAACTGGCGTTAACATAAACATTGGAGCATATGAACTTGCATTCAAAATTGGCATACAACTAAATGGGTGTCACATAGGATGACATATGTAGACTTATACAAACTTGGGTTTTAACATATTAACTTGGCATAACGCCGAACACAAAACTAGCATGTTGTAAATTAACCCAAAATGTCCAAATCTAATATATAGTCTATTTCCACATGAACTTACATAGTTTATGTAGCCCAAACTGCATTTAACATAGTTCTAATCATAAGTTCTGAGTCATGTAGCATAAAGGATCTCAGATCTAGGGTGTGTTTACATAAGTATATGACCCATGATATCAACATAAACATAAAGGGGATATTAACATAAACATGAGAGGGATCTAATCATAGACTTTGCCACAAAACTTGCAATTACCATCACTTTCATATACAAACGTATAATAAACTTGCATCGATCCATTTATGCCACAAATCGATTCACCAAAAATAATCACGATAGAAACATTACAATACACAAGATCTACATCATTACAATGATACAATTCTATTCCCAATTACATCGTATCACATCATAATTTTATTCAAATTCTGAAAGACCACTATACTTACAACGTGTGACGAGATCTTGTTTTCTGATTTCTGTTTTCTGAATTTGGAGATGCTCTCCTTTGGGTAGCAATTTGTTGATTGATTTGATTAGACTTTAGTTTGCTTCTTAGTTTGATTCTTGGCGGCTACGATCAACTCCTTCCAGACAGCATGACGACTCCTCTCTTGTTTTCTTATGTGAATTAGTTGAGTCTTAGTGTGTATTTATAGAGTTTTCAAGTAAATTTGAGCCGTCAGATGCAAACAGGGAGGGAAATCAGACCGTACAGCACACCAGAGTCGAACCAGGGTCAGACCCACCTGGTCAGGCCGACCTGCAGGTCGACACCCAAGTCGACTGCGCAGTCGACTTGGGGGTGGCCAGGTCGACTGCCTAGTCGACACTAGTGTCGACCTGGTAACTGGGCGGGAATCTTCCCGCCCAGCCCAGTTTGAATTCGAATTCGAATTCGAATTTCAAACCTGTTCTGAGCTGTTTTTGAATTTCAAATTTATTCTGAAACTCCCGGAGATCATAACTCCTTCATACGGAGTCCGTTTCACGCAAACTCGGACTCTATCTCAACCAGAATTCCGAGACGAACGCAATGGCGTAAGCCGTTTCCCTTAATTCTTTCATTAGAATTAATTATAATTTAATTTATGAATTTCACTGTTATAGAATATACGGGTTGTTATATTCTCCCCCACTTAAAAGGATTTCGTCCCCGAAATCTTCAAGTTAGGAAGAATGTATATCCTACCATCCAATCGTCCATCTACTCAACCAACAAACACAGGTGTCCATTGTCCTTAAAAATTTCTAATGCTTTATGATCATATGCATTGTGTGTGTATATGTCCCTATCTAATGCAGAAATCCGGCGGTCCACTGATTCAGTTGACCTCCTAAATGCGAATCATGTAAGTGTCATGAATCCATCATGTATGCAAATTTTTCCTACTCATAATTCTACATGAGTGCACAACAATTCATACAAGTGCGATAACCATATGATAACATATAAAATTTCAACCACATATGAACGAGAATACATATATGCATATGCAATATGAAGTGACTGAGCCGATCTAAAACCTAGAATGTGTGTGTATATGCATCCACGAGCAACCACTAGCAATCATTAGCAACCACTTGCAGCCATCATCCATAACATGTTTTCAAATACATGTTTGCATCCATTTGCTTTCTACCTAAAGAGTTAGGAAAAGGACCGAGGAGATATACCTAAAAGATAGATAAAGCATAACTTAAGTAAAAAGAGGGATCAAAGATGTACCCTCAAAAAGAAAAGGGTAGGCAGCGCGTATTCTGTCCTCAGTTCCCAAGTCGCGTCTTCCTCGGCGTCACTCCACTGAACTTTGACGAGCTTGACTTCGCGGTTGCGTAGCTTTTTCACTTCAGTTCCTAAGATGCGTGTTGGAACTCTTCTCACAGTTGCTTCACGTTCCACTTCGACTTCTTCTAGAATGCTAGGCTCTACTATTTCAGCAGACTCGTGTAAACACTTCCAGAGGTGAGAAACATGAAAAACGTTGTGAACTCCGGCCAGCTTTTCGGGTAGCTCTAATTTATAGGCCATCTTCCCAACCTTCTTGATGATAGGAAATGGTCCTACAAATCTCGGTGCCAGCTTTCCAGTGGATCCAAAACGAACAACGTTCCTTAGAGGAGATACCTTAAGAAAAACTCTGTCCCCAACCTCAACCTCAAGGTCGGTCTTTCTCTTGTCGGCGTAGGATTTCTGTCTATCTTTGGCCGTCTTCATCCTTCTTCGTATCAAGTCCACTTTTTTTGAAGTTTCTCTGATCATGTCTGGACCAAGAATAACCTTATCTGTAGACTCCCACCAACAAGTTGGTGACTTGCACGGTCTTCCATACAATGCTTCGAAGGGTGTCATGCCTATGGTAGCTTGGAAGCTATTGTTGTAAGCAAACTCCACTAAGGGAAGGTGATCCTCCCATGTCCCTCCAAAGTCTAGAATGCAAAGTCTCAAAAGATCCTCTAAAACTCTATTCACCCTTTCCGTCTGTCCATTGGTCTAGGGGTGATAGGCCGTGCTCAAACATAATTGTGTGCCTACAGCCTCTTGCAAACTTTGCCAAAACTCGCTTGTGAAGATAGGGTCTCGGTCACTAACAATGCTGGAGGGTATCCCATGGAGTCGAACTATCTCCTTGATGTAAAGAGACGCTAAAGATGAGGCGGTCCTACTTTTGATAGGTAAAAAGTGGGCGCTCTTAGTAAGCCTATCCACTATTACCCAAATGCTAGTATTGCCTCCTCTGGACCTAGGCAGCCCATCAACGAAGTCCATTGAAATGCTATCCCACTTCCACTGTGGGACCTATAGGGGATGAAGTAGTCCTCCAGGCTTCTTCTGTTCCGCCTTGACCTGTTGGCATACTATACACTTAGAAATGTAATCTGCCACGTCCTTCTTTATGTCGTTCCAAAAGAAAACTCTTTTCATGTCCTTGTACATTTTGTCTTCGCCTGGATGTATTGTCATCTTGGAACGATGTGCTTCCTCGAGAACCTTCTTTGCCTATTCTCTCGCTTGTGGGACGCATAGTCTTCCGCCGCATCTCAGCTAGCCTTTGTCATCGATAGAGTATCTACTGAGGTGACTAGAAGTCTCACCCTTAATTAGCTTATCAACCACTTCAACTAGCTGAGGGTCCTCACGTTGTGCCGTCCCTATTGTGTCCAAAAGAGTAGGGCGCACCTCAAGAGATGCTAACAAACCCGGTACAAAATCAGAGGAGGGCCTAAAGTTAAAACTGGCTATATACTCTAGGCTTTGCCTTTCTACAAAGAGTGGGCTTAGGGTCAGTTTCTTTCTACTCAAGGCGTCTGCCACCACATTGCCCTTGCCCGGAGTATAGGAAATCTCGAAGTCATACGAGGCAAGAAACTCCATCCGTCTCTGTTGCCTCAAGTTAAGATCTTTCTGCGAGAAAAGATATTTCAACGATTTATGGTCAGTGTAAAGTTCGAACTTCTCACCTAGGAGATAATGTCGCCAAGACTTAAGTGCAAAGATGATAGCGGCTAACTCAAGATCGTGGGTCAGGTAGTTCTTTTCATGAACTTTCAATTGCCTTCCACCATAAGCTACTACCCTTCCTTCTTGCATCAAGACAGCGCCTAGCCCTGTCCCACATGCATCTGTATTAACTGTGAACATCTTGCTTCCGTCTGGCAGAGTCAGGACTGGGGCTGTTGTAAGAGCCCTTTTTAGGCGTTGGAAAGCCAACTCGCATTCCAAGTCCCAATTGAACACTAGATTCTTTTTTGTCAGCCTTGTGAGTGAAGCTGAGATTTTCGCAAAATCCCTTATGAATTTTCGGTAGAAACCTGCTAGTCCTAGAAAACTTCGGACCTCATTGCACTCTTTGGTGCCTTCCAGTCTTGCACCGCAACTACCTTCGCGGGGTCTACAGCCAGCCCTTCTTTAGATACTACATACCCAAGAAACCTTACTTCTTCTCTCCAAAAGTGGCATTTTTAAAAAATTTGCCTTTAGCTGATGTGCTCGGAGAGTATCCATGATTTCCTTCAGATGTTGAGCATGCTCTTCCTCACTCTTTGAAAAGATCAAGATATCGTCTACGAAGACAACCACAAACTTGTTGAGGAATTCTCTGAACACTCTGCTCATTAGGTCCACGAAATAAGCGGGTGCATTTGTCAGGCCGAAAGGCATGACAAGCCACTCAAAGAAACCGTCTGGGGTTCTGAACGTCGTTTTATCAATACTATCTTCAGCCACTCTTAGCTGATGTAACCCAGTTGCTAGATCAAGTTGGGAGAAAACCGACGCACCTACAAGCTGATCAAACAAATCGTCGATTCGGGGAAGAGGGTGCCTATTTTTCTTGGTCAACTTGTTTAACTCCCTATAGTCAACACAGAGGCGAAGCGAACCGTCTGCTTTGGTTGCGAACACCACTGAAG